>CM060900.1:248577220-249057220 GCA_030762935.1 Hymenopus coronatus | reverse complement strand
AAAGAGAATGCCAATAAGGCTTATGTAAGTGTTAAGAATAGCTAAAATGCATTTCTATTAGAAATTGTGCAAGCATAATGCTCAAAACCAGATGTTAGCTAGACTTTGATCTACAACACCGCGAATTTAAGAAATGAAAAATATATTAGTTTTGAAGAATTTAACTTTAAAACAAAAGATAATGGTTATGTAATTGCAAAATAACACGCCTAACTGTCATCAATTGTATTTATGTTATTGTCATGTCAGGTTTTGCAATAAAATTTGCATCGTCTTCATAGCAATGTCAATAGAATAACCATTGATGTCTATATTAATAAGTAATATAAATTGTCTACGCTGTTCTGGAAAAGTTGGCGTCTGGAGAAATCTTGAAAAGAGACGCTCAGAGCTATCTCGCATACATCGAGGACGCATAGGCAAATACGTTATAATTATGTATTAATGATGTTGTAAAGGATTGATACTCCTGTAAGTATTAATTACGTACTTTAAAATATTGATTTATTGAGCTTAATTTATTAAAATACAATACTGAGAAAATTTCTGCATTCTGCAAAGAAATGTTACTCCGGAATTATTTAAATTAGACACATTTAATTTCAAATATGCAAAATTTCCACTTTCTCAAACCTCTATCCTATGAAACAAGCACAGATGTAAAGTGTATTATACTCACATACTGGAGTTAGTATATAATGGTACTCACCAAATCTTTCTGGGCTAACAAAATTATTAAACACATTCTTATTCACTGTCAAAACCGTTAACTACTGTTAACCTCAACAATGCAACTAAGCGTGCCGGATGTCTGAGCTGTTGCGCAACAGTAGTACTTGGCGCCATAAAATCCGCAGGTAAAGTAAACTACTAACCCAAATGTTCTAGCTACGGCATCCGCAGTAACTGTACGGCAAAGCATTATCCGGAGTATCAACAGGGAAAAGCTGACTGCAACATCAAGCAGAGGGCTGCCAGCCAAAGATCCAACAAGAAGTGACCCGCAACGTGCATCGAAAATCAATTTTATCCTACTACACTTTTCTTTCATTCTCAGTTGTTCACGGTAGCATCCAAAATTTAATTCCTCTAATTTGAGCTCTATCATCTCACTAGGCGTCTCAAATTTCCTGATGATGCTGTAGTTAGCGGATCTCCTCCCTTCGTCCAGAACTTGTTCAAAATTAGGGTGTTCACTTGGTACAGATTCATTGTTGCTACTGTTGTTGCTGCTGCTGTTCCTCATCCTCCTGCTGCTGCTGCTCCTCCTCCTCCTCCTCCTCCTACTACTACTACTACTACTACTACCACCACTGCAGCACCACCACCACCGCCACCACCACTACTACTACTACTACCACTACTACTAGCAGTACTACTACTACTGCTACTACTACTACTACTACTACTACTACTACTACTACTACTACTAACACTAACAATAAAGATGATAATAATACTAATATTAACAATAATGAGTTATTATTATTACTATTATTATTCTTATTATTATAAGAATAATAATAGCCTGACGCTACATGCTAAACGAAGCCTCGGCCGACCAATCTCCCACCGGTCTCACTCTCACTTATGTTAATCATGTAACCAATACGAGGGAGTTTGCGACCAAGTATACATGCTCCACCCTGTAGTGCTACTGCGCAGGATTACAGTTAATCTCTGTTGATTTCAATGTGTATTTTGATAGTAATTGTTCACTCCCGAAGTGAGGTTGCCTTACAGTGTACTAATATCTGGAGTATTTGAAATATTCCTGAAAGTTTAGCGGGATATATGAGAAACTTAACTGTACTTATGTGTATCTCACTATTAGTATACACTATATAATGCCATTTCTGATTAGTTATTTAACAGAAACTAGCTTAAATTTGAAGCTATTGTGCATATGAACTTTCTGCAAGTTGGTGACAAATGGAGCATGGTAAAAATTACACACAAGTATAATCCCTCATTAAATTCAGATTATGTCCATTAAATCTGATAGACCTGCATTCATACGAAGCAAATCCTGTCTGGAAATTATCTCCATTCTTTCCATCTATTGAAAAGCTAAACAGCAGGTGACTTTATTCGTAATGGGTGTGGAGTAATTTGTACCATCATTCATTCGTGTATTTTCTGTCCGAGTGGACAGGGAGTATGCATGAATGTGACCGCTTGAAAAATAAATAAACTCAAAGTAATCGCTGCGGAAGTCAGGCATATAGGCAGAAAAATGTGGCTCTTTGTACTGTGTGCATCGTTTCAAACGTTACACGCTTGGTGTGCATCACAGCGGTGTAGGGGGATTTTGTCTGGATTGTGATCCAGTGGTTGTGAGCTCGGATATTTTTGGAGTGGTTTGATGAAATTGTTGGGCTTTTCACTTATCAGGATATTGTTACAATTATGGGTTTTAAATAATTGCAATAAGAATGAATAATTCTCACTTTCTGGACTATGTCATAAGCTAGTAATCAGTTTGAGCAAATTTTGCACCACTGCACTTGGTGCGCAGAATCCAGCTCTGTACAGGCTGTTCCCGAATCACTGTCCGCTTTGTTCGAATAGACTAAAACATGAGGGATTTTAAGACATCTCTACTGTAGCATTATACTTCAACTGGCACTACTTGCTTCAGCCTCAGTTCTTACGCTTACAAGCTTTCTCGTATTGCCTAAAATGTCGGTGCACATCAGGCAAATGTATTTGGTGTACTGACATTTTGCGTTTATTGTTATTTCGATTAAACAACATATTGTATTTATTATTAATTTTTAGTATTCAGGCATAACTTTTATAATGGAAATAACTAACAAAGCAAATAACTCCGTGGCACAAAAGCCCAAAGTCAGGCCAACGCCTGACCACTGCGTCCCCCATCTCTGCTTATTAAAGGCGTCATGAATAGGGTGCAATACTGGAGGGTGGGACATGGTTAGTGGCCCGAATCCCTCCCGGTCATGCGGTTTACGCAACCTGGAGCCGCTACTTTTCCCTCAAGTATCTCCTTAACTGGCCCCCCCCACGAGGCAAAGTGCACATTGGGTTAGGTCTCCCAGAGGGTGTAAATCCCCACGCCGGTACCGGGAATTGAACCCGGACCTCCCGCATGGTAAGCTACTGCAGTATCACCGCACTAAGTATAACAAGCAATACTATGTTAATACTCAATAATACCTACAGTACAACAATAATAAGAACAGTTATAATACGTTTCGTCCGTTAAGAATTAAAAATCTGAGGACCATCAGTTAAGTAGCTGTTTTAAGCAACATGTCCGCAGCTGTGCTTTGTGTGCGAGTGTTTGGGGCAGCGGGTTTCTAAAAAAGAGATTTTAAATAAGAATCCCGCTCCCGTCTGCAGGTTTTTGCTTCTGTAATGCGTATTAGTATACTAATTATGTTCTTATTTCTATGCGTACCCAGAAATATTGTGTAACTAGTCTAGACGGATACGTTTCCAGAATATCCTTTTCGGGTATAAAATAGCTAGTTCTTTCGTACCAGGGCGTCATTATACAGCAAGGTAACGAAGATGAACAGTAACGAGAATACGTTGCGACGGTATAAATAGCTGTTGAGGCTGGAGGAATTATTTCAGTTGCACGAAGACGGTTTCCACGATATTCATCATAAAAGACCAAGACCAATGCGGTACTCTGAAGACGCATGGTCGCTGCTTCTTCGTACTATCACACCAGAACTCCTTTGGCGTGTACACCAGGCTACAGGATACACAGTGAAGTCATCTTTGTTTCTTCCTTTTTTAAAGTTTAACTTTCTTTAACGTGGTAGGTCATATCGGACGATGAATGACTGAAATGTTTGAAATGATAATTAAAGAAGCCGATGGCCTTAGAGCTTACAGTTTAGTACTTCTTATCCCGGATTAGCCAAGTGGATTAACGATAATGCTGCTGCTAGGGGAGCTAGTGTCACTATTAATCCGCAGATTATGCACGATGGCGGTAAATTTGAAAATTTGCGCCAAGAGGGGATGGATTAAAGCTTAACCCAATGGCTAATAAGGGATAAGCTTTTTTTGTTTTTATTTATTTTTGTGAATACAGTGTGGTATACAATATTTAATTAGTGTTAAGATGAAATATACACGGACTTCAATATTTTAAGCAGTGCATACATTGAAAAAATGATACTAGTGACAGTATTTCGATTTATTCGGAGTTTAGAATACTACGTGATGATACACACTTTTAATGCTCTTAAAACACTGCTTCGAATAACAAAATATACTACACTTACATCACAGTTCATTGAATAATGTTTTCAGGGTTTACACTTTGCTCACAAAAAAAAATTGTAAAGTTTGTGGTGATGGAGAGGTGGTCGTTGTCGCTATCTTCGGCATCACTGTTGCCGCTGTCGATACGAAATATGCTGCGATCTTGCATAGACCTGGTGCTGCAGGTGAGAAGAAGATGACGAAAATAGTTGTGTGTTTCTAGGAAGGGTAATGCCACTATGAACTCGTTGGTAAAGCTGGTGGAGAAGCACCCATCTGATGTTGCGTTGACGTCTACATTGGGGTTTGATGATGATTTGTTTTTGAATGCCAAAGAAGGTTGTTTCGGTAGAGAGTTAGTGAACTTGAAAAAATTCTCCATTAACGGCGAATTGGATTAGAAATAGGAGTTTTATGAATAGGTTATTTCCTACTTATACGGGATTGATTTCGCAGCAGTTCATTTTGGATCGAACTTGACTGGATATTTTTTTAACCCGTTTGAGGGCTTCCCTTCACTTTGGTAGGTTAGGTTAAACTTGGTGTTAGAGAGGTTTTGAATGAGTCCGGGAATAGCCTTACCAAATCCTGCAAACAGGAAACTTTGGTTTCTTCGTTGATTTTGACCGTGCTTGGTCCATATTTTGTGGCGAGGGATCTGATGTCTTGCACAGAATATTACATGTTTTATTGGAGTTGTGAAATGCTGAGAATGTCTGTGTTGTTTAGGTCTTGCAGTAGACGGTGTTCGTCTTGGCTCATATTTCACTTGTTGAGGGGGGGGTCCGTCGAACTGTGTTCTTTGTGACTGAAGGTTATAGTGGCGTTTGCACCGTTGGTATGGGGCACAAATATGTTGGATATGAACAGAAAGGAGTAGTCAAACGACGTCCACATATTCAGGTGAGCAGCAGGAGATGATGGCGTTACAGTTTTCTAGACGAACTTGGCGTTCCTAAGGTAGAAGAACTTCGATGCGCCTTTGTTATCTAGGTGCTTGACTAGCCCGGCGAATCAGCCATAAGTCATGTAGGACGCCTGTTGTAGTATTTCCAATTAAAATAGTTGATTTGGTCTCGAAGTCTGACGAATTGTAGGAAGAACACCGCTTCACACTTGAAGCATAGGTTTGTACGACTTGGAATGGCGACTTCACAGTAACAATGTTTGCAGTGGTTTGGGAGGACAGATGTGACTGATATTCCAGAACGATGGACCCACACTGTGTAAGGCGGAAGCATTGGAGTGGGAATTTATAGGGACTTGAACACAGTATTTGGAGGAAGTGCAAATTGGAGCTTGAGATATCGCATCCGCACGAAACCTTGGAAAAAAGTTCATTAGGAAAACCTTTGGAGAGGGGTTACCTTCCAGGAAGTTGAACATGGGCAGGAAATCGCTGGTCCGCTTAAATGTGCTTTTTATACAGGAAATAGAAACAGGCCGTTGGGGTTTATCACCAAACCGTGCTTTACAAATACTTTATGCCGCGGGATTCGACCTCCTCCTCCTGTTGTTTGGTGAGAAGACTGGTTTGATTGACTCTGAATATCCAAGTGCAGTGTATATGATCGGGTGTGATGTTGAACCTGGCGTTGCCAAAATAAGCTGTTAAATATCAACCGTATCATATGCGATCTTCGTCGATTCATGGTTGCATTTTAGCTGTGAAGATGTATTGTTGCTCGTAGAAAATAATGTATAAACCTCTTGTAGCAATAAATTTGAACCGTTGATCCGATTGCCCTGTGCTCGAAAGACCACACGTCTGATTTGAACTGGATGTCGGTGAAATTGGTGTTGGAGAGGACGTAAGGAATTTTATTTTCGCAGCTGTGGGTTTTGACGGAGATAGATTTTCCGTCGTAGGCATTATCCATGAACCGTAATCCATAAGGGGCATTCCTCTTGAGATGTTCTTCCACTTCGTAGTTTTTTTAAACACCTCTGTTGCCTCATATTACATAGATACATAATTTCTGTATACCATGCCGAACTTGCTGCGTCACCAAACAGCGGGAGGGACTGGGTACGGGAGGAGAAGAAAGGATTTGGAAATGTGCGGTACTAAGGCGTGCTTTGCGATATGGATAGAGCCAAATGAGGTTTGAGTAAAAGATCGGTTTCTAGGAACGTTCTGAAATTGGCACACCGTGTGCACTTGGTAAATTGGGTGAAATTCGTGTTTTCGAAGGGAATACCGGAGGCTTGGTTGTGAATCATATACTCGTAGTGTGCCATGATTTGAATTTGCACGTCCATTTCTTCTTCTTCTTCTGATACATGATGTCAGTAACGATCCTCTGCAGATTGTGCAACGCGTTCCAGTCTTGGTGGTTGTGCGTGATCGAGGTGTCGTGCCGGTCTTTGAAACCAACTTTTAGCTTTCCGAACACGTTCTTAAATAAAGCGGTGTATATGGCCCTCCAGATGATGCAGACGTCGGTGAATGATGGGTATATCTTTGGCGAGATTATGCCACTCTGTGAAACCCAGGTCTGCTGCGTTGCGGTGCCCAGAGTTGGCAATGGCTACCACTAGCATTGCGCTAACAGGGGCGCAAAACCGACACACACACAAATGTGGTGTGTTTGGTATTGAGGAGGTATATGTCCCATAGAGGTTCCACAAAGTAACTAAGTTGGATAGTGCATGTGTGTGTGAGGGAGGGGTTGTAGGGCTGTTTTTCTTCGGATGATTTTAGCTGAGTCGGGGTTTTAAACATGTGGCACTGAAACAATAGAGAGAGAGAGAGAGAAACGAATGTAAGTGGTATACATCAACAGCAAAAAGAAAAAGAATAGCGTGAAAAAAAAGTATGCAAGAACATGGGTGGCGCGGTTTCCTTAGTGCCCTATGTGGTTGACTTGGAGTAAAGACCAGCGATGGTGCGGTGGGTGTTTTTATATCAGCAGGAGCGTGTTCTGAGGGTATATATGAGAGAGAATGAATAAAAGGCTACAGCAACATAGCACGGATAGTGAAGATTAGGTACATAAATGTACTTACCTGAAACGGTTGGCAGGTATGCTGAGCGCCAAAGCACTTTGCAAACCAAGAGTTGACCCGGTTTAGTGCTAGGGTCAGTGTTGGACACAAGGGCCAAGGGAAGCGCTGTATGGTCGCGAAGTCGGGGTAGATTGTCGCAAGAGTAGACGCCTAAAAAGTGGGGGATGTAGAGGGGCATGTGGATAGAAACAGTTGGATTTGGAAGGTGTTCATGAGACCAAAATGGATCCATTGGTGTCAATTTCCACCGCGTGATGTCTTTCCGCCATCACCAGCAGAATAAAATGTTTTGTCAATTTATAGACACAGCGCCACGCTGGCTCGTTGGCGCTCATGTCTGCAGAGGGATCGAAGGCCATACCCTTGCGGGTAGATTCTCTAGCGATGGAGTACCCTTCGTCTTTGAAATGTATACCTAATCCATCCAGCAGCGTATGGACGCATTGCAAAGTCGGGTTGAAGGGGCTAAGAGGGAAGTTGACCATTCACGGTAAGCTGAAAGAAGTTCATTTTAAAGTGTTTCAGACTGTATGGCTTTATGCTAAAATGGCCGGAATAATCCTTGTCTGTGGCCATGGCAACGATTACGCTTCTGGAAATTTGTCTTGTGGAGACGTCGCCAAACGTAATTTCTCTCGGCTCTTTGAAACTGCTGAGAGCGTGAAAGCTGACATCCTTCAGATGGTACACTGCGTTGCTGTTTGCGAGCACGGCCTGGTGTGCAGGTGAGATAGTTGGCATGGGGCGTACCGATTTTAAGCGCAGAGTGGCAGACACGATGTCGACGAAGCCCATAAACTCGTCTACGTTGGATAACAAACAAAACTGGAGGAGGCAGGGGTGAGCTTAATGGTCATGCTGACGTTCTCCAAAAGCAGATTGTCTTGTCTAAATAGGGCATTGGACGGAGGTCCAATGAGGTGAATGACCTTGCCGCCTTTGGTAAACATCTGACACCTCTGAAACCGCGCATTGGCGACAACAGCATCCATGGTGCCAGTAGTGTCCTTTTCCCATAGGGATGTCTATAAGTTGGTGATCATGGCATCTTCGGAGTAATTCAAAAGTGGTAGGCTCTATAGGGGTAACCAGCGTGCGGCATTAAGACAATGACATTATTCAGCGATACCTCTAACTATTGAAACAGGGAATTTAAGGCATTGTTGACCAAAGTGTCATTACTATCGTTCTTTGGATCGGCTCCCTTTTCAGCTGTCGGACACTGTGTTTGAGTACGACGTAAGTCCATTCCAGGTAAAAGTCCGCATTTCCAGAAAAATGAAAGATGATAAGAGCATTTTTCATGAACGTGTTTTGAGAGTTTAGGTATAAGAACCGGGACTCCTCAATGTTCACCTGAACGGGAACCTCTTTAAAGCGGTCCAGTTCCTACATCCCCACCATTTCCTTTAAATTCCGAACATAGACCACCTTTCCTCCCTCCCCCGAGTTCAGCTGCCACTCACCAACGCCGCATTGCCCAAATATATATACATTTTCAGAAAAGTAGGAATTCATCTCATTTACTACACTATAAGTCATCACAAGTTCGCTTTCCTCCGGTGTCAATTCCCAGTCCAATTCCAACTCTTCCGGCAAATCTACCGTTTCAATCAACAAACTACAATCTATCAGCTCACAAGTATCGAACCGCTGTCGCCAGCATACATTTTCACCGTTTCTTTTTTATTTACACCCAGTTCCTCCCCAGCATTACCCTTTTCACACACACACACATACACACACACACACACACCTTGCAGTTACAGAGTACCACTCTGGACATTTAAGTTGACCAAATTTCACACCCCCATACTTCATTTCCGAACATCCCAGCCCCCTCGACATCTCGTTATCGGTTTTATATACGTTTTAAGTGTACCCGGGTTAATAAAGTCAGAGCCAAACCTACACCCACCACCTTTCCGGTATAAGCTTGTACACTTAGGCAACAATTCATAATTCTTATATATCTTGTCACATTTTCCCAATAGCCCGTCTCGTCATTCAACTTGAATCCACACAGCTCCTCTCCGCACTAGCAACTACCACCGCCATCAATGCTATCCCTATCACTATCATCCTTGTAATGTACCTTTTTCATCCAACAACTCCCCCTTTTATACCTTTATTACCCGCCATTCACGCTTTATACTCCTCCACCCCATCGCCAAGCGCTTTACTTCCAACAATCCCCGTCATTTATTCCTTCCCCATACACCAATCACAGCTTACCTTATTTTCACCAATCAAAACACTACACGTCACTTCCTCAAGCTATTTTTGCCTCTTAGTTTCACACCACACATTGTTTCCGTCCCCAGCTCCCGTGAATATCACTTCGCTGCAGCTCACGTACCCCTTAATCCGCTACCGGATTAACTGTATTACCTCATATTCACGCTCACGCAATCACCAGTTGTTTTATTTCCGCCAATCCCCGTCATTTATTCCTTGCCCATCCACCAACTACATCTCGCCTTATTTTCACCAATCGAAACACTACTCGTCACTTTCTAAAACCAACTTTTCCCCTCAATTTCATATCATTCACTTCTTTTCAGCCCCAGATCCCATCAAACATCGCTTCACTACACCTCTCGTACCTTTAGTTCACCCTCCTGATTCAGCTCTTCATATATTCCGGATTAGCCTCCAGGGATAACGGTAATCCTATCGCTCCTGGCGTTTTTTAAAATTTACCAGCTTCACTCTTAATCCGCTTTAATCCGCAGACTAACAGCGACACTAGCGCCCCTAACGGCAGTATTATCTTTAATCAACTTAGATAATCCGGAATAAGAGCTGTCTTTTCAAGATAACGGAAAAATCCAGAAAATCCTTATCCGGATAGCTCACTCTATCCGAGATTCGAACCCGGAACCTTTTGAATGTGAGGCTGACAGGCTAACGTCATACTACAGAGGCGGCGGAGTGGCGTCTTCACTAATACATACACATGGAAAGAGCGGTAATCTATTGCTTAATATCGTTTTGTACCCAATGTCTTGGGTTCCAACTCGGGGGAGGGGGATGGATTTTTTTTCGGACTTCAAATCCTTTGCATGGATTCCTCCCAAGCGGAAGTAGAACAGTTTGACCCGTGTAGTAGATTTACGGTATGTAATATAGCCTCAAGGTTGATAAAAATACGTTTAACCAAAATTAAGCGGTTACTCTCAAAATAGAATGGTACGCTCAGAACCACAACTAAATAGCCTTCAAAATTAAAGTCCATTTCTATTTCTATTGTTTATAAGTATTAACTTGAGTAACTGCAAATGCACAATTATTAATTAACTGGCAATCATATATCATAATAGAGGCTTTGTTTCGTCAAACGGTCATGCTCCTTGAGTTTTTACCGCGTAACAAAAATTCTGAAATGTCTTCAGTATCACATTACTTGAATTCGATGAATATATTTTCAGTAATACATTTGTAAATCTCACGACTTTTTTGGACGAACACACATCATTGGACTGAAAGAGCCGTAACTCGTAATCAAATATCGTATACTTTGTACACCACTTAATCCTATGTAACATACAACCCACATTACTGGCGCGCCATGCGCATTTACGGCGTATAACTTCAAGAAGTGGGCGCAATTCGTAGACATCCTGCATAATCTCAACTTTGCTCCCAAGTGTGGAGCACTCTTTTGGTTTCGAATAGCATGTGAAAATCAGAAGGCAGAATGTTTTCTTGGATTTGAAAGATCATATCCTTTTGAGCATATGTTGAGCATGATACCAACCCCTACCTTCATTTGTTGTATTCTTCCATTACAGTCGATCTAAAAGGGTGCTACTTTTCCAATGTTTTATTGTTATTATACTTTATAGCTGGATTAGCCATGCTAAAACTCTTTTTTTCTATTTTTTTTATCTTCTATCAATCGTTTAAAAATCACAAATAACTAGTCCTGTACCATTTAGACAAAGTACAGCGTCGAAATTTAAACTTCATATTTTATAGTTCGTCTACTACAACAACTCTCACTACTCAAAAGTCTACAGTCTATAAGTTTCTCTCTTGAAAAATGCTTATAAATTCAGTATTTACTTATTTAAAATAATTGTTGTGCGTTGGTGAGGAATGTTAAATACTATTTCAGATTAAGTTAATTATTTTCCGTAACCTACAATGAAAATATTTAAAATCTTAATTGCTTATATAGTTTTTCAATTCAGTTAAATTTCCAAAATGCTTGCACAACCGTTTCTCTAATTTTGAATACTAAGCTGAACTTAAAATTTTGGGAGGGATAAGATAAACCGAGGTCCATGAAAAATTTCATATTACCATATTAAAAGATTTCTAATAATGAGTACCATAATGTGGTTCGAAGGGGACTCGGCATCAAACCTGAGGTTACTGTGCCTCAGGGAGGAAAGCAGACAGGGAGGGATGAGGTGAGAGGATACACCGGGCGGCAAAAATCATGAGCGATGGCAGGATCCCAACAGTTTCCAGGTTAAAATTCTCGGCAGTCGAACCGGGGCCTCCGTCCCACATAAGGCCCAACGTACCCACCAGGAGTAACCAGCCGAAGTTGGAAGACGGGGATGTCACTTTGAGCATCCATTTTCCCTGTAATGCCCCATTGAGCACCATCGCTTGCGCTTTCAAACCTGAAAGAAATAACCGGAATGAAGATGAATGAAATGATAATGGGAACGACATGGAGTGACAGAACATTCGGGGGCCATGCATTTGCCTGGCGACCTGGGGAAACCCCGAAAAATCCATGATAGGGCATCCTCGGGAAGCGAATCCGCAAGCTCCCGAATGCGGGTGACAGACGAAACTGCCTGAGCCATCTTGTTCGATGATTATGAGTAAAACTATGTAGTATCTTTATACCAGTTAGGTAAAATGGGTTGAAACGTGTGCACTCCATGTTTTATGTTGTGAGTATATGGAAAAAAATTAATAGGAAGAAAACTGTGGACTGTTGGATTTTCTTGCATACATTGTCCATCCAAACTCTAGGTAGGCCTAATACGCTGTACATATAGTTACGTGCCGAAAAACCGGTGCATTCTCCTGAGCCTTAAGTGCTTTTCCTACTTAAATTTTCCACCTTCAGACAATTAATTTTTAACTGCACCAGCTGGTACTATTTCTGTATGTGACTGGTCTGAAAAGCTAACAATAAAACTAATTTAGGGACTTAAAACGTCACCAATAAGCACTGTTTATAATATATATGAAATGAAGGGGGTGGCGTGGATACCAAACTCTATAAAAGAGTTTGACTTCGATGCATCGCGATGGAAAGGCCTTCTAAAGGAAGGGATGAAGAATTATTTGCATGTTTGGTTAAACTAAATGACAACTACGTCATTTAGATATATGTTAGCTTTTATCGGTGACATGAAGACGAAGGTTAAAGTTATTGCCTCTACTAAACGACAATAACACAACCAATATTAAGAAAGCCGTAGTGTAGCATGAAAACATATAGGGTATAAATTGTGATGGTACTCTTCGGACGTTTGGCTATGTTTGGGAGGAGGTAAAGTATCCTGACAATCAGTGACTAGAATTAAGCATGCAATAATATAGGTGCCCACGCTGGCAGGAGTGAGGTTAAATTTTGTCAGCACTAACATAAGCACTTCCGTTCCATTATGGACCACATTACCTATGACACAGAAAAGTTGTATAAAAATAAATTTGGTTTTTATTTCATACTTCAAAAGGCTATTAAAAGTAAAAATTCAAATCTTGGGCGTATGTGACGTAATATCTGGACCTAGGGCTCTCTAAATACGGGATAATCTCCCATCATCTTGGTTCAGAACCGCTCCAATAGCCGATAACCCTAGATACAAACATTTCTCCAATAAAATGTTGATTCCCGGCTTCTTGGCCGTGGTCCAGTAGATGTATCAGCACCTGACGTTTCGCTCGCCATTCCGTTGGGCATCCTCAGAGGAAATAGGCTTCTGCCGGCAGCTGCTGAAGTGACGCCCAGAGTGAGCGCCAGTCTTATATAAAGTTGGGCGAGACCGCTCCCTCTACTCTCATTGGGTGCGCAACAGCCAGTCAGTGACCTGAATCAAGTTGTAAGCCTGGTTGGACTGTATGACTACATGTGTATCAGCCAGTACTGGTATCGATGCTCAGAGTATGCGTTGCTGTTTCTTCTTTTCTGTTAAAGTAATTCTTATGTTTGAAATTTTCTGTGGCCATTCTGCACATCCTAGCATGGTAATGTGCCGTGGCGTCAATAGTTGTGGTTTTATTAAACCTAATGTCATGGCCCTCTAATAGAGCATGTTCAGCTAGTGCTGACTTTTCCGTATGTCCCAAGCGGCAATTACTCGTGTTCTTTTATTCTTGTGTGTATGCTCCACTTGGTGGTACCAATGTAGACTTGAGCACAGCTGCAAGGTATGCGATATACTCCGTGCGAGGATAGAGGATCCTGTTTGTCCTTCGCTGATCCGAGGTTTTGTTTTGTTTTCATGGTTGGCTTGAAAATAGTTTTAATATTGGCGTTTTCTGGTAGCTTACCAATACAATCTGTGATTTTTTCTATATATGGTAGGAATGCCTTGTGCTGTGGTTTCGCTGTCTCTCTAGGGTTGCATAATCTTTTGGGATGGGATGCCCTGATTATTTCTTTTTTACCATATCCGTTCTTCTGCAGGGTTCGATGTAGATGTTTTATTTCTTGGTTTAGCGTGGCCGGTTTACAAATCCGTCTTGCCCGTTCCGTTAAAGTCTTGATTATGCTTCTCTTATTTCGAGGATGGCGATTAGAGCTCCTGTGGAGATAACGGTCCATATGTGCCGGCTTCCTATAAACTGTGTGACCTAGTGTTAGATCAGGATCCTTGTATATGAGAACATCCAGGAAGGCGATACTTTGGGTCTGCTTATTTGACGTCGTAAGTTGTATGTTACTGTGGATACTATTGAGACAATCAAGAAAATTGTCCAGTTCTTCATCCCCATGTGGTCAAATAACAAATGTATTATCCGACTTACACTTAGCTAAGCATTTAGCGAAGCTTTTGCAACCACAGATCGACAATACAGAATCAGACATAATGAACTCCATTCACTTGACAAGCTGAGGGATATGAAACTGGACCCATGAGACCAACTGGTGAGCTTTGACGTGATTTCATTGTTTATGAAGGTCCCGATAGAAGAAACTTTAACGCGCCTCTTCGAGGTTTTCCCAAAACAAATTACGACTCTATTCCGGCACTGCCTTAGAACCGGTTATTTTCTCAGAAATGGCTATTACTATGGACAAAAAGAGGGAGTGGCAATGGGTAGCCCACTAAGTCCGACTGTCGCCAACTTCTACATGGAGAAATTTGAGAAGAAGACCTTTGAGTCTGTCATATATAAACCCAAAGTACGCTGGAGATATATGGATGATACATTTGTTATTTGACCGCATGGGGATGAGGATCTGAATAAATATACACAGCATGGATAACAGTACTGTCTGATACGCATGTAGCCATATAGCCCAGCCAGGCTTACAACTTGACTCAGGCTCGCCTCCAACTATATATAAGACGGGGCTCACTCCGGGCGCCACTTCAGCAGCTACCGGCAGATGTCTATTTTCACTGAGGATGTCAGACGGAATGCGGGCGAAACGTCTGGTGTTCAAACATCTATTGGACCACGGCCTAGAAGCCCGGAATCAGCATTTTATTGGATAGACGCTGGCCGTGAAAGCCTAAGCACACTTTATTTTCTCTTTAACGCTGCCCTCTAATGAAGATAAACATGAGAACGTGTAACTTTAAGGAAAATCAAGCGAACAATTGACATAATTGGAGATTTTTCACAGCTTTTTTTACATAAAGGTTATATAAATACATAAAAAATGTTTCAGTCACAGCAAATTCTAAAATCACGTGCTTTTTCCGCATTAATCTCATTGTACTTATTAGGACATATCTTATCTTTCAATTTCGTTAAAATTTTAACTAGTATTTATGTAAACTACTCTTTCTGGAAGAATAATGAGAGAAGTAGTTTAATAACAGCTCTCTTCAGGATTTACCGAGATTATAAAAATATTTTACCCAAACGTTAAACAGCCACCCATTGAAAACATCCCATTTTTCTACTGTACACATAGCTTTCAGAGCTTCCTTTAGAATTTACAGCATGCCAATTTTACGCAGACACAAAACTACTTCAGCAAAAAGCAAAGCAGTCGCTTATTAAAAACAACCGTTGCATTTCTGTATTTAATATTGTGATGGCTGCTTCCATGCGCATAGCGACTACCTGTCCGACCAAGCAGTTGCTGTCCCAGTCGCAGATTGTTTAACAATAACGCGTCATGAACATAATAGCCAAGCAAACAGAAACTTTCAGTCACTTTTCCCGGTTAAGTATAACACTTCTCAAGCCATAAATCTTGCCAAATCTGGTAGCTATGATTTCTAGAAGCCTGGTGTCTGGGTTGCGGGAGATGTATAAGAGGCCGACAAGAGCGCGGCGAGTCAGTGAAAAAGTCTAAGGTGTATGTCTAGTGAGCGAAAAATGTTAATGCAGTAAAGTGAACAGAACGAATAAGTGTGCAGTTGACAGTGGACACAGCATAGTGCAGTCAGTATTGAATTGTGACTTAGTGATTCCAGTGGTTTTGATTACTATGTGTGTAACATTAGTGTTAAAAGTGTAATGTGTTGTGTTCCATTGAGCACCTTAGTGTCAAATAAAGTAACCTTAACAGAAATTGCTTTTCTCATTTGTTACACTATTATCTTTTGCTGGAACAATTTCTCTAAGTTTAACACGCTGTTTACATATTTTACATTTTCAATACTTTTTCACAAATGACAAAAGGCATTCTAAATTTAGCATTGTGTAACACTTTTATCACTTACTCACAGCTATAACTTTACCTAAAATAAGAACAAATTAAAAAAAAAAAACAACATCACTAAGCTACTCCTCTGAACAAATATAAAAATTGAGTTTTCTAACCATATATATATATATATATATATATATATATATATATATCCCCTTTCGAACCTAGAGGTTATGTGTGTCTAACAATTCCGTTGATCAAAATCTCTCGTGTTCCACTCACGACATTTTCTATAAGCTAAAGTTACAAAAGATTATTCGGGATGAGCATTAGCAGAAATGGTTGCATTAGTCCCTTTTAAGTAGCAGTATTTTAAAAAGCAGGTCGCAGTGTGAAAACAGTTTAAGTCTGTTTTCTTAGCGTAGCCAGGAGTAAAACAAAGGAGAGATAAAGCTAAAGATGTGTTGTTGTTTGAGAAAAGTTTAAAATTGAGACGAATGACAAGGAATGTCTCGAAAACGGTTAACTCTAAAAAAAAAGTTGCATTATAATATGACAAACTGTGTGTTTACACTACATCTAAAGGTTTTATGTTTTGAAATTTTTGTCTGTCGCTTGTGGTTAACTTGTTATGGATAATTCCTTCAGAATGAAAAGGTCTTCAAAGATTATTCCCTGGTTTATTTCGCAAATTGGATACTTATTGTGTAACTTGCACCAGATTTAACAGGCTATTCCTTAACTGTTCTGTACAGAGACCAATTCACAATTTTCTCTTTGTACAAGATATAACCAGTTATTAAACCAATTCACAGTTTTGCCCTTTTCTCACAATTTATATCAGATATAACCAATTATTAAAACTGATGTCCTGAATCTCTACATCGTTTACCGAAATAGCAATAAAATCATCCGTTTTATGATAAAAATATAAACATCGAGATTCCAGTTCGGATGCAGATCCCCCTTTCTCACAATTTGTGCATAAATGCACAATTATTTGAAATTAATATCAAAGAATAAAATAGTATTTAACCAACTGTGATATCAAACACCCAATTTCAGAAAATAATCATCAATATTTTATTTAAATCCAGTTCATTTGTAAAATGCAAATACTTTTTATTTATGAGAAATATTGTGGAGAAATAAAAATCCATATATCTCCATCTGGATTGCATTCCCGATGTTTATATTCTTATGATAAAACGAATGCTCTTATTGTGATTACAAGATAATAATTTAGAGATTCGGTAGGTCATTTAATAACCGGTTATATTTTGGGTAAATTGTGAAAAAGGGGAAAATTGTGAACTCTGGTACAAAAGGGAAGATTCTGTGTTGGTTTCGTTAAGCACATCAGCAATAACTGGTTAGATCTGTATAACTTAAAAATAAAATATTTTAAATGCCATGTCAATTGAGAAAACATATGCGTTTAAATATACTTATCTAACTTCGCACAGCGAATATTTGTAGGTTTTGTTCCAAAGTGGCTCCATGTATTACTTACAATCCTTGTGAAATGTAGACATGGGTCGTAAACCAGTAGGGTATAGTAGCTGCTTTGAAACAAGGACTTTGGGATCAGTAGTGAAACAGTTTGTATACGATAAAGATAGGAGGCTGGTTTTGAAACACATTTGGCAACTATGAGTAAAATAGGATCTTTGCGAAATAGAAAGCAAAAGGGTTAGGAAAGAGAGTAACCCTGAATAGGGTAAGACCTTGAGCACTGACTGAAAATATCAAATGATGGTAAACCTTTAACTCTCTAAAATTACTTTCCATCATAGCTGACAATCATGCAACTCTCTTTACTGAAAAAAATATGGCGGGTAACACAATAGCTGCCTGGGAGCTTGTATAGAAATAAAAAATACTCATCTCAGCAGAAAAAAACTTGAGATAACAAGCCTGCCAACATAATGAATAATCTTTCCAATAAGTAACCTACAGTTGTGCTAATTATAATTAAGTAAATCTGAATTGCCATATCGCGACATACGAGATAAAAGTGACCTTCTGTTTCTTAATTGTTGTTCAAGTACAATATCTATGTACTGTGAGACAAACAATACACTCAATACTTACGAAACTACTTATATATATTTAATTGGGAAAAAAGTACATATAAATACTTAATTTTATAACTTACAAGTTTTAAACACCCATTTACACCCTCAGCTTATGAAAACAGCAATAACACCTACATGAACTCAGCCTCTATAGAAAAGCGATTCATATCATTTCCGTTAAAAAATACATATACATTAACAGGAATGGATTTCAAAAAATAATCATTATAATTAGTAAATAAAATATCTGAGCTTCAAAAAAAAAAAAAAAATCAGAGACAAAACATAGCTTTAACAACGGAACACGAAAACAATAGACATACTACAATGAAACGGATGAACTTTCTTAATTAAAGTAAATAATTATAAAGAGACAATTACCTATGGTTTAACTTCTCTTACGGGTAACGAGAATGGGAAATGCGAATAGATAAAAACGAGACAAAGCAGAATGTAGAACACGCCACACAAGAGAAGATAAAAAAAGCGCTAAATATATAAATATAAGCACGACATCTATACGCCAAAAAAAAGTAAAAATACTTTTACAATTACTTTATATCGTAGCACCGGAGGAAGGGAACATACAGCTAATATCATGATTCCTGGCTACAATAACTTTACATCTCTTTAACATTTACAAAAATATACTGATCAGAGAATTTAACGAGAAATAACAGTGAATATTTGGAAACAAAGCCTTGACTAACTTTACAAAGGTTAACTATATAAATCGCTGAACACGAGAAAATAAGACATATAGGCTTCGCTCTGAAGCAAAACAACGCTTTTAGACGACACTCGAAATAACACCTTTTGAAAGTGCACTGCCCGCAGACTACAGGCGTTGACGAGGGGAAAGTGAACTTGCTAAGTATAGCAAAATGGAAAAACAGATGTATATTTACGAATGGCCAATGACCCCGGAAACAACAACTCCTGCAATTATGATAGATGAAGGCCAAACATCATAAATAGATTATCCTGCTTCCTTTTCCCCATATAAAGAAATTAAAAAATATATCTATAGTATTAACACTCCAATAACATTATAAAATAACAAAAACAGAGCTTACAACAACGTCCTTTCCTTACGTTCTTGTACAACGTAACTTTACAACAACAAAAAATCTTTGACATGTGTATATATATATATATATATATATATATATATATATATATATATATATATATATATAAATAACACACCATTAACATACCTCACACGCAGAGAAATGTAGCTGCGGTTTGATACATTTGATACACACACACACACACACACACACACACACACACACACACACATTCGAGGCTCTAAGTACTTCTTGCCCTAGCTTACTTTAGAAGAGGCCCAACTCGATTGACTAAGCATTCACATGACTTTCCTTAGCCACCCTTCAACGAACTATTATTGCAAAGCTTATTTCTCTGAAAACTAAGAAGGGTATATAGCATAAAATAAAATATACAAAGGAAGAGTTGAATCTTTTCTTTGATCATAGATGTATTAAAACCCGCTAATGATGCTATAAGAGAACACAGGTGTGATCCCCCGTCCTTTCATGACATGGTTTTACTTCTTGAAATACCCCCCAGAAAATATGAAGAAGATTTCATTGATTTTTGCGCAAAACAAATATATTTTACACTACAATATCATTAACGGCTAAGCAGCATGTTGTGTACACAGCACTGCCATTTACACGAAAGAATAATTATCTAAGAATCACGTTTACTAAAATAACTAAGAGCTGACAAGAATTCGCAGGTGTTTTCCGCGAAGAGAGATGTTATCGGAAAAACACGTATTCTATCTCGCACCGAGCTAACGTGTACATATTTCATACAAAACAACTTAACCGGATCTACAATGTTTCAACATTGTACAGCATATGAGTAGTGAAAAACATATTATTACATACATTTTTATTTCATAAATCTATTTGACACATTTCGGGCACGTGAGGTAACTATGCTAGTGGAACCTGCTGACTATAAGCGTAAAAACGTAGAACTTGTATATCAGTGGACTATATAACAATCATGAGTGGTAGGTATATCAGACTATATTCTTTTTAAAATGCAAATATTCAATGAAGTGCGCCACTTATTATACACGAATAGTGGCTAAATTATGACTTTAATTGCGAAGAATAGTTAAATGAATAAGCTACTAAATGAATTTCAGGGAAACTTACAGGCGTGCATTTCAAAGTGAATTTGCATAAATTGAAAATACTGATTTATATATATATATATACATATACGCATATCAATAATTAAACCGCGAAAATAAGAACTTAAACAACAATAAGTTAATTTTTCATCATATAAACACTAAACGCACTAAATGAGACTTTTATTGTTCACGAGCTATTTTAACGTTGTTTTTTGTTGTTATAAAGCTAAATTCCTCGATTATTTAGAATTTAAAGATAAACACCAAAAAAGGACAACCTTTCTATGGTTACAAACTCATTAATTTATGGGTTATCCCTAAGTTAATTTTACATTAAAAACTTCATAGCTTTTAGACGGGTATAGTACTGAAAGAAACAAAAGAACTTACCGCAAAAGTGGGGAAAGCATGCATACACACATACATACATTCATACATACTTAAACACATACACACCCACATACACTTATTCCTACACACACATGCACACACATAATACATACATACATGAATACATGAATACATACATATACACATACATGCATACACACTTACATACACATGCACACACCTACATACACCCATACATGCACACATACACCCATACATTCACACATGCATACATACATAGATACATACTTACACACATACATACACAAATACATACATACACACATACATGCTCACGCCTTCATACACGCATACATGCACACATGCACGCACACATACACGAATTCATACACACAGACTTACACACATTCATATATACATACATACGCATATAAATACATACATATATGCACACATACACGCATACATACAAACACACATACATACTTACACACATACATACGCACATACATAAATACATACATACGTGTATACATACACACATACATAGTACAAACATACATACATAATACATACATACAAGCATTTGCTTAATCGAACTAGTGTAAGAAATGAAAACGTAGAAGGAACAAGGACATGGAGAAGGAATGTAGTGAAAATACATTGTAAATAAAAAGAACTTATATGTACACGCTTTTCTAGTGTTTTATGAATTTAGCCCAATACATACACTGCCGGTCAAAAGTTTTTGGACACTTGCTTCAGAATAATATATTTGTAGATATACTGTGGTTGCATCATCAAAGAACATGACTAAGTGTTATACAATGAGGAATTATCCCTCTATGTGTTACCTTGTTTATATAAACAACCCCAGATACTTCAGTAAATGTTACTAGCATCATAACCAGCCACAGATAAATATTATGTGTAAGCTTGATAGAGGATTTGTCATTTGCTCTTAGCCATCTTCTGAGCTCACAGCTTCTTGTTGTATTCTTACTTGATACAGTACTTTATTCTTATTGGAATAGTTTTACCAACATTACTATAGCTTTATCATCCTGTAGCAGTAAGTATTTGATAAATATTTATTATTATAGTTTTTATTGTGTTAGTATTGTTTATTCTTTGAATTCTGAATCAATATTTTGAGAAAAACCTGTTTTTAAATTAGACTCTTTTACAAATGTTTTACAAATTATTTTAGGAAATGGGCCGAGGATCATCTCTCAGTTTGAAACAGCGTTCAGCAATCGACACACTTCACAATGAGAGGTACAGCATTTGCCAAATTTCAAAAAGACTAAAAATATGGGGATCTACTGTTAGCTATACAATTCTAAGGCTAAGAAATTCTGGTACTAATAAGAACAGGAATCGAAGTGGAAGACCAAGGTGCACTTCTAGAGCAGAAATAATAGTTTTGCTGAGTAAAAGAGTTAGAAAGCTGACAGCCCCAGCAATTCAGTCAGTTTTTAATGCCAGCCATAGCCAGAAAATCTCTGTCAGCATCGTGAAGCGACAATTGATGTAAGCTGATTTCTCGGGTAGGGTGGCAGTGAGGAAACCACATCTTAGGACTATAAATAAAAATAAGAAGTTGGCATGGGCAAAAGAACACAAAAATACTGGACCATTGAAGTCTGGAAACGGGTTCTTTGGACAGACGAATCCAAAGTCGAGGATTTTGAACAACGATGTCGTGTATATATTCGTTGTTCTTCTGCTGAGAAGATGCATCCTGACTGCATAACACCGACAGTGAAACATGGTGGGGGCTGGTAATGGTCTGGAAATGTTTTTCATTTAGTGGAGTATAATAGCTCTACAAAATTGAAGCAAATATTGATAAACATGGCTACCATGCAATTTTGAGCAGATATGCTGTTCCATCAGGAATTCAACTAATTGGCCCAGGATTCATCATGCAGCAGGACAATGATCCAAAGCACACTTCCAAATTGTGTAACAACTACCCACAGAAGAAGTGGGAACAAGGAGTGTTGAAGATGATGGATTGGCCTCACAAATCTCCGGATCTGAATCCAATTGAACTTCTGTGGAACAAACTTGACAGAGAAGTTCGAAAAGAGTGCCCTAAATCCATAAAAAAGGTTACAGGAAATTCTTCAGACATCCTGATCTAATATGGAGAACAATGTGTGAGAAACTTGTCAGCAGAATACCCAGCATTGTGAAGAAAGTGAATGCAATAAAGGGTGGATTTTTTGACGAGAAAAACATTTAGGACAGAAGGACATATTTCATGGCAACATTAACTCATTTTAGTATTTATTGCAATATATTATATGTTCCATCATGCTAAATCATATATATATGATATAAAAACAAATTGTTTCTTCTAGTTTTGTTGATGGATTTTAATTATTCCTTAATTTCCTGAAAAACAGCTATGGGTCCAAAAACTTTTGACCGGCAGTGTATTTCCACATCATTTCATTTCATAAACAGCCCTTTAAATTATCGATTGCATGATATGTGATAAGGGGCTGTAAATACCTTATCACGTATAATCAGACAATATAATCACGTCAGAGGAGGAGTATTAGCGCTTGCTTGAATTTCAAGTCTAATACTATCCGCACCATTGACAGTCTTCTCCGGTTGATTAGAACAGTCAATACTGAATAAAGGTGCATGCTTCAGAAAATCTTTTCTTTGCAATAAAGCATAATTCTCCTTGTTATAATGCGAGTTCTAAACTTTGAATACATTTCATATAATGAGGCAAATTTAGAATTTCCAAAGTCCAAATTCATGTCAAGGTAAGGAAGACACTCGTTATTCAGATAAGGTGTCAAATTGGTGATACAACAATGATCTAACTCGGAGCAAATCTTTTTTTGCATCATTAATTCTTGTTGTTTGAGCACAAAATATAACAAAACTTGGTTTCTCAGGCTTGGACGTTGTTGCCACATTCCATGTAAACGATTTAGTTTGCGGCACAGCTGGCTTGGCATGAGGATCCAAGGTTCGAAAGGCGATATGCAGTTTTTGTCGGTCTTAACGATCTTGAGAGGTTCACCTTTTTCACTATCTGCAAGACGCATCACAGGCATTCTCCATTCGATGCGATGCAATTTAAGATTATCATGCTCTGCTTGTGCAGGAGTCACGATACAGTTTCTAGAGTCCCTGTTTCGAATCATCACCAACTCAAACTTGCTTTTTTAGATAAGATCCTTATAATCAACTGCAAAACCCAGCAGCAGTGACAGAGGTACCATAGCGTTGAATACCCAGCTTCGAGGGTGCATAATGGCAACCTCATTTCCAGGATAAGTCCTTCCAGCATTTATCAAACGCGTTGATTCCATAGGGTTGAGGGCAGCATAGTTGCGCATAGTTGTTGAGATTCCAGGATTTGTTGTTCTATTAATAGTCTCACCATTCATATCCAGTCGAATCTCCTCAAACATGAAAGCAATAGCATTATTAGCGAGCTTTGCTTCTGTAGGAGTACCATTAGGTTTAGCAAAGATTCCTTCAGTGTAGAGATAACTCCTGCTAGGCAATGTATACACATCATCAGCTTGACAAGGAATTCTGATCTTATCATTGGTTTCCAAAGCTGAAGAGTGATACGGCAGAAACATATGTTCCTCTTCTTTGGCAATCTTGTTGTTAAAGAAAGGTGTGGCAGTCACGTTGAAGATATCTATCACAGAAATCTATATTCCAGTGCCTCGAGGAATGTGCGATTACTTGATATTAACAGTCTGATGACAGGAGTTGAAGTATGACCAAACCGATGAATCAGATGCTTATTATATACTTGATGCCGACGCTTAAAATCGATCCCCATTGCGTCGTAGGTGCAGCCTATGCTTATATCTTCCTTTCTGAAGTTCAGTATGCTCCCGTCTTCATCAACAATCCAGAGCGTGATTTGATCGATATACTTGGAATCAATGATTGGTAGGTATATAGGATTTGATGGCTCTTGCGAGATATGAAACCCAGCAGCAACAGAGAGAAAGAACTCATATATCGAGTGGCCGCTCTTACCGTTAATGAAGGAGCCTGTTGCAATACTACACTCAATTCTAATGATCCTTACCTTAAATATGTTTACGAGATAATCAGACTCTACCAAATTTCCAGGACGTATAACAGAGATATTTGAGAATCCTAAAAGAGAGCCAATAGAACACTCTTTTGAGAAATCAACAGTATAAGGACATTTAATCTCACCATTCATTGTATTATGATTAGGTCGAATAAAGAAGGCATCACCACCCAATTCAAGCTTATCTTTGATGAATGTATGTAGCTTTGCAATCTGATACTTTGCAGAAGGAATATGAGTGACTCTTAACCCATCTTTGAATATTTAATGAAAGCGATTAATCCGATCGTCAACATTAGCAATTGAATAGAAGGTCTAAAAATTAAACAGAGCAATCTCATAATATCCTTTAGAATCTAGATATAGAGGAGGGTTTAAATATGTAGTAAACACTGACTCAGCGCCGCTAGCAGTGATAGTGTAACTCATTGCGAAAAAAATTGCAAGCACAATTGACTGCAGATGACTGAGCGAAAATCCTGAAACCTCTTCGTGTTATACAATACTTTAACTCCTTTTAAATGTCTCTCTATCTCTATTGGCGGTTTCAAATCTCCGAAACTATCAAAATATAACGCTATATCACCAATCTTATTTACAGCAACCTAATGCGTTCTTTCGTTTTCACTCGAGTCTAGATTCACGACAATTCTTTCATTGAAACGTAGTTTTGAAGGAAGATTATCGCTCATGTATACACCTCGAAAATGAGGAATTTTCAAGCGTCTAGCATACATCTCTATATCAACATTGCTAAGGGCTTTTTCCGGGATAAGTACAGGCCTCGCCCCGAGTTTTTTGACGTTTTCCTGTTCTGGCATTTCCTAGTCTTTGACTTTAGATCATTACCTTTAGGAGACGTATTTCGCTTCAATACACTAGCGATTTTAGAAGCAGCAGCAGCCAAAGCCGCTGCTAGTGGGAGAATTGGTAGTAATCTTCCTCTACTCTTTTTGTCTTGCGAAGACCCCTTCCTTTTCCTTCATAGCTCTGTTAAGAGGAATTATTTCCGCACTTCGTCTGTCTGCAGCTTTCTTAATACTTACAGCCGATGTTATTTGAACAACTCCTCCTGCACCGGGTCCTAATGCAGCAATAATAGGAATGAGAGGCTAAAATCCGCCATGTTTCCCCTTTCTTGTGCCGACTTCAAGAGCAACCTTCCCTTTCATGATGGATGTTACAAGTCTTGCAGCTAGCTTCTCTCCTACCGAAGAATCTGATGATTGAACTCTCCTCCAGGCCTTGTCAGCTAGAATTTTGAATGTTTCTTGAGGTCTCGTCTTGGGACTCAGCGTAGGCTATACCGTGATCTTTACAAGCCCGACCCAACGGATTAATGCCGCGATCCCCTCTCTTTAGCCTCTTCTAAAGTTTCGTTCTAGGACCGCAATGCCTATATCCAGGCAAATGTGCCTGAAATTGTAGCCAATTAATAATCTTGTTGAGGATACCAGATCCTCTCTTGACCTTGACGCTTCTAGCTCTCATTGTAAACTAATACCAATTCCCTGGTAAATATATTTTTATAATATAAGATTTCATACAGATTTATATCACAACAGTATATATTCATTCACACAAGTAATTATATCATAGCTGATAAGATGGAGATTTTCAAGCAAGACTGTGCGCTACCTATTCAAGTACTAGACTTTGAAAGTGATCTTAAATGCGAGCGACATAGAAAGATATTTCCCGGCAATGTTAGAGCTCTAATCTTGGGAAGTTCGAGTGCAGGGAAGACAGATGTAGTACTCCATATACTGCTACATTAGAACGGAATTCGCTGTGAAAACCTGTATATCTACTCCAAATCGCTATATCAGCCAAAGTACAAGTATCTCATCCAACTTTTTGAAAACATAGAAGGTATTGAGGTTAATACGCTTGAAGATGGAGAAGGTGTCTTGCATCCATCCGAAATTAAAGAAGATCAACATTTATATTTGATGATGTCATCACTGAAAAGCAAGGAAAGATTGCAGCATTTTATAGCATGGGTAGACAAAAACGTCGACTCTTTATATTTAGCGCAATCCTATACAAAGGTCTCTAAACATTTAATTCGAGGTAATACAAATATGACTTTACTTTCCGACAATACAAT
This sequence comes from Hymenopus coronatus, assembly GCA_030762935.1. Classification (NCBI taxonomy): domain Eukaryota; kingdom Metazoa; phylum Arthropoda; class Insecta; order Mantodea; family Hymenopodidae; genus Hymenopus; species Hymenopus coronatus. The sequence continues at coordinate 249,030,343 of CM060900.1, read as the reverse complement.
TTAAACCTGAAACATATATACGATGATTATGTAAACACTGACATGACATTCAATGAATTTAAAGATTTGTGCAAAAATGTTTGGTAGAGCTCTTCAGAAGGAAGACCGTTTGTAGCTATAGTTCCCGAATTCCCAATGAGCAACGGGTGATATAGGAGCGGATTTGATCACTATATTAAGATGGACATGAAAGAATCCAATTATTTGCAGTTCACAATGAGTGTCGACAGGTTTGGATTGCAGTGAACTCCTGCAGTTAAAAGAGTGCTTCATCACTTCATCATTAACAGACATGGGGAAGGCCAATATCAGTTCATGAAAAGACGGTTGTGTAATATTCAAGAACCGCAAGATTGGTCTGATGCTACAATTAAACTATATGTGAATACACTTACAACTTCTACAGCAATTCGTTTGCAAGGGATTATTGAAAAAGCATCACATGAACGAATAGGAGAATTTGCGATTAGGCTTAGGAATAATATAAAGAAATCCCTTGAAGCACAGTATCATGGTCTAATGGCATATATAAACAAAATGGTTTGAAAAGGGATACTGGAAACAATATATTGCTTGAGTTTATAAGAATGAAAGTATTATTACCCACCCATGGATGACACAGATGTGCCTAACACAAAATACACAAGATGATATAAATGCAACAACGCCGCAAATAGATGCGAATGGAAAATTTTCATTTAAAAGGAAAAGATTAACGGAGATAGCGTATACTATAAGCGATAATGACGCCAGCAATAAGAGCTATAAGGACGGTATTGATAAGGATGCCAGTCTTCATACAGGAAAATACAAAAGATATTGAGGATATGGTTAAATCTCGATCCTCTTAATATTACGTTAGTGTCTCGATTATAAGAAAAACGAACGAGACACGCCAATAGCTATCTAGAAATTTACCGAAGGAAATTGAAACGAAAATAAGCAAGAAACTCCAAAACCTTAGTGCAAATATGAATAAAAATATAACTTCAGTGGATGCTTTAACAAAGTCTTCAAAAGACACTAGTGATTCACTACTGGATTCCATAAGACAATTGCCTCAGATCTTTAATAGTGAGAAAAAACTCTTCAACGAATATGGACTGAGAAAATGAAAAATTTTGAGAATAAGATGATGAAGCAAGCCAGCAATCAATATTCTAAGGACAGAGACTTTAAATGAGCTCAGTATTAAACGTTTGGATGAGAAGCTGAAGACATTAGATAATCACGTAAGCGCATTGAAGAATAGTCAAAAGAAGCATGGAGAGCAAATGACTGCTATAGAAAAGTCAATCAAAAGCCAGTATACCAATACGGCAATATTCGTTAATACTTTTAAGACAAGCATGCGCGCACACAGGAATATCACTGATCAGTTGAAACAATCAATTGAAATGATAGGCAAGGCTGTCAATACACTGAGACTTCAAGTTGATCGCAAACTATAAATTGATTGCAAGCTCTAATTAGTCGTCATTTCCACAATGGATAGCCAAAGTATAAGCCTTAAGGAATCGGTAGCTAAACATATAAAAGCAATAAAAGAACAGCTACGAGAGCTCAAGGGACAGAAGTTTGAAACTCAAAGATTTTGAGCGAAGCTCTTCAGCCAGTATCAGAACAGCTTCTTGACATCTTAGACAACTAGAAAAAGAGTGCTTGACCACTAAAAGAAGATAAAGACGAGAACATCTCTACCTACCTGAAACGTGTTAGAAAGAAAGATGAAATAGATACATTATATGGTGTTCGATATAAAGATGGAAGCTACATGCTAGGAAGCAAGCCTATTGATTTTATTAGTAATCAAATCAGGATTGGACAAGAAAAATTCGATGCTACACCTGGATTGAATGAGCTAATTTTTAAGCAGATTGCTGAAATGAATGTCTTTACAGAAGAGGATCTGGATGCTTATATAAGAATTCTAGAATCAACACAAGTTCATCGTCAGAAGAATGTAAGGCAAGGACGCCTGAGACATAACAATTCCTACAAGTATTTAAACATCATACGACCGCTCATCAGAAAATATAAAGGTTTGGTCTTGGAATGAAAAGAACATCACCCAGAGAGAAAGCATGTCTGCATCTACTGGAATGATCCAAATACAGTGGTGAATCGTCTGAGACTACTCATTGCATCTAGAGACACTGGAAATACCAATCACACACAGGAAATAAATGGAATTATTCAGAAATTAAGGGTTTCTAAGATTATTGCATAATGGAAGTTAAGAAACATACAGCATCAGAGCTCTATGACCCAGCCACGAGAAATTGTCTACGTGGAAAGATTATCAGCAAAAGAATCAATGACCTTGTACAGATTGATCTGGTTGAAATGATTCTTCATGCTAAACTCAACAAAAGCTATAAGTATAACCTCATCGCTGTCAACTTCTACTCTAAAATGGCATATGCAAGACCACTAAAAGCGAAGACAGGACCTTCTGTTGCAAGAAAGAAATTCAAAAAATGAGATACATTATTATTGAAGGTGTTATCGTCAAGACAAAAATCCAATTTATTTAGCCATTCTTTCAGATGCTGGTCATATGTATATTTATTATTAGAATTGCTACTGTAATCGTGGTAGATGTTGTTTATGGTGTCATTGACATCGGGAAGAGTATCTCAGCTATTAGTTGTTTCTCTGATCTGTTGGAATGTATCTATTAAAGAATTTCGATATTCCTGTGGATGTGATTTACTTATGTGAATTTTAAGCCTTTATACAATTTACCGCAATGCGGACAATGTATTTTTATTTGTTTTTCTGTCGGTATGTTATTTTGACTTAAAATGATGCAGTTTGAAGCATTAGAATTATCCATTTTAAATTAGTTAATGCAATTTAAGGTTATTCACAGAATGTTTACACTATACGATAGCGGTTACTAAGCGAGTAAACAAATGTGATTTCTCATTCTGAATTCATTTTAACCTCATATAATATAATTACTCAAAGAAAATGTTCATCTTCATTTGTGCGATGACAAAATTCTACAAAATATTGAGCACTAACAGGTATAAGAAATATAATATATAAAATTGTATGTAAAAGCTGGATTTAATAGCGTTTTATAAAACCCATTACTCTTCACAGAGTAATAAACCTAATAAAATTAGCCATGAACCTATAGTGTATTTAAGGATTTATGAAATAAAAAGAGTTGGATCTGTGTATCAATCAGGTAGCATGCATATTCGCAATTTATCGTACCTCTGTCAATGCGTCTGGGATTTGCTGATGATCATAAGGATCTTATCCTAAATAGTAAGTTTGAGCTGGTGATGATTCGACGCAATGACTCTAGAAACTGTATTGTGACTCCTGCATAAGCAGAGCATGCTATCGTTAAATTGCTTCGCATCGAATGGAGAATGCCTGTGATGCGTCTTGCAGATAGTGAAAAAATGAATTTCTCAAGATCGCTAAGGCAAAAAAAAAAAATAAATAAATAAATAAATAAATAAAAAAAATGCATATCGCTTTCGAACCTTGGATCTTCATACCCAGCCAGCTGTGCCGCAAACTAAATCGTTCACATGGAATATGGTAACAACGACCAAGCCTGAGAAACCAAGATTTGTTATAGTTGGTGCTCAAAAAGCAAGAATTAATAATGCAAAAAAGAATCGCTCCATGTTTGATCATTGTTATATCACCAATTTGAAATCTTATCTGAATAGTGAGCGTTATCCTTACCATGACATCAATTTGTACCTTGGAAACTTTAATTCGCTTATTATAGGAAATGTATTTAAAGTTTCAGAACTCGTATTAAAACAAGGAGAATTATCCTTTATTGCAAAGAAAAGATTTTCTGAAGTATGCTCCTTTATTCATAATTGATTGTTCTAAACAACCAGAGGAGACTGTCAATGGCGCGGTTAATGTTAGACTTGAAATTCAAGAAGTGTTAATATTCCTCCTCAGACGTCATTATATTGTCTGTTATATATTATAAGGTATTTACCTACAGCCCCTTATCACATGTCATGCAAACGGTAATTTAAAGGTCTACACATGAAATGAAAATTATGTGAAAATATTTATTGGGTTTAATTAATGAAACACTAATAGAACGTGTTCGTATAAGTTCTTTTTATTTACAATGTACTTTCATTACATTCCTTCTCCATGTCCTTGTTCCTTCGACGTTTTCATTACTTACATTAGTTAGATTAGGCTAATACTTGCTTGTTTGTATGTATGCATATAAGTATGTATGTATTTATGTATGTGTGTATATATGTATCTATGTAAGTATGTGTGTATGTATGTGTATGTATGTGTGGATGCATGTATGCGTTTAGTGTGCATGTATTTATGTATGTGTGTAAGTATTGTGTATGTATGTGTTTGTATTTGTGTGCATGAATGTGTGTATGTATTTATATATGCGTGTGCATGTATGCGTGTATGTAGGCACGTACATGTATATGGGTACGTATGTATATGTGTATCTATGTGTGTATGTATGTATATAAGTATATGTGTGAATGTATGTATGTATGTATGTATGCATGTATGTATGTATGTATGTATGTATGTAAGTATATGTGTGAATGTATGTGTGTGTATGCTTTCCCCACTTTTTGTGGTAAGTTCTTTTGTTTCTTTCATTACTATACCCGCCTAAAGCTCTGAAGTTCTTAAAGTAAAATTAACTTAGGGATAGCCCATATATTAATGAGGTTGTAACTATAGAAAAGTTGCCCTTTTTTCGATGTATATTTTAAAATTCTAAATAATCGAAGAATTTCGCTCCATAAACACAAAAATAATGTTAAAATCTCCTATGATCAATAAAAGCCTCACTTAGTGCGTTTAGTGTATATATGGTGGAAAACAAGGTTATATGTGTTTAAGTTCTTATTCTCGCGCTTTAATTATTGATATGCGTATATATATGCGTTAAAAATCAGTATTTTCAATGTATGCAATTCATTTTGAAGTGTATGCCTGTAAGTTTCCCTGTAATTCATTTAGCAGCTCATTCATTTAACTATTCTTCGCAAATGAAGTCACCATTTAGCCACTATTCGTGTATAATTAGTAGTGCACTCCCTTGAATCTTTGCATTTTAAAAAGAATATAATCTGATATGCCTACCACTCGTGATTGTCGTACAGTCCACTGATATACAAGTTCTACGTTTTTACGCTTATAGTCAGCTAGTTCCTCGTGGCATAGTTACCTCACGTGCGGGAAATGTGTCAAATAGGTCTATGAAATAATAGTTTATATAGTAATATGATTTGCAGTACTTATCCGCTGTACAATGTTGAAACATTGTAGATCCGGTTAAGTTGTTTTGTATGAAATATGTACACGTCAGCTCGGTGCAAGATAGAATCCGTGTTTTTCCGATACCATCTCTCTTCGCGGAAAACACCTGTGAAATCTTGTCAGCTCTTAGTTATTTTAGTAAACGTGATTCTTAGATAATTATTCTTTCGTGTAAATGGCAGTGCTCTGTATTCCTGTACACAACATGCCGCTTAACCGTTAATGAGATTTTAGTGTAAATTTATATTTGTTTTGCGAAAACATCAATAAAACCTCCTTCATATTTTCTGGGGATTATTTGAAGAAGTAAAACTCTTGTCATCAAAGGATGGGGGATCACACCTGTGTCTTCTTATAACATTATTAGTGAGTTTTATTATATCTATGATCAATGATTCACTCTTCATTTGTACATTTTATTTTATGCTATCTACCCTTATTAGTTTTCAGAGAAATAAGCTTTGCAATAATAGTTGAATAATGGCTAGGGAAGGTCATGCGAATGGATAATCAATCGAGTTGGGCTTCCTCGAAGGTAAGCTAGGTACAAGAAGTACTTATAATGTTTAATGTGTCAAATGTATCAAACCGCAGCTATATTTCTCTGTGTTTTAGGTCTGTTAATGGTATGTTATTTGGCATTTTTAAAAGTTACATTGTACAAGAATTCCTTAAAATTCCTGTCATGAAAGGACGATGATGGAAGCTCTGTTCTTTTATAATGTTATTTATAGTGTTTATAATACTATTTATATACTTTTAATTTTTTTTTCGGAAAGAGGAAGCAGGATAATCGTTTTATGATGTTCGGCCTTCATCTATCATAATTGCATGAGTTGTTTCCGGGTTATTGGTTATTCGTATAATATGCATCTGTTTTTCCATTTTGCTATACTTAGTGAGTTCACTTTACCCTCGTCATCGCCTGTAGTCTGCGGGCATTCCTCTTAAGTGCACTTTCAAAAGGTGCTATTTCGAGTGTCATCTAAAAGCGTTGTATTGCTTCAGAGCGAAGCCTATATATCTTTTTTTTTCTCGTGTTGAGCAATTTACATAGTTATCTTTGTAATGTTGGCCAAGATCTTGTTTCCAAATACTCATTGTTATTTCTCGTTAAAGTCTCTGATCAGTATTTATTGTAAATGTTAAAGAGATGCATGGTTATTGTAGCCAGGAATCATGATATTACCTGTCTGTTTCCCTTCCACTGAAAAAAAATGCAAGAGTTTAGTGTATGTTCATTTAAGCGTATTGCAACTATTAGTATTCTATTTAACACAGGATTGAGGTGGTTGCTTGCTCCGGTGCTACAATATAAAATAATTGTAAAAGTATTTTTACTCTGTCTTGGGGTATAGATATCGTGCCAATAGTTAAATATGTAGCGGTTTTTTTTTATCTTCCCTTGTGTGATATGTTCTACATTCTGCTTTTTTCGTTTTTATCTATTCGCTTTTCCCATTCTCGTTACCCCCAAGAGAAGTTCAAATCATAGGTAATTGTTTCTTTATAATTATTTGCGTTAATTAGGAAAGTTCACCGTTTCACTGTAGTATGTGTTTTCGTTGACGTGTTCCGTTATTAAAGCTATGTTTTGTCTCTGACGATTTTTTTTTGTAAGCCCAGATATTTTGTATACTAATTATAATAATTATTTCTTGAAATTTATTCCTGTTAATGTATATGTATTTTTAACAGAAATGATATGAATCGCTTTTCTATAGAGACTGAATAAATGTAGGTGTCATTGCTGTTTTCATAAGCTGAGGCTCTAAATGAGTGTTTAAAAGTTACGGGTCATAAAATATAGTATTTATGTGTAATTATTTCCCAATTAAATATATGTATTAGTTGTTTCGAGCGTAATGTTTGTCTCATAGTACATAGCTATTGTATTTGAACAACAATTAGGAAACAGGTCATTTTTATATAGTATATCGCGATATTGCAATTCGGATTTTCTTATTCATTATGGGGCAGGCTTGTTATCTCACCTTTTTCTGCTGAGATAAGTATTTCTTATTTCTATGCAAGCTACAAGGCAGCTGTTGTGTTACCTGCCATATTGTTTTTTTTCTGCAAGGAGGGCTGCATGATTGTCAGCTATGATGAAAAGTAATTTTAGAGAGCTAAATGTTTACCATCTATTGATATTTTCAGTCAGTGCTCAGGCCGCGACGTGGCCGAGTGTTTAGACCACTCGCCTCTCACCTTGACGGCCCGGGTTTGATCCCAAGCGCCTATATGTGAGATTAGTGGTGGACAAAGCGGCGCTTGGGCGGGTTTACTCCGGGTTCTCCGGTTTCCCCCACCATCGCATTCCACCGGTGCTTCATCTTCTTTCATGTATCATCAGTGTCACCGCCTGTGGTGCTATAATTAGTTAAAGCGGGCGTTAAACACTACAAGAAGAAAAAAATAGGGTTCAAGGTCTTACCCATATTCAGGGTTACTCTCTTCCCTAAGCAGCCTGCTTCTATTTCGTAAACAAACTGTTTTACTTGTAGTTGCCAAATGTGTTTCGAAACCAGCCTCCTATCTTTATCGTATACAAACTGTTTCCCTGTCTCACTACTGATCCCAAAGCCCTGTTTCAAAACCAGCTACTATACCGTACTTTAGCATCTCTATGAAAGTTTATCGCTGCGAACGGTACACAAAAAAGGTTCTACTGCTTCCATGGTCGAGTGAGCAGAAAGCTGACTTCTCATCCGGAGGTTCCAGGTTTGATTCCTGACCGAGCGTGGACAACTTTATTAGGATTCTTCCCTTCCCTTCAAAGAATCTGGTAAAACACTCCAAAGTTTCACTCTAAATGCCACTGATATGTCCATAGGAGATAAAGGTGGCTATAGAAATGTCAGAAAAGAAGAGGAAACACTACACCAATTAAAACATTTTCGGTATTCTAGAGGAAGGGGTGAAGTATTATTTGTATAAGTCGTTAAATTGTACACCTACTACGACATGTACATGAAATTAAGGCTATTGTCGTTACGAATTGGAATAACGAAACCTATATTAAAAAACGGTACTTTAGCATGAATATACAAGCTTTACTTTTAAATCTACGCTTCAGCAGTTCGACGTATCCAATTGTTTGAATTACGTTAAAGTGGGCACAAAAATACGATAAGAGTGTACCTTCGTCTGAAGTTTGCGCGCTGATTATAAAATGTTTCGTATTGACATCGACATTAAATTTCGTCGACAGTTTTGTTTCAATGAGGGTAGCATTACGCTCCTTACAAGAAAGTGCTACATGGCACTAAAAATTAAGCTCTGTTTAACTACAAAGACCGAAAATTCTTTAAAATTTGAATTCTTGATTCCTTAAAACTATCTAAGGCAAATGTGCATTACTGTATTGTTTACCTTTCTTTACTCATTAAACAAGAATTCATAAACTGCCCTTTTATTTCTTCTTATTTCCGTGTCATAAGGGTTTCTGTAATTCGGGGTAGCACATCCCAATTAGCCTGAATTATGGTACTTACTTGAATACCAGGTAACCCAATTGCCTCTTATTTGACGTGTGCAGATGTCCACCCATGAGTTGCAGGACTCTTGGAGAACTGGCGGGGCTTCAAATAGCCCCGTATAGTTCTGCAACGCTTTTAACAAACCAATGGATATCTGCAGACGTCAAATACGGGGCACTTGGGCCACCTGGTGTATGTGCATAGTAGTAGGATCAAGCGGGTCCTAGACGAAGCATTAAAATGACACTCCTAACTAAAAGTTCAACTTCTAAGGCGACCCTCTCGCTACGAGCAATGTAACTACTATTTTTTCAGTTTAAAAACCAACGGTGTCGATGACGGCAGCTGAACATTAAAACATTAAAATAGAAACAATACAAATTAAAACAATAGATTATCATTTTAATCAAAACCAATATTATAAAGAAAAAGATAGGACATCATATTCCACTTTCGCAAACAAGAAAATGAAACTTCGGCTGAAATTTCTCCTATCATTCTGCCAACCACACATATTTCTCCCAGGAATTGATATGTTTCCAGTCAGCCTCGGATTTTACTCCTATCTGAAAACGATATATCATACGCAACGGAGAAATGTCGATTTTAAGGGGCTCATTTCGCATGTATTCCTACGCATTCCTATCTAACCTACGCATTTCAATATCGTGGGTGCTCTCGAAATGGAGTTCTTGAATTTAACTATATGATCTGACCAGAAAACATACAGATAGACGCAAGAAAGCTCCTGACTAAGGACGGTGAGAGCTGCTGTAAACTTTTTTTATTAACTGCATGATGGCTTTAACTCTTTGCCGCTAGATAACACTACTAAATAATTCTAATTGGATTAATTGTTCTTTTCACTCAAGCCTTGTGTAGGATAGGAGTGGAATAGGTAGAGTCAGACTGAAAAATTCAATGCCATAGCCGGGATTTAAACCATGGCTCTCCCGTCGCTCTTGCCGGTTGCCTACTCCTGTCCTACACACGGCTTGTGTGAAAAAACAATTAATCGAATACAAATTGACCGTAATAGTTGGCTAAACTATGAATCCTGGGACTTAAGCATTGGGGTTGTCATCTCAAAATAATTTGAGAACACCTTGTGGTTTACCGGGAAACATGCGAGTCAGTTGAGAAATTCAATGCTATGCAGGCATGTTGCCAAAGTATTTCAGGGGCAGAGCAACCGACTAGGGATCGGGAGATCCGAGGTTCAAATCCCGGCTATGGCATTGAATTTTTCAGTCTGACTCTACCTATCCAAATAATTCTAAGTTCCACTACCAGTTTAAGCTATTTACTAAATAGTTCAGCAAATGAAATAAAGATGTCGTAGAAACAAACAAATGCAGCCTAACTTACTGAGCGTTAGCGATGTTCTGTTTTCCTCGTTCCACTGACGAAACCGGTCAACCTTAAGTGGCAGTAAAACGCACTGCGCGCACACTTTAACATTCAGTATGAGTTGGTTTTTTGTTTAGGCAAGGTCTATGTCACTTATTATAATGACTATTGACACATTTATGTTAAGAATTATGTTTTTTTTAATTTACAAAAATGTTGTTGCTTTAAGGCAATGTTGTATATTATGAATATATTCCACTCTTGTATTATAATTATTAGAAAAAATTATAATTTGCTTACAAAAACTCTTATCTTTTCATTTAAACCTTTTTACGTGAGTACATCCTATTCCAAATTAGAAAACGTGTTTTCACCTTATTTAACTAAATGGTTTTAAATTCCTTATATTCGAAATATGTGTTATTTAAAAAAAATACATAATTCCATTTATATATGTAAAAGCTGATTCCATAGCAGTTGGTACTCCAGAAAATCCTTTATTTAGTAGCCAGTGATATTTTAAAACTGCATTCATCAATTTCTATGTAATAATCATCATTGAAGAATATGTAAATTTTGCCAGTATATGAATTATGCATTGAGTTAATTTTTACATTAATGTATATACCCAAGTCAGAAAAAGATATCGGATAATCATCTAAATTCAAAGTTGGATATTCCACCATATGTATTTCTTTTTCTACAATGAAGACCATTTGTCTTTGGTGTACAGCGTTTATTCTTTTGAAATCTTGAGGTAAAAAATGTAACCAATCACGTATTTACTAAGGTTTGGTGATATAAGTTTCTTCTTGGAGATCATAGATCCAAAACCACCTATGCTGAAATATATAGATTAATTGATTGGTTATTAAAAAAATGTGAACATTCTTAAGCTCGCACAAATTTGATCTGGTTTCATCTACCGAAGTAGTTACTGTAGGTTGAGAACTGCTACAATTGGAGATGGAAGTCCGTAAAGTGTTTGTATTCATAAAACATTATTATGATGTAAATTGATAATATCGCTCGTATAATAAGGAAGCATATCAGCTCCTTTTTCATTAATATGGAATAAACGTAGAGAATGTCCAATTTCATGTATTAAAACGGAAAATAGGTTAGTTTTTTCGCTTAGACTTAATTTATCCATTTTCAAATACCAATTTTCATCAGCACCTATGAGAATTTCTACTAAATGATTTATCATGTTCTGGGTGAAATGCATGTGCTACAGCACCACCAATTCCATAAAATTTACTACTGCGATACCCATATTTTTCTGGAATTTATGATTTAAACGTTTGTTTGAAATTAGAATATCTGGTTTTAAAATATAATGTTCAAAAGTCAAGCTACTATGGTTCTCCCATACTTTAAATACAGAATCGGTAATATTTGTTATTGTTGTGTTTGTTATTGTTGTATTTGCATCTGCATTCTGCCATCTTAAGTATTTTTTTTTCCATTTATACGTGGACGTTGTAAATCCGTAAGGATTATACATATTTCCACATATTTTAGAATTAGTTATACTTAATACTTCAGAATTGAATGAAGCATCTATTGTTAAATTATAATGTTCTTGAAACAATAAAATTGCATCTGTAAGACTTTTTTGATAGATTAATTTAAGTTTCTGTTCTTCCGCACTAAGGTTCGAAATTGTGAATATGTGTAATAACGTTTAGAGTTTGATTTGCATTGGCAATACAATAGAATATGATAAAAGGTAACTATACTGATTATCATTTAATACATTTAAATTTCTTCTGTAACCTTTCTAAAACTTAGATCGAGGGTGATTGTTTTCTCGCCATAGATGACTGGTTAGCTGGAACGTTAGTGGCAAATTCTAAACTACTTATAAGTTGATTTTTATCTGTATATGTAATATTCTTTCTAATTGTCATATCCATAATGCCCATAAAATGCATTAGAGTAAATTCGTCGACATCCCATCTAACACATTTGTTCCCTGCCCATCTTTAAGCCAATGAAACATTAGCATCATACGTGAATTGATAACAATGATTCATGATTTTCAGTTTTTGCCTTTCTATCGGAAATTCTTCATTTCTCCAATTTTTGAATGACGAATTTTCTAGTTGACGATGCTCATATTCACTGGTGTTTCTTTTCTCGTCGTCTGGTCTATTTGTTTGAAATCGTGTAATGCAGATATCAGGATTATCGAATTGTAAATTATTGAAAGAAGTTGTGGCACTGATATTTATGCTCTTTCCGATAAAACTCTGTTCATCCATAACGTCCCAAATGAACAAATTCAATTTCAATGTTGTATTTTTAGTACTTCCTGTTTTTGAATTAGTACATAATCTGGTTCATGTCCTATAATTGGAACTTCGATTTTAAATTCTTTTATGATAATTTTAGCCTCATGTGGCGGTGCTTTGTCAACTGTTCCATCTGATTTTAAAATATTCCATCTGAAAGAACATGAATCGTCATTAGCAGCTCTGTCAAATGAAACAGGCTGCTTATTGTATCTAAAGAAACTAAATGTATATTCTAGTGAATATTATACTTCATAAATACGCCCTGCTTCATAATTAAAACCAGCACCTTTATATAAGTGCATATCTGTTTTGGAACAAATAGATCAATAAGTACATAACTTACTAAACCAGGATGATCTACTTTTTTATTAGCTGCTCAAAGCTTTTAAGATATGGTTTATTAAGCATTTGTGGAAAGTAATTGTTTACAAGTTTGATATTATCATCCTTATTAAATTCACCATTTGCAGTCTTCCCTCGTGGTTCAAATTGCGTATAAGCAATTGTTCTACCAGCAATATTAAGATCTGTAGCTAAATTCCTGAGTGGTTTGACTGATTTAACTCAAATGATCTCGTTTGATATTATTCGATGTTTTTGATGTGCATTTAATAAAAAGAAATAATGGATTTGTAGAACGATTTCAATTTTAGAAACACCAAAATCTATAAGCTTTCCGTTTTCATCCATAATAGAAATTTTAAGATCTCTGACTGCATCAAGGTGATGAACTCATAAGGATTCGTTAGTTCATAAAAATATGATCTGTAAACGGTACATTACGTTTAAATTTTGCAATAACATCACTTTGTTTATGCTGACGATTATTACTTTTCGTAATGAACCCTGCATTTGAGGTAAATTACATTAAATGTAAATCATGTTCAAAGGTATGCAATCAGGTTTAATAGCTGGATTCTTAGAAATCCTAATAATTTTCTAAAATTTGTGAAATCTAATTCTTGTAGTCCTTTATTAGGAATTGTGATTCTATCCATAAGCATATTTGACTTTTTACAATATTTGTATTTGATTTAATTTTCCAGGCAAGTCGTTCAATGTATATTGTCCTTTTTCAAATATCATATTCTCAAAGACACAATCGTTAACATTTGGTGTTAGGAATATGGCATAAAAACTTACAACAGAAAAATGTTTATCATCTATTATAATGGGTTTAGAAAGTCGCAAATGTAGCTCTGAAGTAGCTCCTTCTAGTGCAATACAATTTTTGTTTTATAAATGGAAACTGATTGGGGTACGATATTTATTTCAGAAGATGAAGATGAAGAATTTAGAATAACTGGCAACCTTTTACCCTCAACCATTAGAAGATTAATAGTAGGGCCTTCAAGATGTGAAAAAGCAGTTTTAGGAAATGATAATTTGATTCTTAAAAAAGGTTGAGTAAACGCATATCATTATTTTATGCAAGGCTTTATATAAAAATAAGTAAAACAATTACAGGAAATATTTAACGATATCTAACTGGAAACAGGAAACTGTTTGGCAGCGTTTATAGATAAAGAAGTGGATATAGTACCATTAGACCAAATGAAAGATAATTCTTTAGTTGTTATTGATGATTGAATTTTAGAAAACCAAAATATAGTAAGAGAAATATATTTTAGGGGCCGACATAAGGGAATTAGCGTACTCTCTTAGGTCAAACTTTTACTAAAATTCCAAAAGAACTAATTCGAGATAATTCGAATTTTGTATGCTTATATAAACAAGACAATAAAGATCCTAATACGCTTATGATGAGTTTGCTGGAGTAGATATGAATTTTGATAAATTTAAAGAGCTGTGCAACATGTGTTGGAAAGATCACTTTGGCTTTATTACTATCCTTATGTCAAGAAAAAAAGCAATGATGGAAAATATCGCAAAGAAATAAAAGATGTTATAAAATTAGCATGCATATTAACATAAAAACAAACGTGAAACTGAAAACCTGAAACGCGAAACGTCAAAACGCGAAACGTTGAACGCAAACGCAAACGTGACGTGAAAACGTGAAACATAAATTAAAACGCAAAAGTTACATATTTTTGTGTTATAAATTAATAAATTACCAAAACATCCAAAAGAACCTCATAAACTAAGACACCAATTAATAGAAGAATTCAAACAATGGAAAGACAACCCAGAATGCAATATGAATAGAAAAAGTGAAAAGATTAGCCCCTTATAGAAACCATTGCAGAAAACGAAAATGAATTGCACTCGTTAGTCGAAAAAAAAAAAAAAAAAAAAAAAACATTATTGGTGAGTTATTTCCACTTGCTAAGCATACATCATTACAAGAACAAGATAATGAATTTTTCAACCACAACCACAAGCTATTACAGACTATACTCACTGTCCGGCATTTGCTTGTAATTGTCTCGTTTAATTCTGCAACTCTTTTATAGTACGAAAGGTTATCTGCGCATATGAAACACGGTGTTGCTGGGCGTGCTGGGTAATAGAAATTTTTGCTGACGGACATCTTCAAAAATCAATGTTCGTGTTTTCAAAACCGAGCATCTGTTAATGTACCTTCTGATGTCGAGCGCTACTAACAAAATTAGCCTAAAAGAGTGTGAAGTTGCGATGTAGCGAGGTGGATTACGTATCTGCATGCACAAACTAAGAGAAGCAGCTCACAGCGAGTTCCTTGGAGCAGCGCTTTCTTTTTAGGATCGTAAGCACACCATATTCACTCAGCCAACCAAAATATTTTCTTCAGTAATGTTAAAGGCCGTTTCCGTGTAAACCTTCTCTCCTGAAGAGTGAAAGTAACTGTAAAGGAGTAAACTATCCAACTGAATGAAAATCAATATCAAGTGGCAATATTTATATTGAGTAAGTAGCGTCACGTTCGTCAGATAACTCTCACCTTAGTCGGCGGAAGTCGGTACAATCAATGGTCGCTCATGCAGTGCTAGACGACTAAACTGTAGTTAGACGAAGAGTTTACGAACTGCTCTAGTTCAGACAGGCCAAACACATATGAAGTTTCATATTCTAAACTATGCTTGCTTATGGAAGAAATATATTTACATTTTAAGTATGTTGAATTCAATAAGGACGACTAAAATGTTTCATATTTCATAATATGTTCTCAAATGTTCATTTTTATGAACAGCTTAATATTTATACATATTTTGTAAGACTTACCGTTTATCGCTTTTAAAATGTTGCGATAAATCCCTGCGAAAGTTATTAATTATTTTAGGGTTTACATGAACGGGGAATCAATCCGACGCACAACCCCTTTTCTGGAGTGCCGGGTTTTATGTCCTCCTCCTATCTACCTTTGGTCCGCCCTGAGTATGTTTCTTCTTGTATCCTCAGTACCCTGCGTATCTGGCGAGCTTTCTCGTATCCATCTCCTGGGGAGGCGCCCGATGGGGGGGCTAGTAACTCTGCATGGGTTACACTTCAACTAAGTTAATGATTGCACTATGATAGACAGAATCAGGAATGTGGGTATAAGAAGTACACTAGATACGGCATCACTGGAAGAAAACATAAATAATTTTAGAAAGAGGTGAATTGACCATCTGGAAAGAATGCACTGCAACCGTATCCTTAAGAAATGCATTAATATACTGACCAAAACGAGAGCGAAAATAGGGGAGGCCAAGGAAAGGGAAGGAATCTTTGTGAAACCGGAGTAGACCAAAAGCCAAATCTTTGAAATTAAAAAAGAAGAAGAATTAAGTTTGTTTAACAACCAACTGGGCCTTCCAGCCGTTCTATTCCGACAACCTTCTCTGAAACATGTTTATGAAACCCAAGTCAGCCTTCCCAAAAAGTCAGATACAGTTGAGAAAATACAAAATGTCCTGTAAATGAACCCAGTGCAACATTAAATGCCGTCTGTTCTTGAAGAGCCTTTATTTTCAATAATCTGTCATTTTACTGACATTGTAATTAGTATTATTGAAAGACTAACTGACCAGTAACTTGTTTTTATTAGTAACTCAAGGGTTTTACAATAATTACCATATATAAAATCTTTATAATTTTTTATTTCATTTGATACTTTGTTATAAAACATGGAGAAGTATCTACAGAGACTACAATGTGGTCTAACTGCCCCGTATTTGACGTGTGCAGATATCTCTTCTTGCGTTTCAGAAGTCAACGGAGCTATTTCAAGTTAAAACCCGCCGGTGGGGAACTGGCGGGTTTTAACTTGAAATAGTCCCTTTGAGTTATGGAAGTCTTTTATCGCACGAAGGTCTAACTGCACACCTCAAATATTGGGCAGTTGGGCAATTTGATATTGTTGAAGCCAATGAAGTGAACCTACTCCAAATCTCAAGTCATTTAGTAGCAGTTTCTTGAAGCAACTTACGAGCTCAAAACGAGATTTAGATAGGAATGACCAGTTTTAAACTGGTGACAAAATGGATTGCTACAGTATGTGGAGGTTGCATCTATGTTTAAATTTAGTTTTTGAAAGCTGGAAGAAAGCCAGTACTTTCTCTGCACAGAGAAGTGTTCAACACTAGACAACTAATGAAAGCCTTCCATCAGACAGATACAAATCTCACCTCGCAGAGCACAAAGGGCTAGGACTAATCATGGACGGGCCCACCAGGATTGAAACAGACAACGGGACGATCCCTTGTGGCCTTCGTAACAGAAAATCCTTGTAGTCCTTCGCCACTTACGTGAACCTAGGGAGATAGATATGAGGGGAGAGACCCAAAGGGTCCGACTGAGTTTTCACGAAGACGGCGCCTGAATAGCGTTTCACAATGCACAAATCACCACCTAGCTGCAACCTGCCGAACAACGTGCTCTATTCTTCAACCCTGAAAGAGATGATTAGGAAGTGATAGGAACAGGATTATTTTGGGGATGTAATAACCCTACCTAACATACGGCTGGCGACCCGGCGAAATCCCGAAAAACCCCATAGGTCAGTTAGACCGACCTTGAGATTCTAACGAAATCCCGAATGCGAAATCCCGAATGCAGGCCACAGACGAAACTGTCTGAGCATGCCGCTCCGTTCCCAGAGCACATACTTAAGTTCACAGCTAAAAACATTACAATAAAAACAAAAACAAAAAAACGTAAAGGCACGGATGTCGGAAGGAGTCTCCGCACACCACGTAGGTTCCTGTGGCCGTTTGCTACCACTATGATACACAGGAGGGAGGGATGATTTGAGAGACCCGAAGGGCGACCAGATTCGAATGAAGACGGGCACAAACATAGACCGGGGCTCTTGGATCGAACACATCCGAAACTTCTTGGACCTAATTACTACTCCCCGAGCTTCCGTGGGATTCCAGAAAGGGCGCTCACCAGAGTACCCTGAGCAGAACCTAACGAACTTGTCCTGCAAGGACGCAAGTAATGCGCACATCCACCGTTCAACCACAACTCGCCGAAATGTGTCTCCTGGTCCTACAGTCCACCGCCTGATCTTACTTCCTTGAAACTGTACTCTCTGTCAGTACTTTGGGTGATTTCACTCGACAAATCACTTTTATCAAAAAATGGAGAACAGCCAAATCCGGAATAAAGGGTCAACAAGCTAATAGCAGACTCAAATTATATATGTGTTGCCCCGCTAACTATAATGAACAAAATGGGATCCAGTTTTTTTTTAATTGATGATGGGGGAAAAGGTAACTAACACCCTAACCCCAAGCAAGCCTGGAAGTGTGAGACTCCCCACCCTGGACTCGAACCAGGGTGGCACTACTCACAAAGAACCCCCACCGGAAGTAGGAGGCCCTTGCCTCTCTGTTGCAGTACCGCATTAAGCGCCTGTGCATTTCTGGTGATAGTGAATGCTGCCTGCCAGTGGCAGTAACAGTGAGTGTTGGTGATATTAGCCAGTGGACACACATGACTTGCGCCCTGAGTGCCCCGCTGGAGAAGTAATTGGTGAAAATGAAGGGTAGTGAAGGTGATGTTTGTGAAAGTTAATGGTGATGCTTCCTGGCGTTCGTTTGTTCTGAGCGGAATTCGCGGAATTCTCTGAACAATTGCTGCGCTGTCTTAGGCTGATGTGGGAGTGGTCCTTCAGATACCTGAACCAGAGGCTCAGGGTCGCTGTGGTGGTTTGGTGGCCATCCTTGCGTCTTCTACGGGGCCTTCATCTCCTCCCTGATGATGAGCCGGATGTCGCTGAGGAGTCGGTGGTTCTTGGGTAGTGACGAATGTTGCTGCTGACATTGTTGATCCTGCTGTTGCTGCGTTTGGACGCTGGCTATCCGGTTGGACAGCTCAGCGGTGGAGGACTGTAGAGTGGAGATGGCGGCGGTGTTGGCAGCTTGTAGGTCTAGCAGCTTCCTGGAGATGACGCTGGTGAAGGCCTCTTCTAACGCAGCTAGGCGAGCGCCGATATTCAGGATCTCAGCATGAAGGTCCTGAATGGCATCCCGCGTCGCTGCGTCTATAGAAGCTGGAGGTGGTGTGGCGTCTGAGTGTTGGATTGTGCGGTGATCGTACTGACGGCGGAGTGGTGCGCCCGTCCCTCGGGTAAAGGGGACACTGGGCCTGGCCAGTGAAGTGTCCGGTGCCACGGCAGGTGGCACAGAACCGGCGGCAGCGGCGGAGATCATGCCCAGTGCACTGCGTCGTCAAGACGCTGGTCCCACAGTAATGGCACCGCGGCGCTGAAGTGCAGGCGTCTTAGCTGTGCCCGAAGGCGCAGCAGCGGCGGCAGGGCCGGTTGCGTTCCTGTCGGCTTGCTTCGACTGGCAGAAGTCGCCCTAATAAGGGCAACCCTGACGTCAAAGCAGCTTCAAGGTCAGCCGAGTCCTGAAGCTCCACTCTTACCAACGGAGTTGGCCCCCGGTCGCAGAAAATACGGAAGGCCACCGCGACTGCGCGGCGGTGGGCAGATGCCGGGTGGAAAGGTCCCGATGGACCCCCCGTATCACGGCACTGAACCGGAGCGGCGGTGTGGAGCTCGGCGGAGACGGTGATGCAGGTAGCGGCAACTGCTATCGCAGTTGCGGCGAAGCTACGCTGGCGACTGGCGGCGAAAGGAAGTTTGCCTCAGCCGGCGACTGCCGGGGGAGTAGTGCTGCGTGCTGGCGTAGCAGCGGCGGTTCGGCGCTGTCTCTTCTTCACCATCGTGTGTCGAGAGAAGTAGTCTCCGAAGTCCACCCCGATCCAGTATAACTTTTATAAAATAATTTACTCCATTAATAAACTATGAAAACTTTAAGAATAACAATACATAATAAAATAGTAATGTGCGTACTTAACTCGGAATGAGATTACAGAGTTCCCCTTAATTTAACCTTTTAATAAACATGTAAAATCAGTGAAATGCACTGCGGAACGTCGTAATTTGGCATATTATTTCACGTAACTGGCAACGAAATTATTGGATGATAAATTATAACAGTTAACCTTTAAAAAAAAAAATGAATTTAAATATTTGTTTGACCGAGCAATCATGTCTACGTAACACCGAGGAGATTAGTTTAGCCCCATAGAGTAAAGAATCACGCCATATGAAAACACTTGCTGCTCCTCTCTGAGAAGGGCTGTGCATGAAGAGCACCCCAAACTGAGACTCACTGACAGACCTGAAGCCTTAAACTCTTTTGCTCCCAGAAAAATGCAACTCACACGGCAAAAGGCCGAACTACTTAACAAATGTCTCTATATGTAGCCTGGAGCGTAAGAACACAGTGCTGCCACATTTATTGTACCAGGATGGTACGAAACAGATGAGAAGAACGTTTTGTATACAGGAAATGATGGAGGGGAAGTTGCGGCAGAAGATAAGCCACCCCAGGTTCCCTGCCGACACGGAAAAAAACCCAAAAAACATATACACGAGAGAGCGAGTTCGGCGGGGGTCGAACCCGAGACCTCCCGAATGCTATTCCCACGACTTAACGCGACGCTACCTTGCTAGGTTATAAAAACATTAAAAAAAATGGAAATTCTAAGCTCTTGTAGAAAAATAAGAAAGTAGACACTCAAATAATTCAAAATGTATAAGCACACAGAATTCTTTCCCGATTCCATATTAAACCTCAGCTCAACTTCAAGTCGCACAATTTCATACATTAAGCATAACAAACATATTTCACCTCTTATATTGTTTTCTTTACATGTTCTGTGCGTATAGAGAATGTGTTATGCTGCACTAAAATTTTCAAAGTCAAGCTTCCATCGGAAATATATGTTTTGAGGTTCCTGATATAAAGAAAACATTCTCAAAAAAGTCCGTGTGTGTATGTGTGTGTGTGTGCCCGCGCGTGCGCCTCTGCACAGTATTGCTCAAAAACAAAACGACCGTTAAATTGCAATAACAAGTTTGGTACGAGTATTAAAATTTGGTACCTTCCAAGGATGTGACAGGAAGATTTTCAAGAAAATTCCCTAGCCCCAAACTACCCTTTACAGGGAAAGTTTTTGAAAACTTTGTTTTCTCCTAAAATGGCTTTTAAGGGGTTTTATTAAAATACCGTATATTAAAGATATATACGTGCAAATAAAATGTATATATATATATATATATATATATATTTTATTTTCTGCGAATAACTTCTGAATACCTCTTCATTCAGGATGCACAATGTATAAGTGGTAAACCGTGAGAACTAGATAAACACTTACTGTACAAAAATGTACATATCGTTAAAATACACAATTTGTATCAAATAAGCTTTTTTGGGTAGAGTCAACAGTTTCTTAGACATTCCTTATTATTGATATAAATTTTAAGCAACTTAAGCTTTTCTCAAAAAAGAGGTTATTTTTCGAGCATCTCTCTTTAGTTTCATCCTGGCCGTGCAAAGTGAACCGCATGTCAATTGTTTCACTTAGTGACCGGCTTTTGTAAAAATTTTGATCATCACTTTATCCTAATGTATGCCTTTATTTTCCTTCTATTTGCAACTAATAAAATCGTGCCTGCTAATGTCTATCTCAATTATCGCGAAGAAGATAAAGGAATAACTTTTTATAACTAAAGCTTGTACAGAAAATCATGTGAGTGGAACACACTCAAACACACACACATCAGATTTTGTTGAGAATTATGCAATGGGAAATGATAGTATCCGTCAAAAGATGAAAACGGGAGTGTGGAATAGTATATACAAGAGTGATTTAGTTGTAAACAGATTAATGTTAACAACGTTGGTGGAAAAGCATTTTGAAGTTAGTGCACTAGCAGTAAAAGGTTTTACAGGGTTTGAGTTAATCTAAAAATGACATATTGCTCTGTGGTGATGTAAACACACATTTTGATATAACTACGGACATCTGCATTTAGTTCTTCAATGGCAACCGAGCGTGATAGCTCAGGCGGTAAAGTTTGGGACTCTTATTCAGGAGAACACGAGTTCGAGTCCCGATAATCACTCTGAGCCATGGATATCTCTTGATTTTGCCGGGTCGGGAGGTGAATACCGGGCTTTTGCATGTTCTACCTCGTGTTTCCTGTCCATAACTGCCTGTACCCATCACTGCCTTGTCATCCGTTTTAGGGTTGCAGAACCAAACGATGGTATTAGTTGGGTTATTAATGGGCGGTGACTTGCCCCCTATAAAGATTTCTTGCTGGTTTGGTTGTGGGACCGCAGTCAAGATCTGCTTCCGGAATCCTTTAAATGAGGCGCCCTCTCGCAGTGTCACCGGTGTTCAAGGGCTTTTGGAAGTGCGCCAGATGACACGGGAAGCTTTGTATCTAGAAGCGTTAGGGATCCCATTCATGCTTGTGATCATCGTCATTCCGATCTCTTTTATTTTCGTGTTTCTCCCTCATCCCTCTGAGGAGTCACGTAAGTCACAAAGGACCACAAGAACCTGAGTGTAGTGCTTTCCTTCAGTAGTTGGGGGTCCCATTCGGGTAATTCTAATGATAATCCATAAATGGCAGAACTTGTAGCACCAAGAAGATTTCCAGTTTGAAAACTCAAAACCTACACGACTTAATGCGTGTGACGCTTTCCCTACTCCTCTGCGGATTTTCTCTCACCGCTGTGGCGAACGCTTCGGGCTGCATGTCCTTCCTGGTGACTGACCTAATGCTTCTTCCATACCATCTGTTTCACTACTTGTTCTTTTGAGAAGTAACTTCCTGTGTCTGCCTCTGCTACCTGTACTGCTGACTGCTCACGGTTGTCCCGACCGCGCAACTACAACTCCTTTTTTCGAGCCTAAGACACGTTCTACCATTAATGAAAAGTCTATCAAACTAGAAGACAACACTGCCTCCTTGCTTTGGTCAGGAAGTGGCTTAGAACTCTTCTCTCTTACCTCACTCTGGCACTGAGGAACTTTTAAAGCGAAATTATCGCACGTGTGATCACGTAGTGTTTCACTTCATAATCATTATTGTTGTTTTTGTTATTATTATTATTGATGTAATTGTTATTATTATTATTATTATTTCCTTCTATGCATATAGAACATGCTAATACATATACATCCTTTGTAAATGTTAGTAGGTTACGTCTGGCCCACAAAGTTGCCAACAGTTTGCATAATAATTAGAACAATTAATCTGCAGAATTATATCAATAAATTTGCAT
Organism: Hymenopus coronatus; assembly: GCA_030762935.1. NCBI lineage: Eukaryota > Metazoa > Arthropoda > Insecta > Mantodea > Hymenopodidae > Hymenopus > Hymenopus coronatus. The sequence goes on along the minus strand of CM060900.1, from coordinate 249,007,387 downwards.
ATCAAAAATGTGCATATAAAACTTGCATAATGGTTAGAGGAATAAATTTGCATATTTTCATACGTGACAGCTATCAACTATTGAGGCATATTAATGACCCAGTGATCACCCCCCCCCGTGGAAATCCGCGAAATCACGAAAGAGTATAATTGTTTACAATTTTGGAGATACAATGGATTTTGAATGCTCATTTTCAACTGAAATTCAATGGGAATTCCAATTATACCATCAGATTTAACCTAGTATTGCGCAATAAAAACTTGATACACTTCTCGATTTTCATTTTTGCTGTAATTAATATAATAGAATATGAATAGGCATTTATTGATAGCATCATACTTTGCCTAATATACATGAAAAAGCTAGAATATCCAATACGAACACTTGAAAATAAAATAACAATATACCCGTTATAGCATTTTTAAGGCAACCATAATTTATATACATAAACAAGAGACAATACAAGTTACGTAACACGAAAGACAATTGCAATTGAACTATTCCCGTTGTTGCAATAGGGTCCCATTCCTTAACTTTATAATATATCTATGTCAATGACAAGCTGGAACCTACAGCCTTTACCAACCCGAAATTGGAAAACAACTGTCTCCCCATTCACAGCTAAATCAAGATAGGACGCCATCCCTACCTTCTCGCTATTAAGGAAAACAGGCTTTAGACATGTAGCTATATAAGCATCACAACAGCACCTGGCCCAACATTTGACTAAGTCTACTTTTAAAGTTTTTGCTAAAAGTAAAGTGAAAACATTTGAGAATATGGAGGACTTTTGGAGCGACTGTGGAGAAGAAGCACACTATTACACCTACTTCCACAATGAATCGTGCAATGGGTGAATGTGTACTATTGCGTGCGCGAATCCGCTGTATTAGATCAAATGTCGTCGCGGTATATTTGCATGGGGAACGAAAGAAAGATATTATAAGCATAAACATATAATTTTCATAAAATAGCACTACATAAAATACATAAATAATAATAACTAATTGAAAACAATTATTTCCAGGGAACCGCTCACACCACAATTTTATGGAGAGGAGGCAGATGAAACGGATGTTTCCAGAGCCATACATGACACTCAGTATCATTCCGGGCTATGCACCGTGTACTCTCACGTGGTGTTATGTTCAAACCCTACAGAACATGACAGAATAACATAATATTATATTTGAAATCTCGACTGCAGCGTGAATTGCCGATCCCAGAAACAAAACTCAATTCAATGTGTTCTTGGTGAACGAGTTAATTCTCATTTAGTTATAAAAAAAAAAACTAAAAAAAATATAATCTCTATACTTTCAGGATTCGAGAGAAAACTCCAGTGCCGCCGGAATATCTAGATCCGGTGAGGATGCACGTGGATGAAGTGGACATCTGTATCACAGATCCGTGGCACGCTTGCATTATATAGAAGGTGACAATGCAGGCCAAGGACATGGTACACAGTTTGCCGAGAATATTCCAAAAGAAAAAGTTGCATAGAAACCTATTACTGGCATAATGAATTGATGAAGGCAATCAGGAGCTAATTAATATCCCTTCTTTCAGGAGACTAACCACATCAATGTATAAGCATTATTTCTAACGAGACCAATTATTATGTTTCAGATCCGTAAAGAAACAGCGTAAGCACAAGCAGTAGAAGAATACATTTACAAATCATCTCGGGAAACTGAGAGAGCTTGAAACCCGAATTATGAATACTACGAAGCAACAACCACGCTCAGAGAAGGATGGAGACCACACTAAGTCATTGAAACACATTTCAAGACGACCCAAACTATAAAGGACCCAGAGTGAGTGTAGAACTTTATTACGATATTCCAGTGCCCTTCATCATAAGTTACATCCATAAGTTTGTGTATATGACTATGCTAGACTGGGAGATAGTTCACAAAAGCCTACCAGAATTTGACAAATTCATCAAAGGACAAAAGTTCGCGTATCGAGAATACAGTGACCTCATATAATGTTATTGACATTGTGGAAAATGGGTGCTTTAAACTTTTCAATACATCTCTACGTGAGCTGACTTCTCACCTGCAGGTCCCGGGTTCGCTTCCAGGCTATGGTGGGGAATTTTTCTTTAAACAGAATTATTCCCTATCCCCCATGGAAATATGAATGTGGAAGTGAATGTGGGTGTGTATGGTAATATAAAGCTTATTAACATAATGCTCTGAACCTACAGTTTGACAAGTCAAATCCCCCGATATGATCATTGATGTTAAAGGGGGCTATACAAATAAAACAATAATAAAAAATACATCTCTACGTAATAGTAAGATGTTTTAAAAAATGAAGACATTAATGGACTAAAGACAACATGTTCATTTATAGAGAGGCATTCACGCAATCTGTCTAGTGTAAATAATGGATCATATGTAGGAACAAGGAGATGAAGGAGGAATGTAGTGGAATCACTCCAAAAATAAAAATGCCATGGATATGCATTTCCATAGTTATTTTGTTTCACAAAGACCTTACAAACTTCCACATGTTATTCCTTATATAGTTATATCATTAAATCAGCCACAGCATGGCATGTGTTAAGGGTTTGTAGGTAAATACTTTATCAGGTATAATGCGGCAACATAAAGACGTTTAAGGGAGGATCTTAACACTTTCTTTAATTTTGAGCCTAGTATTTACAGCTCCGTTGAATGTCTCCTCTGGCTGGTGAGAGTATCGATGGTGAGTAACGGAGCATATATGAGAAAATCTTTTCTCTGCTATAAGAGGTAATTTTCATTATTGTAATACGAACTCGGAATCTTTGAGTACGTTTTACAGCAAGATGCAAATCTAGAGTTACTAAAGTCCAAATTCATGTCATGACAAGGATAACAATCACAATTGAGATAAAGTCTCAGATTAGTTATATTACAGTGATCAAGCTGCCAGAAATGCTTTTTTGCGTCGTTTATCCTGGATGTTTGAGCTCCTACTAAAACATACCTAGGCTTCTCAGGCTTGGGTGTTGTCGCATATAAATGATTTTGTTTGACCGACAGCAGCTGAGTATGAATATCCTTGTTTCGAAAAGCGATTATTAGAGCTACGTCAGTCTTAACTATCTTGAGATATTCTACTTTTTCACCATTAGAAAGATGCATCTTCTGTTCCAGCAAGAGATACGATACACTTTACAGAGTCCTTGCTTCGAATCAGAAGCAGTTAAATCTTGTTATTGAGTTTTACTTACTTGTGTTCATCAGCGAATTCCAGGAGCATCGATAGCAGGACTATTGCATTGAACATTCCGCTAGCAGGGTGCACAATGTCAATTTCATTTACAGGGTAAGCGCATTCAGAATTTAGCAATCGACTTGATTCTATGGGGCTGATAGCTGCACCGTTGTTGAGATAACATCATTTCTTGTTCTATCTATAGTCTGTTGGTCAATTCATATTCAGTCGAATCTCTTCAAACACGAATGCAATAGCACTATTGCTAAGCTTAGCAGTAGTAACAGCTCCATCAGCTTTTGCAAGCGATCCTTCAATGTACAGAAAACTCTTGCTAGGAATCTCTTCAGCTTGGAACGGGTTCCTAATCTCATCATACGCACCAAGAGCCGATGAATTATACCTTACAAACACATGCTCCTCTTCTTTGGTAATCTTGTCGTCAAAGATAGGCGTGTCTATCATATTGAAGATGTCCATTCTATATCCCAGTGCCTCGAGGAACTGAATTTGCAATTCCTCGATATTAATAGTCTGATGGCTGGAGGCAAAATACGTTGTGTACGACGAACAAATATACAAATATATAATATGCGGGGGGCTTATTATATATTTGATGACTTTGCTAAAATTTGATTTCCATTTCTACGGTGATGAAACCTTATGTTGATATCCTCGTTCCTAAAGTTCAACAGGTTTCCGTCTTGTTCGACGACTGGAAGAGTGATTTGATCAATAAAGTTAGAATTGGTTATTGGCAGGTATATTAGATTTTAAGTCTCTTGAGGAATATGGTATCCAGGTGCAACAGAATGAAAGAACTCGTATATCGAGTGTCCGCTGCTACCATTAATGAAGGATCCTGTTGCAATACTGCACTCGACTCGAATGATGCTCACTTTAAATATGTTTACGAAAAAATCGGATTCATCCACATTTTCAGACGCAATAACAATAGTATTTGAAAAACCCAAAAGCAATTCCTCTTTCGAGAAATCAACACCGAAAGTACATTTCACTTTGACCTTCATGGTATTGTTCTTACACCCAATAAAAAGACTTCACTTCCCAATTCGAGTTTAATCTTCAGTAATTTATTAATGTCAGCAATCTCATACCTCCAGAAGGTATTTGGATGGGTTTAGCCCATCATTTAAAATGTAATGAAAGCAATTATTACCATCGTCAACGTTTGGAATCAAATAGAAGGTCTCAAAGTTCGTCAGGGCAATCTCCTAATACCCTTCAGGATAGAGCTGCAGTGGGGCATTTAGATCGGTGCCACTGACAGCAGTAGTATAACTCATTGCGAAAGAAATTGGAATGACTGAACTGAAATTCCGAAACCTCTTTGTTTTATACATTATCTTAAATTCTCTAAGATATCTCGCTATCTCCTTTGGCGGCTACAGATTGCCGAAACTATTAAAATAAGATACTGTCTTTGCAACTTTCTTTACAGCAACCCAATAACTGCCCTCAATATGAGATTTTTTTCAAATTCACAATTATGCTTCCATTGAAATAATGAGGGTTAGAAGGGAGATTATCTATCATATATACAGTCTTAAAATGTGGATTCTTCAACCGTTTAGCTTACATCTGTAGTTCAATGATGCTCAATGCGTTTTCGGGAACAAGTATAAGCCTCTATTCAAGTTTTTTTACTTCTTCTTGCTGATCTTGCGAATCTTTCTCTTTCCTATCTTTAGACTATTTCCTTTAATATAATTGTTTCTTTTTACGCTTCTGGGAAATTTAGAGGGTATAGTCACAAGCTGCATAGGCAAGGGACCTCCTCTCCTCTTTTTCTTGCGAAGACCTCTTCCTTTTGCTTCCATAGCTTTGTTATATCTTGCCATTTCTGAAATTTGGCAGTCTGCAGCCTTTTTTTATTATACACTACAGATGCATTTTGGGCTACATCTCCTACAGCATATCCTAATGCAGCGATAATAGGAATGAGGGATAAAAATTCTCCGCGCTTTTTCTTATTGCCAGCTATAACATCAATGTTTCCTTTCCTAATTCTAGTTACAAGCCTTGCAACTAGCTTTTCTCCTATGCTCGAATCAGGTGATTGAACTCTGTTCCAAACCTTCTCAGCCAATATCTTATGTGCAGTGTTCCTTGAAGCAGCGTCCTTGTGCTCAGCTTAGGCTATATCGTGAAGTTTACAGGATTGTTCTAGAGAATTAATGTCTTTATCTCCTCTCTTTAGACCTTTTCCCAGTTTTCTTCCAGGACCACAGTATCTATAGCCTGACAAATGTTTTTCTAACAGTAGCAAATTAATGAGTTTGTTAATTATTCCGGATAGGCTTTTGACCTTAGCATATCTAGCTCTCACCGACACATTGCAATGCTAAAAAATTAAAATCCACCAATTTTTGCTGAAATTCAAAATGCATCGCTAGATGTCAGTGGAACACCCCACTTTATAATCACATTGATTTTAGACATGCACAAACAACACGAGCAAGAAAACGTTAAGTCAACGTATCGATTTCAACCTAGCGTAATCTTATCTAGTCTAACCTAACCTAAGGCTATCTTAAGTAGGCTCGCATATGCAGAACCAAAGAGCGAACAAAATAATTGTCTTAAAATAGAATTTATTAATTCGCTTTCAAAATAAATGAACATATAAAATGGCGCTTTAACTACGCGGGTCAATAGTGCCTCTTTTTCAAATGAATTAGGAATTATGAACATATTTATATAAATTTTCAAGGCTATTCTGAAAACTGTAATATCACAATGTATTGTATGCAATCTTCTTCGTGATCAATAGCATTCAGAAACACCAGCAATGTTTTTATATTCACTTATATATTACCATATCCAGTCCCTTCCATCCAATCTAAAAATACTAAGACTAATACAATACAGATGAAATGTAGTGAATATCATTCTATCTCAGTCATTCAGTAAATGGAATTAAAGGAATTGTTTAAGAACAAATAGTAAAGCAGCACACATATAAAAATCAGTGCGCACTACTGGAAAAAACACGCCAAGAATCTAATGATACCATTCTGCTAATGATTATTTCGATTAGAACATATTAGAAAAAAGAATAATCTTTGGTAAAAAGTTTGTTAATAGAACAGGTACAATAGGTCATGTGAATTGAACACATCAGATATTTATTTTCAGTAGAGTTTAACGCAAGTTCTTACCACAAAAGCACCACAAGCTGCGGACAGTGGTGATCAATGTAACGAAAAGATAATTGCAAATGGAAAATAGGAAAGGAAACGTTCTAGGTCTAAGTTTAGGATACCTCCTTGGCATTTGACTGTAATGAGAACTGGGGGAAAACTTAGTCAGAAAAGAATGATCCTGGCGTGGTTTATACTGCGGACCTCTGATTCACGAGTCCGTCCGTGTCTTAAGATTATATATCTGTGAAATTTGGAAAACCCAGAGTTTGTTTGCTATTTTATTGAAATGTATAGCATTTAATATACACTATGGTGAAAGTTTTGTCACGTATCAATATTCTAACATGTATAGTTATTTAAATAATATATTTTACAGTCTAAATTCTTTGTACTAATAAAAATAAGCCATGTGATGCATTTCTGAAAATATTCTGATAAAAAATTCAGTTTTTCTGTACATGATTTTGCAAACAGATGTGTCATATTATATTTTAAACCAACCTTAATCAGTAGGAAAGATTCGTAATTCTCGTATCATCCAAAAAAGTTGACCTTTCAAAATGTAATAATTTATTTCTCAAAATTGGAGCATTATTTCGAAAACGTATATGAGCATTTCCTTTAATGTACTTTCCAGATCCATTATAACTTTTTAAATAAATTAATGAAAAACTGCATCTTATGGAGCATTTTCAGTACAGAAAAGTGGTGTGCTTGCGCCTACCCAATTATAACATCAGTTAATTGGGAGTTAAAGAAAGGCAAGTGGGAAACAATTATACATTTTCTGAAATTTTGGAATACCTTAACTTTATTACGGGAAAAATAATATTTTAATTTTACACAATTATTGTAGGATTCCAATATGCATCACCTTAACGATTACATTCATCTCGGTATTGCAATTTCCTTTATATGGGATCCAGGAACGCTACATTGGCTGCATACTACCAGTTTAAGTACCTTAAGCCTGTTTTACCTTACCTTACCCCGCATGTCAACAATATGACGTGCTTACATTCCTCTCTTATTGGCTGTTGGACTTATAACTGTATACCGCCATAGAAACTAGTTCTCTAATTAAAGTAAAAATGAATTCTCTACATTAGAGTATTTCAATCAAATTACTTGCCTTTTAAGCAATGACGCTTCTGTAGATTATTATTCTAAGAGAGGAGGTTACCTCTGCTGTTTATACTGGATTATTTATAACACAGCATATGCAGTTTCATTACAGCATCTTCACTGTCCAAGCTTCAATTCATTAATGGTCGTTGATATTCACAGAGGGGGAAAAGTGCGTATTTGTTTATAGGCGAGGCAAATCGTGCACAATGGCAAGAAGAACAAAAGGGGAGCAAACCCTATACTCGGCAAATATAATTTTTTGAGTGAGTGATGTGATGAGTTTGTGAAACTGCTTGGTAGCAAGAAATAAGACCACATTCAAACTGTTAGATGTTAGAACGCTACTTAGTACAGCATTGACGCAGGTTAACGGCATCATTTGGAAAGAAGCAATTACTCAGGTGGACAAATTTGAAACAAAACAAATAAGATGGGCGACAATATGAGTAATGTGTCGTTATTAACCTTGCCGAAATTTCATCTGACAGCGAAACTGATATGGTGGAATCAGATTCCAATTAGGAAGGGCTCAATTCATTTCGAGGTACTGCGTTAAAAATTGAGTTAAATATTTTTATACATTAATCTGTTGCACGCTGAATTTGCAAGTATGATGCACGTTTTTTTTTTTTTTTTTTTTTTTAATCATTTGTTCATTAAAGTTATATGGTCTGTTCATTCCACGTTCTCTACCCGACAAAATGACGGCAGGAATAACTTCAGACAATCAACGAGTTGGGAAGGCGGATAGATATGTGTGTTTACATCCGGGGTAAGGTTATAAAAACAAGGATTAGTGGCTTAAATCCAAGAAATTCAGACAGACTGTAAAATGCTGTTCAAAGCAATATAAAGCGCCCCCCATGTGCAAAAATATGTAAAGCGAAACTCTCGGTCATTTGGAATACTGCTGCACTGACTCTCTATCTCCCTTTCTCAGAAATCCTCGAGTTAATTGTCCGCACTTTGAGAGTGTGCTACGCTCCCTTGAAGCACTTTGTAAAGTGAGTCCATTGCTCACGACTAGACCATGGAAACCATGCTACACAATACAAGTATTCTGCGCCATCTCTATATCATTGGTTTCCTTTCTCCTATGATCACCTCTTTGTATCCATGCGATTCATTACATATAGAAACAGAGATAGTTTTGTTTGGTCCTCGTTTGCTACGAGCACTACCTCGTGTAGAATACAAACCTAATCATACAATTCCTAAAGTTCGATAAGCTGTATCGACACAGCTGACTATTATTTAAGCTGTCGGCTCCTGCTAAAAATAATAATACATATTAGTGTTCTGTTTCCTTCGAAGGATATACGACACGATGATATTGCACTAGAAATATTTTGCACAATAGGGTTTAAGAGGGAGTTATGTCCATAGCTCAACTGGTGATTCTACTTGCTATTCTGAATTAAATATAGTAATATTTCTTTACTATGCGCTTTAGGTTCACCGTAAAAATTAGTTTGTGGAGAATACTTACTGCGGCAGAACTCTTAAAACTGCACTAAAGTCTATGGACTTGTCCCAAAAGATTGTATCACATGTTCCTCCACAAAACCGAGCAGGGTGGCTCAGGCAGTTTCGTCTGTGGTCCGCATTCAGGAGGTTACGGGTTCACTTCACGTGGCCAGCTACCTGACCTGATCTATCGGGGGTTTCCCCGGGTTGCTAAGTGAATGCTGGGTAGGTTTCTCTGATCCCCAAAATGCTCTGCCCTTCAATATCGCTTCCATTGTCATTTCATTCATCATTCATCCTATTTGTTTCTTTTAATGCTGGAAGTTTCGGCAATGGTCCTCGGCGCGGTTTGGTAGGAAAAAAGAATGCTCAAAGTGACTATTTCCATCACCTGACTTAGGCTTGTTGCCGGGATGTAGGACCACCCCTAGCAGGTCCCTTGCACCCTATGTGGAGCGGGGGCCCCGATTGTCGAGTTGCTTCAATCTGGAAACTATATACTCCCTGTCATTGAGGTTCCGAGTCCCTTCAGACCGTATCCTATCCTGGCCTCTATAATTGTCATGGAACTTACAGGTTTCCCAAAATTTGGCATCGAAGCTTCCATTTAATCCTGGGTTTCGTGATGTAATACTTCATAACGTATCAAGCAGCTGTTTGTTAATACCAAAAACACACTAAAACATCAAACTGCTGAAATTGTAGGCAGTTGGTATTGCCTTCTGAGTAGAAACCTCAAAAATTCAACCAAGGATATAGGATCGAAAATAAACATTAAGAGAAACCAATTAATGCTACAGACCAGCACCAAATTGAAATAAAATAATCACACACATTTTGACAAACCCGGAATAACAGTAGTTAATAGCTTTATTGATTTGGCTAATACCTAACCAACATTAATGAACACAATACAAAAATTCATATGAAGATTAAGAACAGCAAATAATGCATAGTTTATACTATCTAAAACTATAACAAACACAAATATCTATACCTCCATTAAAACATTCAAACATATTAATTAAAGCAGATCTTACTTATAAATGTGAATAATAGTCCCTAAGCAAGAGACCGAGCGGAATGCTAGTTTCGTATGTGGCCCGTATTTGTTAGGTCACGGATTCAATAACCGTGGCAGGCTTAACTGACCTATCGGTTATTTCGGGGTTTTCCCTGGATCGCTATGTGAATGATGTGTAGGGTCATTACCCTCCCGGAATTTTCCGGTTCACCATTTCCTGTTCTTTTCATTTCCTAGTCATTTCTATCAAAGTTGAAGGACCAGTCAACGGTGTTCATCACCATAGTTTAAACAACATGTTTACAATATTTGATTCTCCCAGGATTCGATTTTTAAAGTTTTGTCATGGTTAAATGACAGTCTGAGAACTTTCAGAGCCATTTTTTCGAGGTTTAATGTTTTTATTTTTTATTTAATTATTTTTCGTATTTTCGACATATTAAAAATATATTTTTGCTACAAAAATACAGCTAAAAGTCTGAAAATCTTCCACTACGGACTGAAGTATGTGTGTAATAAACGTTTTGGTTTGAATTGCAATACTGGCTATAGATTAATTTAAAAACACTGATAAGTATAATCATGCGCAGGTTTAGCTTTCACCACTCTGTTAGTACAATAATATTAGAGAATATGGCACGATATACAGTTAAGGGACGTGAACACACACTAGTATAAGGCGTGGATTTAAGGTCGTGACCATAGAAATCTTTTCTAAACTTTACTGCATCCTTATCTTTTAGAATGTATGTAGTAGGGTTGTTTCTTTTCACTGTGTTGACAGAAAATCTCAACACTCCAATTAGCTTTTATCAATTTTCAAATCTCGATTACTTTATTGACAATCTTTCTGAGTATAGTATTTAATCTTGCAGGTGCATTCAGCTGTTATGCTATATTTTTCTTCATCTCTGGCATGCTTTAATCTTAAATGATCTTAGTTCTTGAGTTATTTCGTTTATTTCATCGTCCGGACTATTACTTCCAGCCTCTCTAGATGAAATGAGTAGTTTCAGGCGATTCGCCAAGGTATTTGAATCATTCCAATAGCTGTTTTCTTGCTTTCTTTCGGAATGATGTTCTTTCCATTCCAAACCCAATCCTTTATTCTTATTGAGTAGAGGGCGTAATGATTTTATACTTGGAAGCTTTGCTCTGTCTCAGACATCCTTGTCTGACAAGGTTTGTGTCGGTGCACTTATGTTGATTCTAGAATCCTTCTTTAAGCTTCCAGATCCTCCTCGATGTAGATATGCATTGCAGGAAAATTCTTAAAGAAGAGCTCATTCAATCCAGGTATAGCACGAAGTTCCCCTTGCCATACTATTATTTGATTATTGATTAAATCTGTCACTTTGCTTCCTAGCATATGTCTTCTATGCTCGTATCGCACTCCATATAATGCATTTATTTCGCCCTTGTCTTTTTTTCGAACCTGTTTGGGGTATCTAGAAATGTTCTCGTCTTTAGCTGATATAGGAGCAACGGAATTCTTCTTATCCCGAATATCTAGTACAGCACGAAGTGGTTCTGTTATTACAGGTTGAAAAGCTTCGCTCATAACTCTCTGGATTTCAAACTTCTGTCCATTTAGCTGCTGTTATACGCTTGTCTACACATACTTTGGGATTATGCTTTGGATATTTACATTGAAGTGAATTGAAGTTATCCGATTTACTCGCATTTATAGTTTACTTTCTCATCAGGTCGTGTCAGAATATATGCCGTTTTAAGAAAGATATTTAGAATGTGGTCGTCTTTGGCTCTTGTGGCATAAGTAATGAAAGTTACGGTTTCACCTATTTTGATTGATGTAGGAAACCTATCAATGTTCTTATTATTTATTTTAACTATTGCAATTGACTGCGTTGGAGAAGGTGGATCAGATAAAATAATATATTCCATCAGTTCTCCATTTACAAGAACTTCATAGGGATCGAGGCCAGAGGTTAGCGTATATCTTAGTGAGCCGCCTTTGTATGGCTTTGTTTGTAGTGAAACGGTGAGCTGACCTCGTATTCTAGTTATTAATGCATTTATATCATTGATTTGGGGTTTAAGAATGGCGATGCTATCCATTGATGAGGTTAAGTGTATATCCATAAAGCTCTGTTCGCCTGCGGAGCCACAGTAGTAACAACGGGCGTTAATTTCTATCAAAAAGAACTAGAGCTCTGTGTATTTCCTATGGCCTCCAGATGTTTGCCTACTTCTGCAACAATATATTGAATTGTCGTAGCTATAAATTTGTTTAAGCTCGCTTGTCCTTAATTTTATTTTCTGCCATATGTTGTCTAGCAAATTTCCTAGTTGTAGCGTAGCTATCGTGTACAGGAAGTGCTACTTCTCTTTTTAAATTAAGAATATGTATTTGAATCGATTAGTGGTGACTTCTAATGTATGCAGTATAGCATATAATTTCCATTACGGATATCGGTATTACTTTCGAGTGGTAACAATACTTTCATTCTTATAGTGTCCAGTATATCACATACAACATCGCTGTTCGTAGGTATGCCATTAGACCGTCATACTGAGCTTTCTAACGATTTCCGGGTGTGATTCTTAAGCATAACCTCAAATTCGCCCATACGCTGTTATGATGCTTTTTTGGGCAAATTCTTGCAAGCGTTCTTCAGTGGAAGATGAAAGCGTATCCACATAAGGCTTAGAATCATTCTCATCTTTAGCAGAATGTTGTCAAATCTCCATTTCTTCAATTGGTAGTTACCATTTCCGGCTCTGTTTTTGATGAAATGATTTAGTGCTCTTTTAACTGAAACGCTTCTCTGTGATCCGAATCTGTCAATACTCATTCTGAGCTAACAATAACCATCTTCATCCTTATGTATTTTAATAAAAACGTCAACCTCATTCCTATACCGACCACCATTAATGGGGAATTCTGGAACTATCACTACAAAGTATCTTCCTTCTGAAAATATCTCCCAAACACTTTAGTACAGATTTCTAAATCCTTTGAATGACGTATCTGTGCTCAAATAATCCTCATATATATGCTTCAAAGTTTAATTGTCTTGTCTGAAGGGGATGACCATGTTTGTATTATCTCAAATTAATACTTAGATAACTTGGTATAGAATTGTTCCAGATATAACGAGTCCACATTTCGTAGTCTGCTCATGCTATAAAATGAAGAAATCTTCCCATCACTACATCAATATAAAAATTGAATTTTCCTTAATATTTGCTGGGTGCAGGACGTTTTTTCCATCTTCTATCTATACCTTTAATATTTTCCAGAAGTTTAATGAGATATTGGTACTTTGGCTGATAGAGAGAATTTGGGTATATGTACAAGTTTTCGAAACTTAGTCAATTCCCATGTAGAATCATATTGAGTAATACATTTGTCTTTCCTTACTGGAACTTCTTGAGATAAGAACTCTAACGTTGTATGGAAACAACTCCCCACTACGATCGCATCCTATATCACTTTATAAATCTAGAACTTCTATCGGGAGAGAGCACTCTTGGTTGATAAACTACATCACATAAACTAAAGTATAGACGGAATAGTTAATGAACACATCCTTCCCTCTCTATGATATGAATTAGGCTATAAATCTCCCGGTATAAAAGAATGTGTCAATGCAAGTGTGAGTGGGTATGTTTTGTGACTTATTGTTTGTGTCTTCTTTTGCGTGTGTGTATATGCAAGATTTATATCTGTGTGTGGGTTTGTGCGTGCATGTGTGGGCGGGTTTCTGTGGGTATGTGTCTGTTTGTGTATGTGTTTATGTATGTTATGGTGATTAGGGTTCGATTCCCATTGCTGTGATATTTGTTCATCGAAGCGCATTTGCATTACATTTGAATTGGTCATGCTGATGATTCATCAACATTTTATGTTCTAAGTATAGGTTGAATGCTCCCACCCCATCAACAAGTCTGTTTCTGCCTTGCAATGAAATAAATAAATAATTTATTCATGTTTTCCTGTTTCTCTGAGTTATTTATTTCCTGTATGAGTTATAATTTGCATTGAAACACTTAAGGGTTAAAATATGTGAATATATGTTCTGCTTATATTACAATCATTAGTGATTTTGATGATTTTTAATCGGATTTCGCTAAATATAACAGTCAAATTCGTTTTTTGTATTACTAAGTGTTGGCTTTAAACATTTATAAACATTTTAATGACCAAACAGGTAAAGTATGTCATTTTGAGATTGTATACCATGAAGTGACTTTTCATTCACCATTAAAGTAATTACAGTAAATATTCAAATCGGCTACTGTATAACGTTTTATGGCTCAATGATAGGTAAAATCTGATTGCACAATTGGAATAATTTTAAACTTCAATGGGCAATGACCCTACAAATACCCAGGTACCTCAATATTTGACAATCCGCTGTTTTTTCACGCGTGGTACGCGGCCTCTTTAATTTGCATCCATGTTTGATAGCTGTCAGATATGCAATTAAATTCCTCTAATTGTTATTCAAATGTTTTAATATAAACTTTTTGATAATGCAAATTAGTTGCTCTAATTATTTTGAAATCTGGCCCAGGACGCACCTTCTATTGCTACTCACTGCTATCTGTCATATACCTTTTGGAGTGACGTAAGCAGGATGGTGGTATTTACTTTACGGATCGGTCACTCTCTAAACGGTGAATAGGCGATGTTTTGTGTGTGTATCTGTATGTTTGTGTGTGTGTGTGTGTGGAGTGACATTATTCACAATTCCATTAACATTTCACACCGTTGCGCAAATTAGTTTTGGTTATAATAAATAGGTGTCATTTCCTCAAAATGCCATCTTTGAATACAACTATATATAAAACAATGTAATTTGGAATGACAATGCCTGTAAATAAATATAAAAAAGATCAGTAGGTCATCCTAGTGTAGTCTTGTTTTATTACATTTAACCACGTATTTATAATTTTAGTGTATTTAAGCTTAACTAGGTGTCCACATTTTAAAAATAGGAAAACATTTAAATATTCTACTCCCAATATGGAGTATTTGCCCTTTAAAAATTCTAGTACATCAGAAAGAGAATATAAAAGTAACGTCACATCATATTGAACATCAGCAAGGGAGTTGGGCTGGATATTTTTTTTATTTCTTTTAAGTGTTTAACGCCCGCTTCCACTGACGGTACAGCACCGCTGGCATTGGTACTGATGACACATGGAATGAAGATGAAGAACCAGGGGAATGCGATGGCTGGGGACACCGGAGCACCCGGAGAAACCCCCAGATCTGCGCCACTTTCTCCACGAAAAATCCTACCTGCAGTGGCTTGGGATTGAACCTAGCCACCTCGGTGAGAAACGAGTGTTCTAAACACTCTGCTACACGCGGCCCGGCCTGGATGTGTGTGTGTGTGTGTGTGTGTGTGTGTGTGTGTGTACACCATCTACAGCGGGCAATAGCTATTATTGATTCAGAAACGCTCAACCTTGAGGATAAAACAAACAAGTCTCTTATCTAAGGTTGTGTCAGATTGAAATTCTATCGGAATATAAATATTCATGGGACATGAAATGATGATACTTAATTGTTTTAAATTTAGAAACATGCTTGTTCTTATGTATTACTCTCGAATAAATGTAAGGGTTTCACTTTATATGGCAACACATGATTTCATCAATTTTGAAATATCTTCATCATTACTACCTCTGTTACTTCCGGTATATATTATTAGTATCCGCATTTACCTCTACATTGTACGAGTTAGGTTGTGTTTCTACATCAGTAGTACTTTTATGTTCGAGTTCCCCGAAATCGCATACTTTGTGTGTTTTGTGAAAATTCTAACTTGATTTGAACGTTCTTTTCAGAATGAAGGAGCAATCAAGTATCCTTGGAGCCTCGACTTTGCTCAGTTCCTTTGTTGTTGCTTTGTATATGAGCTCTCTACGGGATTAAAACAGCGATTACTTCCAGAAATATTGTCTCTCATGTTGAGAAACCTATAAAAAATAACAAAGGTATACGTATACCAAAAACCGCTTATTTAGCCGCTTTCATTTGTTATTGTTTTTATTTTAGTTCTAAATTCGAATAATTACTTAATTTTGGAGTTATTCACTGGCATTTGCTCTTGCATTAGGAAAGCATTTCGTACACCGTTGGTACAAATAGGTATCAGGCAACCGTCTACACAAACTGCTGGTATCGGAGTGAGCGTAAATAATATTATATCCGGGGGCCCTCCGCAAAGTTCTCACATTCTGTCGGTGATACCACTAAACTGAAACCTGGTCTTACCTTTTATAAATACCACGGAATTAAGCATGCCTTAAAATGAAATAAACTATCCTAAAGTTAAAGCAATTACATTTTTAATTATATCAACTCCCGAAATCATAATAAATCATGGCGGTTTTCCACTACGGTTTTATATGGAACGATTCGCATATGTATACATTTTAATTTTACAAAACTCGTATAAGCTATCCAAGAGTTTGTTCCATTACAGGTACTTAGAAACACCGTTCAGTTTGAACAAAATTAACAACATATCCCGTACCACCGAAAGATTATTGAGTTAAGATGCAATGAAGGTGTATTTAACTACTTATGCTATAAGAACTTTTACGTATGTTTTTTGCCTTTTGAAGGTTTAATATATATTGTAATTTTAACAATTTTAGACACTTAAATCAGGCGCATCACAATGCAACTCGAAATTAAACATACGCTTCAAGAACTTTATACATCGGATGAAAGAAAATGTGTCGTACAGTCACGACTTTATGCTATGCCGAAACATTTATGTATCCCGGAACATAATTGTAATACATTTAAACTATATTGTTTTTATTAAACAATGATGACATAAAGTAGTAGTACCTTACTGAGTACCTTACTGTTTTTCATTTATAACCGTGAAGTTTCTTTCAATAGTTGCTTACCACTTACAATATATATTTGTTTTGTTCTTAACTTTTTGTTTGCACCTTATTTTACACGGTCATTGGCTTTAGGCGTATTTGCTCAAAATTGTGCACAGTCTTTAAAGTTTTAGTAATCTCATGTCGTTTCATAAAATTATCATTACTTTTCAGTCTAGAGTATCTAAATTGAGAAACTCCACAGAAATGTGTAATAAATTCAACACATTGAGTGATTATGCACTACTAAAGTTTGCAACTCCTTTTATAACCAAAACTAGGATATAAATTTATTTTCGAATACGCAAAAAATGGAATTCAGTTCTGGTTTAAGAACATTAGTAATCGTCTCCTTCGCTTAATTGGATATTTATTAAATTGCCAATGCTGCAGTCCGAGATGTTAGGTACGAAAATAAGAAAACATTAAGTGCATTTGTTTGAAATCTGAATAGAAAAATCAGTGTTTATTTGTAATATGTGGATCTGACTTTAGGCATATTTTAAAACTAATTTCAAAAATGGATTTGTTAAATTGTTTTCTGTTGCTCCATATACTGTCCATCACGATGCAAACATTTAGAAAATATTAAGTTTTATAATTATCTTCTTTATACTGTATTAAATTATAATGGGTTAAAGCCCAATTACTGATTTGATTTGCGAGACAATATGTTAAATATGATGCATAAGATTACTTACAATTTACTCAATATAAATATATTATCCAACTAATGACAATTGAAAATTCAAGATATAGAGTTTAAGAATTATAACGCTAAAATTACACTGATTCTGATTTAATGTTGTACATTTATCTCCACAATAGGGTATAAAGGCCGGATTACAAATACCATTAAAGCAGCGAAACACTTCCGCTAAAGATAGGAGGCCGGTTTGGAAACACATTTTGTAGGCCATAAAAAAAACAAAACAGAATGCTTGCGAAAATAAAAAGTTGGGTGGTTAGGAAAGGGGTCAGACCTTGAGCAATGGTGATAGTTGGTAAACATTTAACTCCTCTTGCCTGAGGAGGCCTTGAGGTAAAGAAAGTAAAGATGTTTTGAAAGCACTATCACCCCTTCTACTACTGTATACCAGGAAAAAAACAGAGATTTTGAGAGCTACTATATAAGTATGTAGACTGCAATGCCAGGTTACTTACTCGTTATGGCTACTGGGAAAGTGTTTTTGAGCTGACATCAAAAGCTTCGAGGATATGGATGACTATTGGAGTGAATACGGAGAAGAAGCTCAACATTACGCATTCTTTCATAAAGACACATGCAATGGAGTGATGCACACAATTACATGTGCAAATCCTGATATCATGATCAGATGACTTCACGAAATGTTTGCTCTGATAACTGTCCAGTCCACGAAAGAAAGACCTTGTAAGTACTTTACCTGCAATGCTACTAATACTAGATCTTTTATATTTGAGTATCGAAATGATAACTAATTCTTTTAAATTCTTATATAACTAGCGATCGGCACAACCAAGAGATTCATGATGCAGATACCTTTGATATAATGGATATGCTTAAATCGGCACATGAGGTAGAGGATTATCAAGAACTATGCAATGGGAGAATCCATGTGGTGATCTGCACAAAACCCTCAGAGCATGATAGCATAACATCATACTTCATCTGCTGCAGCATGTATCGTTTAAGGCAGATGAGACAAAGGAAAGAACAACATTAAATACAATCCATAAACAACACATAGAACAACTGAAAAAAAATTAATATTAACGATTCTTCTTTACAGCGTTCGAGAGACAACACCGATGCCTCCAGAGATCCTAGAACCCAATAGAGCTGAGGTGAACGATGTGAATGATTGCATTACAAATCCTTGGAAAGTGTGTAAAATACACGATGACAATGATACACAAGTCTATGTCGACTTCCCAAAAGCGAATACGCTGAATCAGCCCACAATGTGAGTATAAATTTATTATTACTTAAAATAAGACAAGAAAGAAACGAACCTTATATTTGTTTAAAAAAATAGCATTATTTCTAACACCTGCAATGCGAATGTTTCAGATCCAGAGACATACAGGTGAAGACAGGGGGGGGGGGAAATGTGAAAGGACTTTTGCTAGCCACCTCAGGAAGCTGAAAAAACTGGAAGACCACATTTGCAAAATCGCGACCCGACAGGAAAGCCTTTAGAAAATATGGAAACCGCATTTGTCCAACAGAACAACTCAAGACAAGTCTACATCTCCAAAAAAAAATAGGGTAAGTGTAGGACTTTATTATGAGCTGCCAGTGATTTTCATCAAAAGTGATCTTAATGACTTTGTATATATGACATTGCTAGACTGGGAATTAGTACAAAAAAGCATCCCAGAATTTGACATGTACACAAAAGGACACAAGTGTGTGAATCGTGATTATAGTGTTAATATAGTGTTTTCATATTACATTATCGCGATTATGGAAGCCGATTCCATTAGACGTTTGAATACAATTCTAAATAATGGAAGTGTGCTATTAAAAAAAAGAGGATGCAAAAGGATTGATTAGCATGAGCTCATTTATAAGCAAGCATTTGCTTAAACTAACAAAAGTAAGTAATGAAAATTATGAAGAAACAAGGACACGGAGAAGGAATGTAATGAAAGTATTTTGTTAATAAAAAAAGAATCTCTGTATATATACACAATTGTCCTGGTGTTTTATTAATCAAACCAAATCAAATTTCCATATCCCATTCATTTCATAAATAGACCTTTAAATTATCGATTGCATGACATGTGATAAGGAACTGTAGGTAAATATCTTATCGTGTATAATCAGACAATATAATGACTTCTGAGGAATTAGCACTTGATTGTATTTCAAGTCTAATATTAACCGCACCATTGTTTAGAACAGTCAATGATGAATAAAGTGCATACTTCAGAAAATCTTTTCTTTGTAATAAAGGATATTTCTCCTTGTTTTAATACGAGTTCTGAAACTTTGAATACATTTCATATTATGAGACACATTTAGAATTTCCAAAGCCCAAATTCATGTCATGGTAAGGATAACACTCACTTTTCAGATAAAGTCTCAAATTGGTTATATAACAATGATCAAACATGGAGCAATTCTTTGTATCATTAATTCTTACTGTTTGAGCACAAACTATAACAAATCTTGGTTTGTCAGGTTTAGATGTTGTTGCCACATCCCATGTCAACGATTTACTCTGCGCTTCAGCTGGCTGGGTATGAAGATCCAGGGTTCGAAAGGCGATGTGCAGTTTTCTTTTGGCCTTAACGATCTTGAGAAATTCAACTTTCTCACCACCTGCAAGGCGCATCACAGGCATTCTCCATTCGACGCGATGCAATTTAACGATAGCATCCTCTGTTTTTTGTAGGAGCCACAATGCAGTTTCTAGAGTCCTTGCTTCGAATCATCACCAGCTCAAACTTGCTATTTAGGATAAGATCCTTATGATAATCAGCAGATCCCAGTGGCATTTACAGAGGTAACATAGTGTTGAATACCCCGCTTCCAGGGTGCCCAAAGGCAAACTCATTACCAGGATAAGTAAATCCAACATTTAGCAAACGCGTAGATTCCAGAGAGTTGAGGACAGCATAGTTGCGCATAGTTGTTGAAATTCCAGGATTTCTTGTTCTATAAATAGTTGTACCATTCATATCCAGTCGAATCTCCTCGAACATGAAAGCAATAGCATTATTAGAGAGCCTTGGTTCAGTAGGGGTACCATTAGGTTTAGCAATGGTTCCTTCAATGTATAGATAACTCCTGCTAGGTAATGTATACAAATCCTCAGCTTGACAAGGAATTCTGATCTCATCGTTGGTTTCCAAAGCTGAAGAGTTATACGGCAGAAACACATGTTCCTCTTCTTTGGCAATCTTGTTGTCGAAAATTGGTGTGCCAGTCACATTGAAGATATCCATCACAGAAGTCTATATCCCAATGCCTCGAGGAATGTGCGTTTGCTTGATATTAACAGTCTGATGACAGGAGGCGAAGTATGACCAAATCGATGAATCAGATGCTTATTATATACTTGATGTCGACGCTTAAAATCGGTCCCCTTTTCGTCGTAGGTGAAGCCTTATGCTTATATCTCCCTTTCTGAAGTTCAGTATGCTCCCGTATTCATCAACAACCCTCAGAGTGATTTGATCGATATAGTTCGAATCAAAAACTGGTAGGTATTTTGGATTTGATGGCTCTTGCAAAATATGAAAACCAAGAGCAAGAGAGGGAAAGAACTCATACATCGAGTGGCCGCTCTTACCGTTAATGAGGGAGCCTATTGCAATACTACACTCTATTCTAATGATCCTTACCTTAAATATTTTTACTGGGTAATCAGATTCTACCAACTCTCCAGGAGTTATAACAGAGGTATTTGAGAATTCTAAAAGAGAGCCAATAGAACATTCTTTTGCGAAATCAACAGTATAAGGACATTTAATCTCAGCCTTCATTGTATTATTATTAGGTCGAATAAAGAAGACATCACTTGACAATTCTAGCTTATTCTTGGTGCATGTATGAAGATCTGCAATCTGATACGTTCCAGAAGGAAAATGGATGACACTTAACTCATCGTTAAACATATAATGAAAGCGATTATTCCTATCATCAACATTATGAATTGAATAGAAGGTCTCAAAATTCAATAGAGCAATCTCATAATATCCTTTAGGATCTAGATGTAGTGGAGGATATAAATATGTTGTAAACACTGAATCAGTGTCGCTAGGTGTAATAATGTAACTCATTGCGAAAGAAATTGCAAGCACAAGTGACCACAGGTGACTGAGCGAAAATCTTGAAACCTGTTCGTGTTATATAATACTTTAAATAATATTCAGTTATAAACTTAATGAATAAGCTTATATCCTGAAATCATAATGAAAGGGTTTAATTCCCTTATTAACTTTATTACTTAACTAAACCCTTAAAAGAAAATGTTTAAACCTAAATATAAAAATAAAAAGTTTAAAGATAAAGGTAAAAATCTCCTCTATCTCTTTTGGCGGTTTCAAATCTCCGAAACAATCAAAATAAGACGGTGTATTTTCAATCTTCTTTACAGCAACCCAATGCGTCCCTTCGTTTTCACTTGAGTCCAGATTCACAATTCCTTCATTGAAATGTGGTTTTGAAGGAAGATTATCGCTCATGTCCACACCTCGAAAATGATGAATCTTCAAGCGTCTAGCATACATCTCTATATCAACATTGCTTAGAGCTTTTTCAGGGATAAGTACACACCTCGCCCCGAGTTTTTTTGACGTTTTTTTTTTTTTTTGCTCTGGTAATTCCAAGTCTTAGACTTTAGACCATTACCTTTAGTAGACGTCTTTCGCTTCAATGCATTAGCGATTTTAGAAGCAGCAGCTAAAGACGCTGCTAGTGGGAGAATTGGTAGTATTCTTTCTCTACTCCATTTTGTCTTACCAAGACCCTTTCCTTTTGCCTACATAGCTCTGCTACTTCTGCAGCAGCTCCTAATGCAGCAATAATAGGGACGAGAGGTAAAAATCCGCCATGTCTCCTCTTTCTTGTTCCGGCTCCAAGAGCAACTTTCCTTTCATGATGGATGTTGCAAGTCTTGAAGCTAGCTTCTCTCCTTTCGAAGAATCTGATGAGTGAACTCTCCTCCAGGCCTTCTCAGCTAGTATCTAGTCTGAAATATTTCTCGAGGCCTCGTCTTGGGACTCAGCGTAGGCTATATCGTGATCTTTACAAGCCTGGTACAATGGATTAATGCCGCGATCCTCTCTCTCTTTAGCCTTGTTTCAAGTTTCGTTCCACGACCGCAATACCTATATCCAGGCAAATGTACCTCAAATGGTAGCCAATTAATAATCTTGTTTAGGATACCAAATTCTCTCCTGACCTTGACGCTTCTAGCTCTCATTGCATATTAATAGCTCTGGTAAGTATCTTTTTATACTATAAGATTTCAGACAGAATTATAACACTACAGTATATATTCATTCACCCAAGTAATTATACATTAGTTGATAAGGGGGAGTTTGTCAAGCGAGACTATGCACTACCTATTCAAGTATTAAACTTTGAAAGTCATGTGAACGCCAAGGAAAGCTATTTCCCTGCAATGTTAGAGCTCTAATCTTGGGAAGCTCGAGTGCAGGAAAGACAAATGTAGTACTTCATATGCTGCTAAACGAGAATGGACTTCGCTTTGAAAACCTGTACATCTACTCCAAGTCGCTATATCAACCAAAGTACTAGTGTCTCATCCAACTTCTTGAAAACATTGAAGGCATTGAGGTCAATACGTTCGAAGATGGAGAAAGTGTCTTGCATTCATCCGAAGTTAAAGAAAATTCAATATTTATATTTGATGATGTCATCACTTAAAAGAAAGGGAAATTGCATCATTTTATAGTATGGGTGGACATAAAAATGTCGACTTTTTATATTTAGTGCAATCAATGAAAAGCTCCCTAATTATTCAATTCGAGATAATACAAATATGATTATACTTTCCGATAAGACAATTTAAACCTGAAACATTTACACGATGATTATATAAACACTGACATGACATGCAGTCAATTTAAAGATTTATGCAGAAATATTTGGGAGAGCTCTTCGGAAGGAAGACCGTTTGTAGCTATAGTTCCCGAATTCCCGATGAGCAACGGGCGATATAGGAACGGATTTGTTCAGTATATTAAGATGGATATGCAGGAATCAAATCATGTGTAGTTCAGAATTAGCGTCGACAGATTTGGATCACAGAGAACTCCTGCAGTAAAAAATTGCGTATTCACTTCATCATTCACAGAGATGGGGAAAGCAACTATCAGTTCAAGAAAAGACGAGTGTGTAATATTCAAGAACCGCAAGATGAGTCTGATGCCACAGCTAAACTATATGTGGATACACTTACAACTTCTACAGAACATCGTTTGCAAGAGTTTACTGAAAAAGCATCACATGAACGAATAGGAGAATTTGATATTATGCTTAGGAATCATATAAAGAAATCACTTGAATCACGATTCGATGACTTATATAATAAAAATGCTCTGAAAAAAGATACTGAGAACAATATATTTCTTCAGTTTATAAGAATAAAAGTATTATTACCACCCATGGATGGCACAGATTTGCCTAACACAAAATACATGCAAGACTACATAAACGCAACAACACCGCAAATACATTCGATTGGAAACTTTCCATTTAAAACGAAAAGATTAACAGATATACCTGACCCTATGAGCGCTAATGACGCCAGCAATAAGAAGTATACGGACATTATTGAGAAGAGGATGCGAGTCTTCATACAGGAAAATTCAAATTAAATTGAGAATATGGTTAAGTCTCGATACAATGAATTAATTGCACAATATATTCTAAAGAGAGATCATGAAAATAACATTGTAATTGATAAAGTTAGATTGAGAACATTACTGAATCCGATACTTGATCACAATCTAGTGATTAGAAAATTCCTCGTTGAATATCTCAATTCTCGAATACAAGCGCGAGACGATAATAGTAACATTATATTCGCGAAAAAGAAAATCATTGATATAGCGGATCCTCTTAATGATGCGTGTGCTGCAAATAAAAGGTACGTTACCGTCTCGACTATAAGAAAACCGAATGAGACACGTCAACAGCTATCCAGATATTTAGCAAATGAAATTGAAACGTATATAAGCAAGAAACTCCAAAACCTTTCTGCAAATATGAATAAAACTATAACTTCAGAGGAATCTCCAACAAAGACTTCAAAAGACACTACGGATTCACTACTGGATTCTATCAGACAATTGTCTGAGACCTTTGACAGTGAGAAAAAAAAAACTCTTCAGCGAATATGGAGCCAGAAATTGAATAATATTGAGAACCAGATGGCAAAGCAAGCTAGCAGAGTAGATGAATCAATCAACAAGTTAAAGACAGATACTTTAAATAAGCTCAGTACCAAACGCTTGGATGAGAAGCTTAAGATATTAGATATGCACGTAAACGCATTGACGAATATTCAAAAGAAGCATGGAGAGCAAATGACTGCTATAGAAGAGACAATCAAAAGCCAGTATACCAATACGGCAATATTTGCTGGTACTTTTAAGAAAGAATGCGCGAACACTAGAATGTGACTCATCAATTGAAATAATTAATTGAAATGATAGCTAAGGCGGTCGATACCCTGAGACTTCAAGTTGATCGCAAACTATAAATTGATTGCAACCTCTAATTAGTCGTCATTTCCATAATGGACAGCCAAAGTATAAGCCTTAAGGAATCTGTAGCTAAACATACAAAAGCAATAAGAGAAAAGCTACGAGAGCTCAACGGACAGAAGTTTGAAGCTCAAGGATTGTGAGCGAAGCTCTTCAGCCAGTATCAGAACCGCTTCATGACATCTTAGATATCCAGAAAAAGAGTGCTGCACCACTAAGAGAAGAGAAAGACGAGAACATCACTACCTACCTTAAGCGGGTTAGAAAGAAAGATGAAATAGGTACATTATATGGTGTTAGATATGAAGATGGAAGCTATATGCTAGGAAGCAAGCCTATTGATTTTATTAATAATCAGATCAGAGTAGGACAAGAAAATTTGGATGCTACACCTACATTGAATGAGCTAGTCTTTAAGAAGATTCCTGAAATGAATATCTTTACAGAAAGGGATCTGGGTGCTTACATGAGAATTCTAGAATAAACACAAGTTCATCGTCATGGACGATTGCGACAGGATAATTCGTACAAGTATTTAAACACCATTGGAATGTAAAGAACATCACCCAGAGAGAAGGCATGACTACATCTACTGGAATGACACAAATACATTGGTGAATCGTCTGATACTACTCATTACATCTAGATACGCTGGAAATACAAATCGCACCCAGGAAATAAATGAAATTTCTCAAGAATTAAAGGATTCTAAAATTATTGCATACTGCAAGTTAAGAAACACATAGCAGCAGAGCTCCATGCCTTAGCAACGAGAAAGTTTTTATGACAAAAAATTATCAGCAAAGGAATCAATGACCTTGTACAGATTGATATGGTTGAAATGATTCCTCAAGCTAAACTCAACAAAAAGTATAAGTATATCCTCATCGCTGTCAACTTCTACTTTAATATGGTATATGCAAGACCGCTAAAAACCAAGAGAGGACCTTCTGTTGCAAAGGCTATGGAAGAGATACTTCAGGAAATGAGTGTTCCTCCCAAAAACATTCAGAGTGATAATGGACAGGAGTTTTACAACAATCATTTTAAAATGCTCATCACCAATAACAACATTAACCACTACAGTACCTATAACAATAGGAAAGCAGCAGTTGTTGAACGTTTGATAATAACCTTGAAGAATATGATGTAAAAGAAATTTTAACCTACAAGTGGATTGATCTTCTGCCACAACTTATCTCAAAATATAATATCGCCACCCATTCCACCATTCGTACAAAGCCTAAAAAAGACAAGGATAACAGTCTACAATAATAACCGACATCGAAAGGAGAAGAGGAATGCACGAAAGTTTTGTGTTGGTGATTATGTGATAAGATCTAAGCATAAAGGAAATTTTAAAAAGGGTTATGAAGCTAACTGGAATGTTGAAATCTTCAAAATCGACAGTGAGAAGAGAACCAATCCTACTATCTACTTATTAAAGGATAAGGACGGAGCGGAGATTAAAGGTGCCTTCTACGGGCATGAACTCCAATCTGCATTGGTTCCCGACGCTTATTTAGTTCAGAAGGTGATTCGTAGGTAAGGAAATATGATCTTTGTGAAGTGGTATGGATTTCCTAATAGTCATTGGATTGATAGGAATGACATGTTGTAAGATCAACTGAAATAAAAGATACTGTTTCAATTAAAGGTGATGTTTTTATTTATCATCCTTACAATGCCATATTTTCTATTTTACAAAAATCCTCTACAAGAATAAAAAGCACAAAGGTGAAGAAGATACACTATATACACAAACATGGAAAAGTATACTATTTATAAGAAGTTAAAAAATACAAATGTGTAAAACAACGCTATTTATAAGAAGGCACCTCAAATAGGGAAGAAAAAACAATATTTACTAACAACACCTAAGTTTAGAAAATAATGTTTTTACAATAATACAAAAATAATGCAATAAATATCATAAATGGTCAATGTATACACATATATACAGTAATAATTCATGTGCCGGAGAATCATTACTACCAATCTAAGTGTCAGCCATAGCCAAGGAGTAATGCCCCCAGACAGGAGTGTAATCTGTGCCTTCGATCAGCTTTCTTTTGTCGTCTCTCCCATGGAGAGCGACTTTGTTCTGCTCTATGGTATGAACTTTGTGTTTTATACTTCTAAATTATGTTGTTTTTTTTTTTTTTTTTTTTTTTTTTTTACAAAATAAGTTAGCCTATCAGTTTTCAAACATGAAAACTAGTCACCAATATTTACTTTTTTCATTGCTGAATTGGTGATTCCTTTTGATTTTTTTACTGTCTGCCCTTCAAACATATAACTATATAACTTGGACCTCAGACCGACCAATTCATGCATGGGATTACCGCCGAGTTCGTCCTTGAATAACCCAATGACCTTTCTGTTTTGTGGGCTGATTCCGAAAGGATTGTTCTCACCATAGTTTGAAGTGTCAAAATAATGTGGACTCTCCTTGCTGAATTTGTATATGTCTGTTGACGTATCGGAGATAAATGAATCAGTGTCCATATAGGCCAACGTTAAATTTTGCAATCTCAGTTTCAGCACCTTGTAGTAGAAGTCATACATAATCAGTTTTGAGATATCTAAAATTGCTTGTCCAATATATATAGATTTGGTCCTGTGAACTTCCTCTCTGGTATGCTCTATCCCTACAAGATTTTCCAGAAAAATAACGCTCCGAATGTACGTAGGTCTAGCGGTCAATTTCCTGGCCTGCTTCCATGTCATGATAATTCGGAAGTCTCTATATTTCCTAACATTTTCAATAAACTTTCCATACATAGAGTTATTCATCTTCATCCACAAATTTTAACCAATTTGGAGGTTTCTCTTGCACGTCGCTCTGTATTTATCTGAATATATGGTTTCAGCCAATTCGACTGTTCCTATGCCACCACTCTATGTATCTTCTTCAATTTTAGCCCTAATCAACGCACTGCTGGAGGTTTCTGTAGTGCAAGGTATATCCTTCTTTATCGTTTAAGGTTG
This sequence comes from Hymenopus coronatus, assembly GCA_030762935.1. Lineage (NCBI taxonomy): Eukaryota > Metazoa > Arthropoda > Insecta > Mantodea > Hymenopodidae > Hymenopus > Hymenopus coronatus. Next base: position 248,979,292 of record CM060900.1, on the reverse strand, counting down.
CCCGCAGTTTCTTGTATTGTCCTTGCGGTGGTATCTCGCTTTTTGGGCAGAGCGGTAGCTCATTGTGCTCATCATGGATATGGCTAATGTCTGTCTCAAGTTAGTTCAGACCTGATGTCAACACATGGGAGGGAAGAGAGAGAGAGACAGAGATACTGGAACAAAAGAGCGTTAGGCTGTTGATTGGTTCAGGGAAGGTAATTGGTGTTAACTTTTACGTGGATGCATATTGTAACAGCCTCCTAAAAGTGCAGTACTGTAATAGATTTCAGATCACTGCTCAGCGCGAGTTAGTTTCGGAGAGAAAAGTATGCAATGCTTCGATTCTTATAAAAGGTAATAATCAGACATTTTATCCATATCCGACACATACCAAGCAGATGGCTCTGGGTTCGTGAATTCGGAAAGGAATATTTACAACAGACGTACAAATTCTATAAAAACATATAGATTAGACAGAAGACCGGCGAAATTATATATTTACTTTATTAACTTATTACTGTTAAATAAGATGCAGCTAACCTATATTACTAAAGAACATTGGTATTATATACACAGTAAGTTACAAACCTGTACCATACAGCTCTCTTAAACAACCGGTAATTCTCGAGGTGAATGCTGATTAAGCTGTTATTGTTTATAGTGCAGGGTCGCCTCTGATAATGTGGTATTTAAGACTGTATTTCCTGTACATCTCGCATGCCTCACAAGCCCAGGGGACTTGCTATATGCAGTTTAAAAGCAGTAAGCTTTTGATCATGGATGATTACCTGTAATAAAATACAACCGAGGCAAGCCTTTAAAAAGTGTCGAGAGGCGAATGGTCGCGAATTGTTTCGCGGTGCTTAAAGAAAGAAACGCCGAATCGGCCATAACGAATATCGAAAAAGAAACGGGTGATCTCTTTGGCGTTTCTACATTTAGTGTGCATAGTGTTAGAATGGAACAGCAAGCATCCGGAAGCCTAAGAACACCGGGAAAATCGCGTAAATATCAAACACTTTCGGAGAAATACGATGATTTTGCGAAAAGTGCTATTCGCGGTAAAGTTTATGACTCTAAATACAATTTTGCATGCAGTACATTCTGACACAGAATTGCCACATTTCTCAAAGTACTCTCCACCGGTTGCTGATATATATCGCTAGTGTTGCAAAACTTATGTGCGCACATGTAGAGTTGTTATGGACATCAGGATTAAACCAACATGACACAGACTCTAGGATACTCTAAGTCAACCTCTAGCACATATTCCGTATTTGAATCGGCAGGAACAGAGACGACATATTTTTTCTATTTCCTCCTTACTCAACCATCTTAGCTTTGTGTATGTTAGGTTACACTCCATCGAGCACCATATAAGCTGTTGATGTCTATTAATGTAATGTAATATATTTGTCTGTTTCATTAACATTATGCCCTTTCACATACTTATTATTAGCTTTTGCATACCTACTTGAAACAGTGCACATTCCGCCTCTGATCCCACCCTCAAAAAATTCAAGCATTTTCTGGTCATGGATCAGGTCCAATTCTACTTTGCATATCTTTAACATGGCATCGAAGGCAAGCCCTGGCAGTGTATAATACCAGCATGGATCCAACTTGTACAATTCAATTGAGAGGTCCCTAAACCTCTCAAATGCATCTGCTAGCAATAAAGTATCTGTCTTCAGGTACAAGTCACTGTATTGGCCTAGATTTTGAATGCTGAATGTTTGCCACACATATTGTGCGTGTGCATACTCTTCTGCAGCGATATTATCAAATGCCTCTATAGGGAGTAATTTGGTGTCTTGTAGTTTTTCAATGCTATCTACGCATGAATAAGGGAATATTCCCTTAGCTCTCAAGCTTTTGGTGTTCTTGATTGGGATTCTCTGCATTTGTTATCCGGAATTCAGCGTTATCCAGCATGCTAGCCAGAATAGATAGCTTATCATCTAAAAACTTGTAGATATCTAGGAAGCGGAATTCAATCCTCTGATATCTCTTTGAGAACGCTATATATCGCTGAGAGGAGTTTGCGATACATGAGATGGGATTCGTGTCAAATGCCAGGTTCTCCATTAGGAAATGACTGCCATAATTGCTCAGACAATCAAAAAATATTGGTATAAATGATGGCGCCTTTCTATTTAGATTGCAGGCATTATGACCTACACCTAGATAGATTCCGGACAGATGATCATGGTCCCTCACTTTCAGTTCATGTTCCACAATCTCCTTCAGACATATATGACACTGATGAGCATTATCAAAATAAACTTGATCCTGAGCAGTGAAAAAACATTTAGGTAAAAATTGTACTCATAATATAACAATAACTTAATAATATATCATACATTTCTTCAATTTTGCTGTATTGAGAAACAGCCATGTCAGCTATAACTCTAAGCTCGGTAAAGAATTGCTTGAATGCAACCTCTAAAGGTCCTCTAGATCATGTATCATCATGGCGGCATACTAGCTTAAGCGATATCGACATCGCATCTTGGCTCTGTACAGCCCGGGTCCAGCTCTCGTTAGATGAGGGCTCACAAGAGTGTATTCCTGCGAGTACACTCTCGATGTCAGCGTATATAACAAAGTTTAGCGGAGCACATTTTGAGTGCGCTGAAAAATGGATAATATCACCTTCTTCAGACATTTTCAAAACTTGGCTTTGTTTACTCCTTAATTGATGCTTTTTAATGTATCCTCTTTGCCGAAGTGCTGCATGAAAGGTTCGCAGATCTATGTTTTTCTATCGGTTTTACATAACTGCTTTCTTGTTAGTCGAGATAAATCTCTGATGAGACCATAGTGAGAGTTCTCTTCACCTGTGATCCTCAGTAAGTTTACATGTAGCGCCCCGTTTTGCAATGTTTTATATAATGGAATCACAGCCTTGTCATCGTCTAAACCGAATACAGTGACTGATACGCCTAGCTTTTGCTTTTCAAATTGTTCAATTTGGTTGAGACTACTGGAAATTCAATGTTAGAATAATTGAATTCTGTCATCAGTTTTTCCTTCGGATAGTTGCTTACTCTGTGTTCATTGATCTTTACAGGATATTTTGATGCCAAAAGACACCATGCAAAACAAAAGTTATCTCGGTTTTGTATGTTTACAATAGCATGCTTGTGAATTATGCTCACAGGTAACTTTATTGTAGCGAGATGCATTTAAGGGGTTGTAATAGCTTACACCATTGACTAGGGCATTGACAGACAATAAAGATTCTGAGCTAGCCTGTCCTTGAAATGAAGAAATGTTTTCTAATATTTCATTAATCATGGAGGATAACAAATCGTTCAATACCATTGACTGAATGCCCAGCTTTGTCTTGTTATTGAAATGTATGGTTTCAATATGTTCAGATTCAGGGGCTTGAATCATATAGGTCACTTGCAATGAAGAAATGATCTTGAACCCTGGTTGAATTCTGACCAATGTTGAAACCATTTCATCTATCAATAAAGGTCTACACTCTTCTAAAAAGCCTGGTGGTCAGTGATTTCTGTGGTGTTTGTTATCTTACTATTAAATATTCTTCCTTTAAAGGCTTTTTCAATAACAACACGCTCTAAATGACTATGACTGACCTTTTTTATTTTCTTAGATGTTGTCTTGTTGACATCATTGACTGGGGTGCTATGGGTTCTCTTACAAGCTTTGGAGGTTTCACTCAACGCTTCCAGGCGAAGTCCAGCACTAGTGTACGACTTTTGTGGTGGTGTCCCTCCCTGCGGTCCACTGTTTGTCAGGTTTGCAGGAAGTACCAGGCGTTGGTTACCCGTACAGGACACCTGATGTATGTCTCTTGGATGATTCGGTTAGCTCTGTGTGTGCCGGCGAGCTCTGGGTCATCCATGCAGCCATTGCTACATCCCACATCTCATCCTCCGAAGCCTCCTCCCAAAGGTTTCCCTCTGCCTTGGGGCCATGATGTGAATTGTCTGCAGGTCTCGCCTCATCCCCTGAAGGTTCCGTTCCATGGGTGCCCTCAGCGCTTGTAGTCACCGAACCTTCGTCACTAGCTTCAAGGTTGTTGTAGCCTTCGGTCATGAAAGTATAAACAATTATAAGACTTACACCATCTATTCCGATACTAAAACAAATTGTTTCTTAAGTTTTATTTCTAATTTCTACATTCTAACAGAGATAAAATCTCATTAGACATGAATATTTTTACTTCATTCATTATACTTTTTTCAATGAATCATTTTGTCTATGCAAAGCTTTTTTATAGTGTTTAACGCCTCCTTTTAACAACAAGGCACCGCCGGCGATGACATAGGTGATAAATGGAATGAAGATGGAGCACCGGTGGAATGCGTTGGCGGGGGGAAACCGGAGAGGAAAACCCACCCCAGCACCGTTTTATCCACCACAAATCTCTCGTTTGGTCACTTGGGATCGAACCCGGGCCGCTTAGGCAGGAGGCGTGTGGTCTAACCACTGGCCATAGCGCGGCCTTAGAGATGATCTATTGCAAATATCTTTTGTTGTTAAGATTGGGATATCCCAAAAGCACACCCACTTACAATAATCGTATTAGTACAGTAATAACAGAAATAGGGGACTTTATATATGATTTGAAATTGTGATGTTAATATCATTAGCTTTTAGCATTTTTTAATGGAACTCACTGAGATAGTTTCAGAGATCATAAAATAATCTACTTTCAATGAGTTAGTCTTCTGCGTAAAGCTAGTTTGGGATGAATGATTTTCATTGATCAATCAATCGTTATGTAAAATGCTGAACTTGAAAACCAATTATGATATTTCATATTCTTTTCGTTTTTGGGCTATGTTGTTCACAGGCACATTCACGGCCCCACAGACAGAGTTTATTCTAAAACTGTTTTTTTAATTCAGGGGGACCTCAAAACATATATTACCTGTTAAATATGATCCTTCTTTCACATACCGATACATGATAGAGAAAGTGAAAAGACATATTAAAAAGCATTTGTTACATTCCATTCACACGCCTTTCAATAGATCTCTACAATAAAATATCGTTAAAAAGTTATTATTCTATTTACTTAATGCTAATCGAGAACACATTAGCAGTAAGGTTCCTACTCCTTGCTTCCTTGAACGTAGTAGGGAAGTGTCTTTAATATTTTAATCATAATCGTTAGAGCCAATTTTGGGAAAGTCTAAATTTTCGAAACTTCTTCAATGTAAAGGATGGTTTGTGGTGGTGGGGATTTTTTTCTAAAAGATTTCGTGTCACATCCTTGGATGATATTGAACTTAAATACAAAGTTTGGTATTTAACAGACTTTTAGTTTTTGAGCTATGGTGCCTTCTGGCATACACAGACCTTTTTCTAAAAATGTTTTTATATACAGGGACCCTAAAACGCGTATTTCATCCGGTGAATTCTCGGTATCGAATTTTTGGGTGCAATGCAATGCCTTCACTATACACTGTCTACATAGTACGGGTAGAGAAACTACAGAAATTTGGGCATGTACTTTTGAGATCTGTGGTTCAGTCTATTATAAGATATACTTATATTATTTATATATAATGTGCAGCTTACTAATCATTGGCGTCACCTGTCCATTAGCCTGTGCATAATGTATGACAGATGTCCTGGTAGCAGGCTGTAATGCTTCTCCTCCTGGAATAATAATATTATTAATGATAGTGAAATTAAAACAACAACCACCACCACCACCACCACCACCGCCGCTGCCGCCGCCGCCGCCGCCACCACCACCACCACCACCACTACTACTAATAATAATAATAACAACAATAACAATAGCATTTTTGAGGTAATATCTATATAGAACGTTATTCAGACTCCTTACCACTGTTCAGAGATTGCAGTCCGGTTGTGATCCTGTCTGGAAGCGGACACGTTCACGCTTTTCCCAGCAGGATCATAGTCTCTAAATAGAACATCAGGCTGGATGTTCTGGGGGGATCCTCTTAAAGGGTTGATATAACCTTCTGATACGAGCCTCATGTACACTTGCTCCATTTCGGGTGTCCATGTTCCTATGAATAGAAATATTTCAATAATTTTCAGTGTTCACTTTAGTGATTTTGATATGCATTTTTTGTGTGCCTCAAATATAAATCATTTATATTTAGACAATAGCAATATCCAATTCTTTTATGCAAAGGTGCTTTATTGCTAAAGCTATATTTTATAGATATTTAAATGTAGTTTGCTTTTCAGAATTCTAAAATTTTAAGATAATCTCAAAGGTATTCATTTAAAATTGTTATGCCTACTTAAACTAGCGTTTAAAGAGGGCTTTATTGCATATACTTATGCCTTATAGCGTTGAGCATACGCTGCATTGTTTTCAGCATTTCTTTGCGCTAAAGCACTATAATATCTTATACCTAAGTTCTTTTATTATCTGTTTTTGCATAATTGATCTTTTATCTTATTTCAGACTACACTAGATTGAACTTTTGTTTAGAGTGAATATAGAAAAATGCCACGGTTTCAAGGATTACCTTTAACATAATTGGGTCGTATCACTGAAAGCCAATGATCTTAAGTTTCAAAGTCAGTTATTTAGCTATCGTTTTTATTATTATTATTATTATTATTTTTTTTTTTTTTTTTTTTTTTTTTTAGAGTTGTGCTAGCATTCGCTTAAATAGATTTTTCTTTCATTTGCATGAGTTTATGTCCTCTTTATGTATTTAAATTATTATTATAAACTTGTAAATCACATGCGGTGTGATATACATTTTTGAATAATGTTAAGAGTATATTTTAGACTTACCTGACATTTTTCCAGTAGATTGCATTATCATTTCTGTCATCATTAGCCACATCATTATGATTATTATTAACAGTATTATTAATTATTATTATTATAATTATCACTATTATCATTATCATCATTACCATTAATATATATTACTAATTATTATTATTATTATTATTATTATTTTATTATTATTATTGTTTACTCTTATTATAATTTATTATAGTGAATAAATATTTTACTAATATTATTATTATAATTATTATTGTTATCTATTTCTGTTGTTGTTATTATTTTATTAGTGTTGTTATTATCGTTATTATTATTGATATTGTTATTATTTATTGTTAATAAGTATTGTTAATAGTGTTATTACTATTATTATTATCATCATTATCATCATCGTTATTATTATCCTCATATATATCTGTATTATTATCATCATTATTATGTCAACATTATAATTATTATGAATATTATCATCATTATTATCATCTTTATTAATATCATCATTATTATCATCATTGTTTTTCTTGCTATTATTTTTATTAATATTATTATTATTATCAATACTACCTTCATGATATTTATCATCATTATTAACATTGCTACTTTCACTATCACTATTATATTTAATATTATCTATTAATATTAATTATTGTTATTACTTCAATTAATATTATGATTATTATAACAACAATTATTATTATCATTGATATCATTAGTATTATCATTGTTAGTAACAGCAGCAGTGGTGGTGGGGGTGGTGGTGGATGGTGGTGGTGGTGGTGGTGGTGGTGGTGGTGGTAGTAGTAGAAGTAGTAGTGTTAGTAGAAGTAGTAGTCGTCGTAGTCGTAGTAGTCGCTGTCGTAGTCGTTGTCATAGTCGTAGTAGTAGCAGCAGCAGTTGTAGTAGTAGTAGTCGTAGTAGTCATAGTCGTAGTAGTAGTAGTAGTAGCCGTAGTAGTCATAGTCGTAGTAGTAGTCGTAGTAGTAGTAGTAGTAGTAGTAGTAGTAGTAGTAGTAGTAGTAGTAGTAGTAGTAGTAGTAATAGCAGCAGTAGTGGCAGCAGTAGTAGCAGCAGCAGTAACAGTAGTACGAATAATAGGAGTAGTAGTAGTAGCAGCAGCAGCAGTAGTAGTAGTAGTCGCAGTCGTACCGTAGTAGTATTCGTCGTAGTAGTCGTAGAAGTCGTATTAGTCGCAGTAGTCGTAGTAGCCATAGTCGTAGTAGTAGTAGTAGTAGTAGTAGTAGTAGTAGTAGTAGTAGTAGTAGTAGCAGTAGTGGCAGCAGTAGTAGCAGCAGCAGTAGCAGTAGTACGAGTAATAGGAGTAGTAGTAGTAGCAGCAGCAGCAGTAGTAGTAGTAGTCGCAGTCGTACTGTAGTAGTAGTCGTCGTATTAGTCCCAGTAGTCGTAGTAGTCGTAGTCGTAGTCGTAGTAGCAGGAGCAGCAGCAGTAGTAATAGTATTCGTAGTAGTCGTAGTAGTCGTAGCAGCCGCAGCAGCAGCGGCAGCGGTAGCGGTGGTAGTGGTAGTTGTAGCGGTAGCGATGGCGGTAGCAGCAGGAGTAGTAGTAGTATGGACCAAACTAATAATTACGTCGAAAAAATATACTCTTGGCGGTAATTATTCAAAATTGAAACTATTTTAGATATCATGTCCTTGCCTAGTTCAGAAGAAACATTTGTTACAAATATTTCACTGTCGTGTATTTTAGAGGTGTAGGTAACTATTTACTACTGACAGCCCCTGCCTCTACTACCTTAGGTCGTTACGCTGGGCCTGCCAGATAATTGTTTATGCTAATCAGAATAATTGTACTGAATAGAACTGTTGTTTTTGAAGGTTTATTCGTTTCTAGTATCTCTCATTGGTTCATATTTATACTTCGGATTTGCTTCAAACCAGTCATAGAAGTGGGATTAAGCCTGGATGGAAAGTAGTCGTAGTGTGATTAATGTGCAAGCTTAACGAAAGAAAGAAGGAAAGGAAGAAGGATAGAAAGAAAAAAGGAAAGAAAGAAAAAAACAGGGAAAGAAAGAAGGAAAATGGGGGAACGAAAGAGAGAAATAGATATAAAAGGGAAGCAAAGAAGGAAGGAAAGGAAGAAAGAAGGAATGAAATAAATAAAGAAATAAATAAAGAAAAAATAAAGAAAAGCACTAATGTGATTTAGGGGAATGGAACATATTTTTTTTTTTTTTTTTTTTTTTTTTTTTTTTGCTCCTATGTATTCCTAGGTATAAGTCCGTGGCAGTGGGTTAGACCCCTTGCCTCTCACTCATCGGTGACCGGGGTTCAAACCTAGGTGATCGCATTTGTGGTGGGCGTGCAGCGTCTAAGCGACTGTTCTCCGGGTCCTCCGGTTTCTTGTTCATCATTATACAAAATTGCTTCATTAACATTTTTTCCATCATTCATTTTACCAAGGTTTCATATCAGCTACTTCCTCGCCTTCATACCAGGAATTGGGCTGATCCCGTTCTCTGGATATTCTTATCAGATTCATAGTCCGCTGCCCCTCAACAGGCCAATGAACCCAGACATTTGCCCAGAAGCAAAAGAAATATATGTATAAGGCCCTCCCCCCGTCCTATGGTTTCTAACTTTGCCATATTTCTTTTAGGGTAAGGTCCGCGTTCCCCAACATTGAATGTACCAAAGGAACTTTAGCTCTATGGGAACAAGTTATTAGGATGACGACAATTCCTTGGTAACGCACTGAGTACAAAATCTGATAGCATCTCTCTGTTAGTTTCAAGCTGCTCTGGACAGAAAAGGAACTCATACATGCGTAAAGACAGGTAGAGTAATTCGCTCTTGGTGGAAATGCAATCGCATCTAAATTGGCTTCAGCTATGCACGCTAATCACCATAATGTAAGATAATAAGTGGGGATGAAAACCGATACTGGAAGGGGTTGTAAATTCGATGCCCACACAGTGTTATTAAGGGTGGGGATCTAGGATGTCGTGCGCAGAGTCAGAGGCGGTCAGTCGGTCGGGTCGTGGATGTTCATATAGCCCTGAGAGCACCAAGTTCGCGTTAGAACGCGTGAAGCAGCCATGTCACCGTCACCATCTCAACTTCTGCTGGCTATAGCGGTCTTCGTCTTCATTGTGTCATTCAACAAGGTTAGTAATCCTCCCGTGTTTTATTCTAGCTCTTGAAATATTAAAACAGATATTCTTAAAGGCATGCATTTTAACAAATACAGCAATTTTTTTTTTAGAGGGGCATGTTTCCAAAAGAAATCCAAGAAAGAAATACTAAACCACGTGTATGGACGTACTTATAAAATCTAACTGTATAATATGTTTAATGCATAAAGGTGGTAAAGCTCAAGAATAAAATAAAAAAATAAACATGAGCTTACATTGGTTATAATACGGCATTTTCTCTAAAATAGCAGCATTAAACAATTAAAAGTTTCATTGTCAACAAGCGAAAGAAAAGTAATAATACTGCGCTAAAACTGGATTTGTCTTCTGGATAAGGATCCAACTAATTAGATTTTTATGTCACCTGCGCTGCTGTATCCATTATGTAATTTCTTTGTAGGCTACTAAATTTTAAAACTTTCGCACACGTATTTCACGCAAGTAATAGCATGGTCCTAGGCGCTAATAAAAACCTTTATTTTATGTCCTTTTTGGGTGCTAAATGCACTGGTGATCTATTCTTTTTCGAATATAACGTTATAGTTTTACTTTCTCTAGCACGTAGGTATAATGCACGTAGTAAGTAGAGAAGCTATTGGTTTCCGCCCAAAAATTTTATACCGATATTTCACCTGAAATACCTGTTTTGAGACCCCTGAATTCAGAAAAAGCATTTATAAAAAAGGTTTTGTTCATCTGTCTGTGTGTATGTGTGTAACTGTAGACAGCATAACTCTAAAACGAAAAGTTGGTATTTAAATGCAATATCTGCCAAGGGTGCGAAACGAAGATTTTCAGGAAAATTCACCAGCCCTCACTACTCTTTACATGGAACATTTTCCGAAATTTTCAATTTTCTCACAAATGGCTCCATTTTTTTATTAAAATGTCGTATATTAATGACTTTACATTTACTTTAAATTCTGAATTTCTTGGGAGTAGCCCCTAAGCCCTCTCAATTCTGAATGACTTTTGCATAACTAGTAAATCGTAAGAGATAGATAGAACCCTGCTACACAAAAAATGTCGATCTCGTTAAAACACACAATTTATGTTATAAGCAATTTTTTGTAGAGACAATCATTTCTGAGATCTTCCTTGTTACTGGTATTAAAATTTGCAACACTTAAAACTTTTCTCAAAGATGCTATTCACCTTTTCCGTCTTGGTCATTTTAAGTTTCAATTGTATGACATAGCTACCGACTTTTAAAACAAAGTATCGTTTTTGCCTTGTGTATTCCCTTATTTCCCTTCTTCTTACAAGAAACTAAGTAATAGTACCACTTCTGCCAATTTTTATCATGATTACCATTATGTAGACAGTAAAATAAGCATGTTTAAAAATAGTTTGTTGTAAAATGTGATGAGAAATTCATTTGAATGGAACAAATTACATTTTTATTGTGTAAATGATGATGTATTAGATTTTAGTAATAACAGTTTTGACGATGCAAATCTATACAGTAACTTAAGTAGTAATATAACCGCCATTAGTTCTTATGGGAAAGCATCTGCCTAGCAGAAATGTTCTTCTTAAATTCTTCCCTTATTATGCAATTTATTTCGTTATTTACCACTTTATTAATATAATTAAACCCACAAATAAACAGATCCATGCAGTGTTATCTGAGAATAACCAACTAGATCGTTTAAGTTCATGCCATCTCACTTCGTTTGCTCAGGAAATTTGAGTTTCGGATAATAGCAAAGTGGACTGATATTTCAATGTGGACTGATATTTTGAAACAATTGAAAACATAAAATCATAGAGAAAAGCAGTATTGCAAGTTCATGTTTCAGAATTCCATACATACTGAGGGCTGTCAGAACAGATCCAGCGTGAACCTAGGTAATCATAACCTATGATTGCACCAATTGTTCTTATCAATTTTATTACTAATTTTTACTTTCTCTAGCCCCGTACGTACAGTTTATATAGAGATAGAGAAGTATTGTATTCCATCCAAAAATTTGATGTCGAGATTTTACCGGAAATACATGTTTTAAGACCCCCTGAATAAAAAAAAAGCATTTTTAGAAACAGGTCCGTGTGTGTGTCTTTATGCCTTTGGAAAGCATAGCTCAAAAACAAAAAGACCGTTAAATACCAAACTTGGTATTTAAGTTTGGTATCTTCCAAGGATGCGACTCGAAGATTTTCAAGAAATTTCCCCCAGCCTTAACTACCCTTTACATGGAGAAATTTTCGAAAATTTTGTTTTTGTTAAAAATGGCTCTAACGATTTTTATTAAAATACCACATGTGAAAGCCATTTCTATCATAAATAAAATGCATATCTTGAATTTTCTGGGAATAGCTTCTAAAGACCTGTTTATTCTGGATGAATTTTGCTTAATTTGGCATAACTATTAGACCGTAAGAGATAGACAAAAACTCACTATACAAAAAAATTAGACCTTGTTAAAATACACAAGTTAGGTCATATACGTTTTTTTCGTGGAGCTTACCGTTTTCGAGGTATTCTTTGTTATTAGTTTCAATTGTGAGGTACTTACACTTTTTTCAGACGAAAGTGTCTGTTTTTCTTTTGTTCTACTTCTGGCCCAGTAAAAAAGTGATTTGCAACAATCGCATAACGACGGCTTTTAAAACATTTGACTATCACTTCAGCCCAGTGCATTCCCTTAGTTCCATTCTACTCATAAGGAACTAAATAATACAATTCTGCTAATGTTTATCTCATTTAGCATGTTGTTAATAGAAGAATTATCTTTCGTAAGAAGTTTATTTATAGAGTAGCTAGAGAAAGTCATGTGAGTGTGTAACACATCAGATTTTTTTACTATGAGTGGACGAGCCAAAATATTAAAGTTGTAAGCATGAGCTAGGAAATGCAAATATTACAGTATATTCCTTACAGTATTAGGAAAGAAATATACGGAAAATAGTATAACATCATTTTCTGTGCACATGCACACTCAGTTGTTGTAGACCTCAGTCACAAAAATTTCATGTTTCAAAAGAACAAACGTAACTAAAATCTAAAGAAACATTGGTACTGCCAGATTCCGCACTAAGTCTTTATTTCCAGCACTTTATGACATGAACCTTACTTTAAATTTTAAAAAGGAGCTATTGTCGCTTATCTTTAAAGTAGGCTTGCTTTCTGATTTTGCAGAGAGTTAGACTCTTATTTCCAACAAATTTTGCAAGGGTATTAAACTTAAATCTTTGCATTTGATACATTCTACGAACAGTTAAAACGATTCATTGCTTTTAACACTTAACCATAAAACTTGCGGTTCCCTCTTTTTATTTCTTTGGCTACAAGGTATGTTATATAACAGAACTTTAAGGCGCTTTGTCGTGTTTAACGCCCATTTCACGTCATACAATGTACCAAAGAGGGGATACTGAATGATATGTGCAATGGAATCATAGCTAGGAAAATAAATTTAGGAAGGAGAGGTTCCAGGCCTAAGCTAGGGGCACCTCCCCGGTGTTGCCAGTTATAAGGACTGAGGAAAACTTGGAAAATAACCTCAGTCAAAAAGGACGTACATGGCGGAATTTGAATCACGGACTTCCTCCACTTCATGAGTCCATCTCTTAACTTCCTCGGTCACACTTGCTGGTATTTACGAGTACAACCATTTACATACATTGCACTTTTAAGAAAATAAATTAAAATAATTATTATTTGTTTTGGATTAATTGTTTTTTCACACAAGCCATGTGTAGGACAGGAGTTGGATAGCTAGAATCAGACTGAAAAATTCAATGCCATAGCCGGGATTGGAACCACTGGTATCGCAATCTCTAGCCGGTTACTCTGCCACTGAGCTACCATGTCAACATGCCGGAATAGCATCGAATTTCTCAACTGAGTTGCATGTTTCCCGGTAAGCCACAAGGTGTTCTCAAAGTATTTTGAGATGTCAATCCCGACTATGGCATTGAATTTTTCAGTCTGACTCTACCTATCCAATTATTATGTCATTTACATTTTCCGATAAGCTCTCAGCTCTGCAGAATATTGATATTCTTTCTGAGAATACATGAAAGACAAAAGACAAACTGGCAGTGAACAGATTTATATAAAATGTGTGGGTGTATAATATAACCAATAATTTTGATAATTAAGTATGATACTTTATTTAGCAGTTAACATTGAAAAGAATGTTTTTAACGAAAACGCTGCACTACCTTTTTGCCATCATGATGATACAGCTTCCTTTAACGCACAAGGATATAAGCAGAAGTAGCACACGGTTTAACTTAAAGAACGTGTTCGGAAATGAATGTCTGCTTTAGCATAGTGTGCAAATACGAGCACTACGATACTACGGTCAGCGTTATCCGGCGTTGCATTAAATGCAATATGCATTTAAACCAGAATAATTTGTTTCTCATTATCTACTCAAAAACAAATTTAATATACCCTTCGCAGGACGTTTAACTCACGCATTTCATACATTCTTTAATCAACACGAATAGCACTGTTATTGGTAGTAGTTCAGTCGGTAGAACACATTCCTGCTGTGCGAGGGTCCTGGGTTCGACTACCGGCTAGGGGAATACGGATTTTTCTCTAGCCCAGATTATTCTCTGTCCTCCTCAGCGTCTGGAATTATGAATATCAGTGTGAACGTATGTGTGATCTAATGATTAAAATTTAAGAGAAATAATTTCTTCAGGTTTTGTTAATGTGTTATTCCTTGGCTTTCATACTCTATAACTAAAACTGTATCTAAGTTTAAACTTCTGTCGTGTTAAAATTATTAAGACGAATAATTGTTTAAACACTTGCAAAGCTTTGAATTTCATTTTTACCGTTTAACGACATTCACAGCTTTACTTTGCAAACTCCTCTGGCGCGACGACATTTGTAATTACAAGATTTTGGAAATATTGAAGCTTTGTTGTTTTATTACGCTTTTTACAATACATTGTATCAAAGCAATAATTATATAGAATTTATATAGAAATGAATGTTCCCCATGAATATTGTGAATTAGAGAATAACAACTATATCAGTTTGTACAAAAAAGATATTTTGAGCTTTATGTTACGATTCAGGAAATAATACTCCTTGCAAGGAACATAAACTTGAATCTCAAAAGTTTAAAACGAACCTACTCAAAATAGTTACCTTAAAATGTTTATATTTTAGGGTTATAATCAGATATTATATTATACATTTTCACAATATTCCAGAGAAACAGCCTTAAGGTTGTTAGGATATTCGTAAATGTTTCTGCATAAATAGCAAATACAGGCAATGAAGGATAAGAAATAGTCATATTGAAGTGAACAAATTTAACAGATTTATATGATATGACTACTTAAAAAATCACTAAGGGCGGAGTCTTATCAAATTAGTCCATGTATGTGGTTCATCTCTAGAATAAACGTCTTAATGGGTTACTCCCCATTTATAGTGTGCTTCAGATACATATGACCCAGTATGCTGTATTGCCTAAAGCAATAGGTGATTTTGAGAATCAGGTTTTCTCTCTAAATCCCTCATTAAGTTGGAAACCTTTCCTAAACTGTATAGAGTACGATGAGCCCACTATATATTTACACTAGGAATAGATATAGATATATGGGCTTACTTTCGGTCTATAAGTGTATTTGTTATTAATGATATAATTATGTAACCTACAAAGTAAGGATTCATACATCAGGTTGAAACTGATTACAATTAATTTGCTTCTTAGCTTTGCATATATGATTAAGCTTTATACTTTTATGTATATTTACATCATCCCGCAGTACAAGTAAAGCATAGAAGTTAACATACATCAGCAATTCTCATTTTCCAAAGCATCTGTTACCTTAGGTAATGCAAATTTGTTCTTGTAGAAACCAGCCATATAACGCAAATTTGCCTATATAGTCTTTAAGAATATTGCTCATTCTTAATTTACGGGTTCCAGATTATCTTTGAATCTACTTTAAAACAGAATCACCATATTTACCAAAATATTCTCGGTAGAGTATATAACAGATCGAATCTTGGTCCTTTACTGTTCCAATCTTTGAAAATGAAAAGCAAAATCATTTTAAAATACCATATACACATAAACTAGCTTGGAAGGATACTTGGAAGCCAGAACAAACGAATAACGTAAGGGATCGACTGCGCATATATCAGGTAAAATGACCCAATATACAAACCATTCATGTGTTTAAGTTAAAAACTTGGCTACCGCTTTCAATGCTAAAAACTTTGTAAATCACTGACTATGATATTCCAAATGAAAAACTCAAGGGGAGATTAAATGCTGAGAACCACCAGAACAGGATATTTTAGGTAATTTTAAGGGCCTCACGATCAAGCGGGAAGGAAACTGGTGGCGTATGTGATGATTAGGTAGCAAAAGGCCGCGCCGAGGCTGAGTGGTTGGACCATTCGCCTCTATCCTAGGCGGCCTGGATCCGCTCCCAGCAACCGAATGTGGGATTTGTGTTGGACAAAGCGGCGTAAGGGGGTTTCTCCGGTTTTCCCCGTCATCGCATCCATGGTGCTCCATCTTCAATCCATATGGCATCAGTGTCATCGCCTGCGGTGCCATAAACAGTAAAAGCGGGGGTTAAACACAATCATAGGTAGCAAAATGTTACCGCTGGCTGGACATTACACCTTCCAGTGGTGGTGTTGTCATTTCTGAGCATTCCAAGTACTGCAGTCACATATGAATAGCGATAGTAGACTTTGTAAATTTAGTCCACACTGAGGCTCGTTCACTGGTTAAGAGAATCACAGAAGCATGTAATGAGGGTATTTAGTTGCACTGGTAATTTTCTTTGTGCATTATGTGAAAACTCTGTTTATGGCACTGGTTTTCCGACCGCCTACCTTCCCCTATCCTCCTTAGTACCGTTGTTTCTTAATGTAAACGTTGCTTTCCTTCCAGCTTTCCTTCCAGCCTCACGGAGCTTGGACCCCTAAAGTAAAAATTTAGGGCCAGGAATTGTAAACAGTTTGAGATAATGGGCAATGGATTCAGTAGATTTAACATTGGTGGAATCTCCCCTTAAATAATCTTTTTCTAAGCTGTATATTAAGCAATGGCATAGGAATAAAAACGAGAACAATCACTATTTGCATCCTTTGAGCAAAGCTGAAGCATGCAAATTATGCGAATGACTGTGAAACGCTGTAGATGCATTTAATATTGAATATTGTTAAAGATCTTATTTTGGTGCCAGTTAACCAGAGCGTATAACAAAGGTGTGATCTCAATTAAGCAAGATCGCAAGTGTACCAAGAGGCCCAGCTGTCCCGTATTTGACATGTGCAGATATCCCTTCGTGGGTTAAAACTATTGCAGAATTCAACAGGGCTATTTCAAGTTAAAACCAATCTGGCGTGAGTGACCTTCGTTTTACCCCTCGTTCACCGTCTCCGCTGATAAGCAAAAGGGATAAAACTAAGGTCGTTCATGCCAGTTCCCTACTGACCGTTTTTACTTTAAACAGCCCTGTTGTGACCTGCAACTCTTTTAATGCACGTAGGGATATCAGCGCAGATTAAATACGGGGCAGTTGGGCCACCTGGTAGATTAACGATTTTCGTGTATCGTCTGAGTTTTAGTTTAGAATGGCGACAAGACTTGGTACTTTCCAAACGACTCGTGCTTAGTTAAAGGAATAATAAACTCCGCTATGCATATGGAAGTGTGTTTCCGGGTACTAAGCATCTTATCTTTAAGACTCGATATTGGTTTTCGTTTGAGTTGTCTTTAATATGAGGAAGATAAGTTCGTGGGTGACTTACCATATAAGACCTTAACACCCAGATTGGATCTGGATAACTGCACTTCTTGTGCTAATGACTAGGGCCCGGATTCTAGGTGCTGTTATCCTTCGTTTTATGCTTTCTGTACCCTTAAATAAAGCATTGTTTAGGTTTCGTTTGTGCATCAGTATTACCAATACCAAGAATCTTCTGTTTTCTTATTTTAGAATAAACGCCTATGCCTTAGGCTATTATATGCCGAACATGTTTTTAAATAAATAATATTTTTTCTGTTTCTCTTCTTTGAGTAATGTTTATTTATAAGTTTATTTCACTTAAGTATACCTTATAAATAACCTGCATAACAGGTACGGAATATATTTTACCATTTATTTTGTTTAAATCTGTTAACAACACAGTAGATAACTAAAAAACATGCGAAAATCTTTGGCGGGCGTGAACCATTTTCTAGTTTTCCTATTTAAGTAACATGTAACATATTTTACAAAAGTTTTCTCATGCTACATTCACATGAATTTCTCTACCCATCGCCGTTTGTTTATGTTTAACTTCTACTACTCATTGTTAGGAAAGTTTACCCTTCTATTGCCTTCATCTTAATCGAGATAAATTATTGCAGCAATAGTTTCGTTGTACATTTCGTTGCACTCGTAGATGCAAAGGGCACAAAAGAAACCGACTCAGAAGTGATATATTTGAAAGATAATGAGTAAATGCTCTGTCCATGTCATCGTGAGAGACAACTGAATAGCAAGCACCTTAAAACACTACAAAGCAGTGTAAAAGTTAAACCAATAACATGTGTAGCTAGGAAGTGACTGATACCACAAATAAGCTATATCACACGCTGAGTTTGAAATAGATCTATTTTTTTTTCTGCAGTAAGCTTTAATATATCTCTTATTGTTTACCAGCTATACGAAATTATAGAAACTTCCTTCAGAATGTAGAGAATTTCACAGGCTGATTTCTGAAAATGTAATACATTTTTATGTAAATGTAGGTATTTAATAATTACTGTCATATTTAAGAAAATATAAAGATATCAAAATCGTTTTCAAATAAAGGGTAGTTTTCCGTGGGGATTTTTTTTAAATATTACTTAACACTTTTGGATGATGGTGAGCTTAAATACCATGTTTGATATTTATTTGATATAGCGTTTTGCAGTTATGTTGTTCACAGGTTCAGACTTTCTTGTAAATATGCTTTGTTTTTGGATTCAGAGAAGCTTGTGCATTTCCAGTTAAATATCCGTATCTAATTCTTAGTGGAAAGCATTACCTACCAGGTACATGATAGAGAAACTAAAAATAAGTTATCTAATGAAATAATTAGTTCATTTTAAAGTTTGGAATATTTAACAGTTCTTGACACTAAATTTGAGATCAAATTCGAAAACTACCGTTTCTTTAAATTCTGGTATGAAAACTTCAAACCATGTAGAAGCAGTTTTGCCCTTCTCGTCATTTAAATACTCAAATATGACGTTCGAACAGTCGAACACAGATAAGTACAACTAGCATATGTAATTTTATAACTTAGATTTCTCGTAACCGTATTTTATTTTCCAATTTAAGAAGTTTTTCAGCACGGAATTAATTTTTTAGTTTCTTTCAGATTTTCAAAATATGGTTTTTGAAGGCTGGTAAGACTAGAAAACCTTCTGTTAACTTCAATTACAGATTTGAATTTAGATTTTCACTAATAATAATTTGGTGCACGCTTGATTTTGAAGAACATTGAAATATTATGCACTTTAATTTTTGCAGAGAAAGTTTTAGTGTCATAAAAATTAATTCTTGATTGTAAAAGAACTAAAGGTTTACACATTCCATATTTCCATCGCAAGAAGCAGTTTTTCCTTTGAAAAACTATTTTCTTGAGATTTAGGTACATATGATAATAATTGCAGTCAATCTTATGCAATAATGATGCCTAATCTGTAGGAAAAAATATACTAATGCTTTGAAATTGGTAGAAATTATAAATTTCAGAACCTATTAACTTGAAATAAATCCTGCGTGTTACATTCAAATAGCATTATCTACCTACTGTCATTTATTTTTACAGCTTCTACAAAGTATCCTTACAAAACATTAGTCTTATCTACTTCAAGTGAACTGCGTTAAGTTAAATTGCGTTGTAAGTACAAAAGTTTGCATTAGCAAATGTTTTAAAATGGAATCGCTATGTACTATCCTTGAAACTTTCCACGAAATGGAGAGAAACAAATGAAGGCTGGTAGTACACAAAGAATTAAATGACAAAATGTTGACAAATTGAAACAAGTAACAAAAATGGCTCGGAAATGGTGATGCCGTAAAAGGGTTATTTAAAATAAATTACGTGTTTTAAAAACATCTATAATTTCTGTATAGTTAGTTTTTGTATATGTTATTATTTATTAGCTATACAATATTACGCAAAATTCCCTTCAAATGACAAGCGTTTCATTGGCTATTCAAAATTTCCATTTGTTTGACATGTGTGTTTCTTAAATACACTGCATTATATTCAAAATCGTAGGAGGTATCTTGGAGGAGAATAAAAATAACAATATCTTCCATGTAAAGTTTGCAACATTTTGTTTTTCAAAATCCTTTTTGGACACCAAAGGGGACAAAATCAAGTATTTAGGTGATTTTTTTCTATCGAAGTTTTGGATAGTACGCAGCACTTCCTCTGCCTAAAGCGTAAGTGGTAGAGTAAGTAAAATAATACGTAAATAATTAAAGAGTGACTCTAAAACGGATAGTTCTACAACTGTTTTAGTGATGCTATAAAATTCAACCAGTTTCTTGATAAAATTTGTTTTACACCTATTCTGCAAAGTAATTCAATTCAGAAATAAGAAACTCAGAAAAACATTTTGTAGGCAAAAAAAAAAAAATGGAAAGAAAGAAAAATGCTTATGGAAAGCTATCAGTGTATTCTAATAATATAATCCGGATCGTCAGCATTTTCCTAACATTTTTCCTATAATTGTATTAATATATGTATTATGTATTATTATAAAGGAAGAAATGAGTATAATAGTAGCAGAAATAAAAACATCGATGAAATGCATGTATCTGGGTCCCTCAACTTATAAGGGCGCTTTGGAATAACATTCCTGACTAAATCAATATATGTGAAATGAAGATACACTTTCAGTAACTATTTATTTTTATGCCTTGAAATTGGTTTCTAGTATCAACTTTTATTGATAGTGATTTACATATTTTTATAACATTTCTGAGAGCGGTTTAAGATGTTGCTTATATCTCCAGTCACCATAACGATGTTAAGTTTCATTTTAAAAAAACCTCCACCACCCAATCTTTGCACATCTCCGTCCTCTCTAACTTTCATTTAATTTTCTCATTCACTTCACATTTCCATTCACAAGGAAGAGTTCTGTGAGATTTGAATCACATTCATAAATCCTTCTGTGAATAATAAGATATAGAAACGTTTTAACATTGTGTAAATGTAGTTTAGACATCCGTAAAAAATACACACAAAATTACATTTCGCATCATTAATACTGTTCACCTGTAATTACAACATGCCGCTTTTTCACCAATCTTGATGCACCAAAACATTGCAGGAATAAAACATATCAAAATACTGAAACAACTAAAAGTTTTGAGTATGCATAAATTTAAATTTATATTATCTACATGCATTCAAGGGTATGAAATTGGAATCAAAAGTTTTAAAGCTATACAATTTGAAATTACACTTTTTTTTCAACATTTTCGTTTCTTGTATTGCTCCGGTGTTACAGAACATTATAGCGTAGTTTCATACTTTGTAATTGGATTAATGGCCTTGGCATATAAAAGCAAAGTGTTAAATGTATTGTGGAATCTGATAATGAAACACATTTTGGAAGTGCCAGTGTTCAATCACACTGCTTTGCTAGAATAAATACTTCAGTAAAGCATAAATGCTTTAACCAAGTGCTCATTTGGCAGGTTTCGCGCAATTTCCTAAGCAGAGCAAAGCGACAGCTCTGATACAACCTAATATCTATTGGCTTAAATGCTAAGGTTTCCTTCTATCTGTAGATCCCAGAGTTCACGCACATGCGTTGTGGTAATAATTCAGCTAGTTTGTGGTAAACTAGATAATCTATTCACCATAATGGGAGAGGGTCTCAAAGAAAGAAGAAAACAAAGCTTTTTGGTTGACTACACTGCAGAACGACAGGAGACTGAGCTCTCTGCTTCCTCCGTCTCTCGGTTCCCCGAAAAAACTAGCACCCAAGCATATGCACTACGAGTATAGTAGCCAGTTTAATTGTTCTCTCTTTTCTACCTTCTGCTTCCGCTCTGCATATGAATCATTTATATGGAGTTTCTATTTCCTACTGTTTTATTCTTTGCAAAAACTTTCCATTCCTATTTCTTAAAATGCTCATCTTATCGGCTTCTTCCCATGCAAGCTTTCTTCTTCCTAATCACTTTCAGTACTGCTTTCTCTTCACTCACATTTTCCTTTGAAACTTATCTTCTCTGCACATTTTCTCATTTCATTATTCTCCATGTCTATACCTGAAACTTTTCTGAACATTACTTTTCATATTGTCACAACGTTGAACTTTTCGAACTATACAGTGCAAAGGACTTCATTAATGTCTTCTTAAGTTATTTTTAAGGTTCCAAAGAGAAATTTGTATCCATATGAAGACTTCACTTTGGTTTTGTATTCATTTTTGTTTTTAGATCTTTTAAAAAATTAATAATATTACTTGTGGTACTTCTGTGCATCTCAGGACGTTCGGTTGTTCCCTTTTAACTTCTTGACTTTCAAGTGTATACTTTTCTATTGTGTAAGTATTTTAAAATTAATGAAAGCATTTATGCGAAATTTAATTTTCAATTCACGATTCACGTTCCTTGAATCCATGAAGCAGACAACCGTTTAATGACAAGCTAATGCATTTGGACTAATGTAGGAAATACAGGGATAAGTTTCGAGACAAAATAATCACGTGCCAAAATTAGCTATTATTTTAAACTAAAAACTTCGAGAATGGAGTATCCGTCGTTTAAAATTCCATGGAAGCAATACTTTTACTAATATACTGGTGTGGAATGCCAGTTGGTCAGTTGGGACTGTAACAGGGGATGTGTCTTGTGTTCCATTGCTCTTAAAGCCGAGGTGTTAATCTGTATCATGTACTGGGTTACAGGATAGTGGCTTCGATTTTTATATTTGATAGCTTGAAGTGTCACATAATTATTTTGGATCACATAAGTCCCATCACTGCATAAGCTGCGATAAATGGTTTGTTACTTAACTTACGCAACTTCAAATCAAGATTTTCTTCAGTACATAAACGATTAGATTCCAGAGGTCATGTGCGCATTTATGCCATAAATGTGTTTGTGTGTGTGTGTCTCTGAGTATGCACACACACATATGGGCTGATAGGAGAATGAGTGCAGATATGGGTAATTGAGGGCTATCTGGCGAACAATATTACATCAATATTTGCCTTATTTGCCAAATAATATTTTACTCATTAAGAGTGGTATATTTTCAAGTTAGTTAGCACCTCCAACTGGGCTTGGCTCTCTCTACACAAGCCATACTGTTAATTATCCCCGAGAACGCGGGTCGAAAGGCGTAACGTTGAGTGGGCAGGTTTCGCGGTAGCGAATGTTGAATGGGAGCGGAGTTTCAATGCTTTCTGCAAGACCAATGTCCCCACAGTATCTAGGAAAGCAGGTCGTATTGATGTGTGAAAACGTGAAAGAAAAAAGATAGCGTATACTGACAGGCGTTATTCATTTCGCCCCGAAATTAAGACCATGCAAAAAACAGCAGGTAGTATATGTCATTGGTTTGTGGTAAATCTGTCAGACGAAGATAAAGAAAAAAACAGCTAACATCTCAAAGGGGATGCATATTATGCTAGCATTTATCAAAATATTTTATATATATTCTAACAGCCTATATACATCTATATTGTAGATGCTGTGTAGTTTGGATGTTTAATAATTAAACAAATAATTTCTGTTTTTGTAGATACCTTAGAGCTTAATAGTAGAAAATAGAATAGTAGAGCTTAATGGAAGAAAAAGTTAAGAATAAAATTAGCCAACATTTTAAGCAGTTGAGCCCACTCAGTCTGGTTAAAGATATTGCTTTCACGTGATTTAAATGGTCGATTTGGCAATATGCTGATGAAATTAAGTGCTAATTTTGTTGCTTCCCAAATCACTCCCTGAACCGAATGACGGTTTTGACATTCTCTTTGTCAGCAAGGCAGAATAACACAACCGGGTTTCGAAGAGCTTCAGGTACAAAAGCCGATACATTTAAAACACCACGGTAGACATCCTTTTCTAAATGAATCAAATAGATAAACATGTCAGTAATATAATGTATTTATAAACATTTAATTCAAATTTTTCTTCTGACACTTTTACATTTTTACCATATACACAAAACGTAATCCAAACCATTAATTTGGGCTTCATGTAAAACGACAAAGAAACTTTTGTGTAGGTATTTCATAATTTTAATTATTTTATGACAAAATATTTTGTATATTTTTTTAAATCGCTTATGTTTCACTGTGAGTAATGGGGAATAATTTCATATGGACTACTTATTATTTTAATTAGTGCACAAGTTTTAAATCAGTAATTGTGGAAGCTCTAATTCAAATTTGAAGCCAATAAGTAATAAAGTGTAATCCAAGGAGCATTTTCAATACTGAAAAAGTCTGAAAGAAAGTAATTTAGAAACATGTTTTTATTAATTTTCAACTCAGGGCATCCTAAGTGGCACAGGAATATTCAAATAGCCATTTGTGACTATGAACTGCTTATATTAAAACCATTATCTAGAAGAAAAGTACAAGTTATAAGTATAATCAAAACGCTTAAGGTAAAAACTCGAAAAATTTACTTACACATTATCTTAAATATTTCAGCTCCTTAGAGATTATAAATTCGTTAATAATGTGGTTTTTATGATTAGAGACCGTCCCTTCATTCAACTGCGACAAGGGAAGATAAATAAAAGCCCCAGGATTCTGTAATTAGATTAAAAGAAACGTTGAAACAAAATCACATAATATATGCGGAAACTTTAGCACTTCAGTTCCACTTCACAAAAGGAATCGGAGTCAAGAGGCAAAGCAAGCATTTGCTTTAAGTCCTTTGCTGATTTAAAGTCAGTTCTGGCTTCTTTACTTCGCAAGAGGTTTCAAGAGTCTTTAAATTTTCGTGCAGTATGTAATTCATATAAATCAGAGCTTCACTTTCGCTAAACCTTTCACGTGAGTGTTCTGTGATTTGTTTGTTTCTTAATGAAGCTGAAAGTACGAGATATGTTTTAAAATATCAACTATTACGCAATAAAGTAAGAACTACTCAATACTCTGGGTAATAGTTTTTATTTAGTTCTGCAGGTCTTCAGACTTTTTCCTACATGGTTTTCACATGTTCATTTAAATTCTCATTGTAGTGGCCCAATTGCTGCCCGACTGGGGAGTATGGGGAGAGTGTGTCTGCCTCACATTCAAAAGGTCGCGAGTTCAAATCTCGCTTAGGGTGAGTTACCCGGATAATTTTTTTTTTTTTTTTCCGGATTTTCCCTTATCCTCTGAAGGCGAATGTCGAACAACCTTAAGCTCCATGGAGCCTGAGACCATTTGAGCAACCTTTCACGATTTCATTCATCGTCCAATTTGACCAATCAGGTTGAAGGACGCTAGGATAATAATAAAACTTTAAAAAAATGGTCCAGCTGTCCCGTATTTGGCGTGTGTAGATATCTCTTGATGCGTTAAAAGAGTTGCAGAACTCAACGAAACTATTTCAAGTTAAAACCCCCATTCTTTTTCCCAGAGTTCAAGAGACAATCACGGTACCACCATCCTCCTAGTACTGACGTTGACGAAGTGGATATTTGTATCTCAGATCCTTGGAAACTATGTCCTACCCACGACATCAACGCTGTGCACCATTATGATGACATTCCGAATATAAATACGTCGAATCAACCATCAACGTGAGCATAAAGTATTGCTATTCTATCAAGAAAGAAAGTAATCTTACTTTATTGCGATGATCGAGCTAGAGGGAGGTATTAACATTTACTAATTTTCAATAACTCTAATGTTCCAGATACAGAGAAATACCAGAAAAGAGTTTTAAAAAAGACGAAAATAACTCTTTTTCTAATCATCTCAGGAAGCTGAGATTGCTGGAAGACCGCATGCGCAAAATTACTAACGAGAGGTAAACATAGAGAAATCTGGAACCCGCAGCAACAAAACGTATCCATACAGTTCTACATATCCAAAACAAATAGTACTAGTGTAGCACTTTATTATGAGCTATCAGTGCTTTTCAACATAGTGATCCTAATGACCTTGTATATATGACATTGCGAGCCTGGGAGATAGTGCACCAGAGTCTCCCTGAATTATACATGTGCAAAAAAACAAAACAAACAAACAAACAAACAAAACAAAACAAAAAAAATGCGTACATCGTGAATATATTGAACATGTAGTGTTAGCATATCATATTATTGCATTCGTGGTAAACGAAGGCATTAGACCTTTGAATACAAATCTGTATAAAGGGTGTGGGATTTTAAAAAATGAGGTTGTAAAAGCACTAAAAGGAGCTGATACATTTATAAGCTAACATTTACTTAAACTAACTAATGCAAATAAAACATTTTTGAAGGAACAAGGACACGGAGAATTAATCTAGTGTAAATAGTTTGTAAATAAAGAAGATTATGTATGTATACTCCCACTAATGTTTTTATTCCATAAAACATATACAAATTTACACATCCTCACTCTTTGCATAATTAGAACTTCAATTATCGATTGCATGACGTGCGATAAGGGCTTCTAGGTAAATACCTTATCGTGTATAATCATACAATTTAATATTGTAATTGCCGGTGATAGACATCCAGCATGCTATAAGAGTTGAGAGCGAAAATATGTCTTTGCGCCAGCAAAAACAAGAACTAGATTGAGTCACAGATATTTCGAGGGCTTTTCAAACAGGTAATACAGGAAATAGCCTGCTTCTTCGCTTTATTTTGATCGGCCTTTTCTAAACACAAGTGTAAATAATACTTAACTGGACCAATGAAAAAAAAATGCTTCAATAAATGCTACAACCAATCAAATTTGCGGTAGAAGCCTATGTTAATACAATCGCCCGTCTCTATAAAAGTGAAACAAACGGCTATCTTTAGATTAAGGCCTCAGTGTAGCGGTTGATTTGACTCATCTGAGAAACTACGAGTTAATTCGCAAAAAGAAGATAACTAACCAATCAAGCATCAAGATTTTAAAAACTATACTCACCTTGTTCTTAAATGTGCATCATTCTTCAATAGCTTAGTTTACTTATAATTATGTTTTTTCAGAAACTTTACAAGTAATTGGCTAGCTTCATGAGAAAAACTTTAGTTTACATAAGAATTTCGTATGTGCTAATATTTCTACAAAAGAGAATTTGTACAAGTAAAAGTGTGTTTACAACGAATACATGATTTGAGGGTGAGCGAAAACTAAAAAATAAATTGTTAGGCAAAGTGTAGTGTGCGAGTGAATGTTTGAAGACAGCATACCTCTAAAAGTGCTCAAATTTGCTAAATTATAAACTTTGCATCATAAATATATAATTGCAATTGAATGCGTCTCCGAATACTCTTGACATTAAAGATTTTTCGAAATTCGTCTAAAAATAGTTATAACGATTTTGAATAATAGAGATTAACATACTAAACGAAAAATAAAATCTAGGTATATTGTTTACTTCTTTCCTTTCCAAAGTGAGCAATAGCGTAGTCTTTTCATATGATATTGAAGCGCTTTAGCACCTTAAATTTTTTTTATTTCCAATATATAATGAAGTATTTGTAATGAAAACGTTCTGCCATTATTTAGAGTTATAAGCGTGAACTGTATAGAAATGAAAACTTCATTTTAATGATGGCTGATTTATTCAAGTCAAAGATGCAGGAGCACGAGAACACTGATGGGCTGAAAATATTAATTGAGCGTTTTCAGAAAACTGTTAGCGAATGTATGTCTGAGGACAGTATAACTTAAACACTCCATTTTATGGACTTCGGATTTATACTGCTTCAAATTTCTCAAACTGGAACTGATGTTTCGTTTCATCTTTATTGGTTTACTCAAGACAATGCAAATGAAATTCAGAGGCCGCGCCTTGGCCGAGTGGTTAGGCCAGTCTCCTCTCTCCTGAGTTCGATCCCAAGCGACCGCATATGAGATTTGTGGTAGAGAAAGCGACGCAGGGGCGGGTTTTCTCCAGAACCTCCGATTTCCGTAGCCATCGCATTCCACCGGTGCTCCATCTTCATTCCATATATCAGCAATGTCATCCCCTGCGGTGTCACAAGTAGTAAAACATGGCGTTAAACACTATCAAAGAAAGAGAATCGAATTCCAATGATAGGCGCATGGCAATACATTATAAAGGATTTGACTATCCTCGTGATTTCCGCTAATGTCCCTATTTATAAGAAACAATTAAATAAGAACATTTGTCTGCAAAATGTTTATCTTGAATAGCACGAAGTAAATAGAAGAATAAGGGTTGATTGACATATTGTATTTTTATATTGGCTATAATAACATCTGATTCCATTTTTATGCTTCTGCTAAAGAAGGCTTCCTTCCACTACATCACGCCGAAAAGAATACTACAGGTGCACTCTGCATATATGGTTTGATTACAGAATTTCATGTCGAGCTCTGTATTGCATTAAAAAGTATATAAAAGAGAACGAAATGGAAATCCATTTCCGTTTAATAGTACTAAACCGACAACGCAATTTTAAATTGACTCACCCACAATCACTGCTTCTAATACGATCTGCAATCAACACAAGAAACAATGTTTAACATGCAATGCACTTAGCTATGATACCAGAAACAAGACTGTCTCCGTGGTGAAGAGGCTAGCGAACTAACCTCTCACCTGGAGATCCCGGGTTCGATTCATGGCTGGGACGGCGAAGTTTTCTTTAACCAGAATTATTCGCTATTCCCACATAGTCTGGAAAGTATAAATGGGCGTGTTTTTAGGATATGAAATTGTTTAACCTAAGGTTTTAAACCTACAGTAATGCGAGTTGTTCCATAAGTCAAGGCCCCTTATGTGTCCACTGATTTTAAAGGAGGCTATACAAACAATTACATTGCGAATACATGATTCTGAAAATTAATACAACTTCTTGTATATCAACATTTTAACATTACCAAAATCTCAGATATCAGCACAGGAGCGATATAATACGAATACAAGGCTAGCACACAAAGCACATATGAACCATGCATAAACATTTGCGCGTATTGCAACAGGTCCTTAAAGACATATAATTACACATTCATATAACTCAAGGTATTAACATTCAGGAATCACCAATATTAGATTATTATATGCTCACGTTATAGCATGGAAAATATTTAGCACTTTATTATTATTATTATTATTATTATTATTATTATTATTTTGTCACATTTCTGGGAAAAACAGGACTGCAACCCAAGTGCAAAGATTAAGGTAAGATGCTCACAATTTTGGATTGTAAGAGAACTGGTAAAATAACTTAGGGATAAACCCATGCCAATTTTATTATATAAAGTTACGAGCCTACCCTAAAAAGCCTGTAATTTCACAATGCAATGCATACAATCGTTTTCTTAATACTTAGGATTTCAAATCAACAGAAGTTTTATTATTTTGACCTATAACACCAAATTGCTGTACTTTTCGGATATAAACATAACGCATGTGATAACATGATGCAAACAAAAATCTGGTGGATAGCAATCGGCATCAACGATTCAGACAATAAATTATACAAGAAAACAAGAGCAAAACAGCAAAACTCTAAACAGACCGCACCTCATCAGGAAACGTTTAACTTAAGCTAATCCACCTAGCCTAACCCACCCTAACCTAAAATAACCTAAGCTAACCATACTAATATAAACTTATCTAACATCATAGTGAATATTCAACATCGGACACGTCACATTTATTATAGAAATATATAGCAAAATCATATGTGCTTATTTGACACTTTTTCAATTATAACACCAAAACCCCAGTCCTTTTCAGACAAACTAAAACCATAAGACATATGATAACTGGATACAAGCGAAAATGTGCCGAGCATCGGTCTGTATCAACCATTCAGACAATGCATAATACAAGAACACAGGAGGAAAAACAGCGAAACTGACAACACCTCATTAGGAAACGTTTAAACTAAGCTGTTCTACCTAACCCACCCTAACCTAAACTAACCTATGCTAACCATCCTAACCTAAAATTATCTAACTTTGAACGCAAATAGTTAACATCAGACACAACACATTTATCATAGAAATACATTGCTAAAGCATATGAGCTCGTTTGACAATTTTTCAGTCTATTACACCAGACTCTTTCATCCCACGTATTATCAAGATTTATTTTGACTGATCCCCACTGTACGCTGGTTGCAAGTAAATTAACAATCGCAGCCGATTTAACAGAGAATTTGCATTAGCATAAGAAGATGCTCTGAATGTTTCATCTACACAGCTGACACGGTCCAGACGCTTCAATCCAACATATTCTACATTGTCTTTATTATCTTAAGATGATGCTATGCCAGTATTTCATTTCTGGGACATTTAGTTTCTATTGAATCTTGAATAGTAATAATCATGGCTAACACAGCATTGATAGCTTTGAATCTTATGCATCATCAGACAATGCTGCATTTTTAGAGGTATGCTATTTACATGCACTCACTCGCACACTATACTTTGTCTAAAAATTGCTTTTTGGTGTTCGTTCACCCTCAAATCACGTATTCGTTGTAAAAAACTTTTACTTGTACAAATTCTCAATTGTATAATTATTAGCCCAAAATATATGAAGTTCTTATGTAACATAAAATTTTTCTCTTGAAGCTAGCCAATAGCTTGTAAAGTCTCTGACAAATATTATTATAAGTAAATTATGCTATTGCAGCATGATTTGCATTTAAGAACAAGGTGAGTATAATTTTTAATATCTTCCCAGGCGTTTCAAGATGCTTGATTGATTAGTTATCTTCTTTTTGCGAATTAACTCGTAGTTTCTCAGATGCTTCATATCAACCGCTCCAATGAGGCCTTAATCTAAAGACTTTTATCTGATAGCTGTTTGTTTCACTTTTATAGCCGGGCCCTTGTGTTAAGATAGGCTTCTACCGTAAATTTGATTGGTTGTAGCATTTGTTGAAGCTTTTTTTTTTTTTTCTTCATTGGCCCAGTTAAGTATTATTTATACTCGTGTTTAGAAAAGGCAGATAAAAGTAAAGCTGAAGAAGCAGGTTATTTCCGTATTTCCTGTAAGAAAAGCCCTCGAAATAATTGTGACTCAATCTAGTTCTTGTTTTTGCTGGTGCAAAGGCATATTTTCGCTCTCAACTCTTATAGCATGCTGGACGTCTGTCACCCGTAATTACAATAGTAAATTGTCTGATTTTACACGATAAGATATTTAACTACAAGCCCTTATTGTATGTCATGCAATCGATAATTTAGAGGTCTAAGTATGCAAAGAAATAGGATGAGTAAATTTGTGTATGTTTTATGGAATAAGAATTTTATTGGGAGTGTATGTACATAATCTTTTTATTTACAAAATATTTTCATTAGATTCCTTTTACATATTCTTGTTCCTTCAAATATGTTTTATTTGCATTAGCTAGATTAAGAAAATATATGCTCATGAATGCGAATATATGATATGCTAACAGTACATGTTCAATATATTCACGATGTACGCACTTTTGTTTTTTGTGCACATGCAGAATTCAGGGAGATTTTGGTGCACTATCTCCCTATCTCTCAATATCATATATACAAGATCATTAGGGTCACTGCTGTTGAAAAGCACTGGTAGCTCATAATAAAGTACTACACTAGCACTATTTGTTTTGGATATGTAACACCGGATGGATACATTTTGTTGGTCTGCTGCGGGTTCCAGATTTCTCTATGTTTGCCTCTCGTTTAGTAATTTTGCGCATGCGGTCTTCCAGCAAAAACAGCTTCCTGAGATGATTAGCAAAAGAGTTATTTTCGTCTTTTTTAAAATTCTTTTGTTGTATCTCTCTGGATCTGGAACATTAGAATTATTGAAAATTAGTTAATGTTATTACTTTCTTGTAGCTCGGTCACTGCAATGAAAGTAAGATTAGTTTCTTTCTTGATAGAATAGCAATATATTATTCTCACGTTGATGATTTATTCGACGTATTCAAATATCCACCTCGTCAGCGTCAGTCCTAGCAGGATTTCTACGAGCTCTGGTGGTACCGGGATTGTCTCTTGAACTCTGGGAAAAAGAATGAGGATTATTAATTCCTTCAAAAAATAAATGTGTGGTGTGCTGGTCACTTGTCGAATTTATAGTTTGTAATTACCTTTCTGTCATATGCCTTGACCATTACACTCTGCAGGTCAAGCTGCAGATGAAGTATGATATTATTCTATCATGCTCTGCGCGTTTTGATCCAATCACCACATCAGTGCGTCCGTTGCATAATTCTGAATGTTCTTCAATCTCATGTGCTGATCAAAACATATCCGTTGCGTGAATGGTATCTGAATCATGAACCTCTTTGGTATTTCTATCCCTAGATATATAAAAATGTATTGGATTTAGTCAACATTACGATACTCGAATACAGATGAGGTACTAATAATAGTAGAAGGTCTTGAATGTGTTATATTTACAATATATCTCGCTCGTAGACTGGGCAGTCATCGGTGCAGGGATTCCTTGAAGACATCTGATCATGATATGCGGGATATGTGCATGTAAGCGTACGCATTCATCCATTGCACGATTCTTTATAAAAGTATGTATAATGATGCTATTTTTTCAGCGCACTTTCTCCTGTAGTCATGCATATCCTCAAAGGTTTTAACGTCTGTTTTCGAGAATGCTTTCACGGCGGTCATACTGAATAAGTAGCGCTATATTGCAGACCTCCTGCTTATATAGCTGCACATATAAAAACAGTTTTTTCAGTGTATACCACAGGGAGGGAATGCATGTATCTGCGCGTTTGTTACCTGCAGGGTCCGAATGAGGATGTTTTCTCTAACAGAAGGCTCTGAAGGGAGAGGGTAGGATGTTATGTGAAAATCGTGTTATGTTAAAAACATCGCCAGAATTCTTCATCGTCTGAAACAAGTCGGGTCATGCTTCGCTGTTAAAAAAGTATGTCTCACTTTCCCTTGCCGTATATTTAGCCAAGAGATGAGCAGCCATGCGTACTTTTAACTCATAGTAATTGTGATAAGGGGCTAATTAATATTTCCCCTTTTTTGAAAATGTTTATTTATGCACAATCGTCAAGCTATGTAATGAGTGCGCCAAGTTATAACTTATACTTCAGTGCTGAAATTAGAGAACATTGCTGAGTCAGTTGTAGGCTGTCTACGTATTTTCAAGCAATTTTAAGTGATGTTTTTGGTATGGTATTTCTTTTTTGAAGATATTTATTTATGCTCAATCGCCAAGTTATGTGATGAGTGCTTTAAGATATAGCCTCTACTTTAGTGATGAAATTAGACAATACTGCTGAGTCAGTTATATGATGTCTAAATTATTTGAAGCAAAGTTAACTGTTGTTTTCTTATGGTATTCCCTTTTTAAAAATGTTTATTTATACATCATCGTAAAGTCATGTGATGAGTGCTTCATGTTATAGCTTATAATTCAATGCTGAAATTAGAGAATACTGTTGAGTCAGTTTGAAGTTTGTGTAAATGATTTCAAACATTGTTAACTGTTGTTTTTGGTGTGGTTATACCTTCTTGAAAATGTTTATGAATGCACAATCGTAAAATAGTTTGATGTGTGCTTCAAGTTATGGCGTATATATCAATGCTGAAATTAGAGAGTAATGCTGGGTGAAGTTGAAGAATGTCTACGTGTTTTCAAAGCATTTTTAATTGTCGTCTTTGGTATAGGACCGAAAATTTGCGTAAATAAAAGCATTTTATATAAGTCTTGTGATAATTATATGAATAATGTTTCAATACACTTGGCGTATAATCCAAGTATGTAATTAGAATGTAGTTGTAATTTATTGAAGAATCTCTTTCTCCCAATTCGCTATAGCGTTGAAAATGGAATTGTTACTCGCATTTTAATTAAAGTAAAGGGCATAATTGTGTTTAAAATTTATTGAATTAATTAATCGCGATGGCAAATGATTGAGACAAGTCTAGTAGCATTTTATTGTAACTTCAATTCTCTAAGGGTTATTGCCATTTTAATAAGCGTAAGTGTAATTAGAATTACTGAACTAATCAATTGCGAATCTCATACTTTTACCTGCAGGGGATGATAAAGGAATAAGGAGTGTTAAGCTGTTTTATTGCACCCTCAGTTCTTTAAGCGTTGTTGCCATTTTAATTAGCGTCAGTGTAATAATTTCAGTACTAATCAATCACGAACCTTATACTTGTGGGGGGTAGGGGATGATAAAGGAATAAGGAGAGTGTTAAGCTGTTTTATTGCACCCTCAGTTCTTTAAGCGTTATTGTTATTTAAATTAAAGTAATTGTAATTAAAATTTCTTGAATTAACCAATCGCGAATCTTATACTTGTGCTGAATATGAGCTGATAAAGGAATAAGAAAAG
Organism: Hymenopus coronatus; assembly: GCA_030762935.1. Lineage (NCBI taxonomy): Eukaryota > Metazoa > Arthropoda > Insecta > Mantodea > Hymenopodidae > Hymenopus > Hymenopus coronatus. The sequence continues at coordinate 248,944,948 of CM060900.1, read as the reverse complement.
TCTATTAGCGTTTAATTGTAACTTTATTTCTCTAAGCGTTATTGCCATTTTAATTAGCGTAAGTGTAATACTTTCAGTACTAATCAATCGCGAACCTTATACTTGTGGTGGGTACAGGATGATAAACGAATAAAGAAAGTGTTACGGCGTTTTATTGCACCCTCAATTATTTAAACGTTATTGGCATTTTAGTTAGCGTAATTGTAATTAAACTTTCTTGAAAGTGAGATATCCCGAATTTAATTTCTTGTACTGGATAGGGGATAATAAAGGAATAAGAAAAATCTTCTTGCGTTTTTTGTAACAGCGATTCTTTATGCGTTATTTCCATTTTAATTAGTGTAGTTGTAATTAAAGATTTTTGAATGTGGATTAGCGCGAATGTAATTCTTGTACTGGATGAGGGGTGATAAATGAACAACAAAAGACTTATAACGTTTTATTGTAACTCCAATTCTTAAAGTGTAATTTCCATTTTAATTAGTGTAATTGTAATTAAAGTTTCTTCAATGTGGAAGAATGCAATGCTTGTACTAGATGAGGGTTAATGAATAAATAAGAAAGGTCTTATAACGTTTTATTTTAACCTCAATCCTTTAAGCGTTATTTTCATTTTAAATAGCGTAATTGTAATTAAACTTTCTTGAATGTGGGATAGTGCGAATGAAAGACATGTTTATGAAAGAGCCTTAGCAATGTAATAAGTTCAATATGTGTCGTTTTTATTCCGTGGTCAATATTAGCGTTGTAATTCATTGTTTAATTAGAGCAATTTAATCAAATGTTTTCTAACTAAGTATATGCATTCGACATTAGCATAGTTGGAAAGAGGTTTTAATAATTGTAATTGTCATTGTTGTAACTTCAAAATTAAATGAGTTATTAAAAATGAGCGACTTCGAGGGTATTTTGTATTATCAAATTGGCAGTAAGAGACTAAAGTTTGACTAAAACCAGGCAAGAGAAACCTTTTATACAGGTGGCTTGGCAAAGGGGTAGGGGGCGCCAGCCGGCAGCATTTACATTAATTGACAGGTGCATGAAGACCTTTTAGACAGGTGATTTGGCAAAGGGGGAGGGGGCGGCGTTCTGGTGGTCTGTCGGTAGATGTTATCTTAATTGGTATATCTTGTTAATGCATGTTTACAAGAAGCGCGTCCTTTGAATGAATCTTTCATATTTATGCTACTTTTGGAAAATGAACATAAACGAATTACCTAAATTAAATCAACAATTAAAACGACATTTCTGATGAGAAAATCACAAACCCAAATTACATTTCTATTATGCATTTTCTTCTGGAACTAACCCTCTTTTAGGATTGTATACTTAAATATGTTTATATATTATCTCCCTTTGCTAAGGTTGTCAGAGCACATGGTTAATGTACCAAAGAACTCCGTTTCGGTTCCTGGCCGAATCAGTACTAGAAGTTTATGATGTACTCCAATATCATACTGTGGAAAATAATGGGAAAAGTTCGTAAGATCGCCCAATGTAGTAAGCTCTTTAACGAGTCTATGTTACTGCCCATGACCAAGTCAAAGGAAGATTGCACTTGTTTTGATGAGACTTGAATGGAATACCCATCATCATAGCAGACCAATAACTTAAATGTCCGATATGTTTATATAACTATTGAATTGGTTATAAACCATAATCATTACATTATTCTCTGTGCTTGAAAACTTCCAATTACTCAATTATACCTATAGGTATATGTACTTTAAGTTTTTTACCACATATATGAACTTCATTTAGATTAAATAAGTGAACGTTTTCGTGTATAATGCATATTTTGTTAGTGGCAGCTTCAACGTTTATGGATAGACGTTAGAAGACCATGAAATCCTGTTGCTACAAAAAAAGAGGAGCCAGAACAGAGTGTAACAGATTTAGAATCTGTAAATATGATAAATAATCATAAGTAGTAAATGATAAAGGAATTATTAATATTAATTTTAGTAGGTTTAATTTTAATTATTTTTGTTATAGTTGGTGTGGCTTTTTTTACTTTATTGGAGCGTAGGGTATTAGGATATATTCATCTTCGTAAAGGACCTAATAAAGTAGGATTTATTCTGTTTCCAATCAAGAGAGACTGTATAACCTCCCCCCCAAAGTTTAGACCAAGAAGAAGGAAGATGGCAGCCTCATCACTTTAGCTAGCCCTACGCAGCGTCCGTAACGTGGCCAGGGGAATTGTTTTACTGGTAGCTAATATTGTAATACTTCAATTAAAAAAAGACTATATGGAATTTTGGGAATAATATTGTTATTCATTTCACTAGTTTTCAAATACCATCTAAACTTAGGTTAAAGGGACATATGGAAACCTCAAGCCTATATATAAAATAGGTTCAGAAATGTGTACCAAAATCTTCACTTTACTTCATTCGTTCTAAAATATTCCTGTCTCTATATTTGTTTACACCCTCTTTGAATATTGACAGCCTTGCTTATCAAACACGCAAAAGTGCATCACTAGTAGAAGAAACACAGAGAAAATATTTCAAAAGAGCTTTTCGCTCCTAAATATGTTTTGGAGGAATAGATTTTATGTCTGTTGGCATGTTTAAGTAACCATAGAGCTGAATAGAGCTAAATACATAAAATAAACATAGATATAATTTCTGGAACATAAATACTTTTCTTTAACAGGGGGTAATACTTCCTTTATATTTTAATTCATCTATTTTCACCTCAGCGTACACTTAAGCTAATAAAAGCTGCATTGAAGAACCAGTGTATTCCTTTAAATATACGTACCGGTGCGACGGTACTCATAGAGGTTACTTATTATATAATCCAGTGATGTTGAATTTTCTCACTATTTTCATCAACTGTAGTTCTCTTCGATTCATATATTAAAAACGAAAAAGGTGTGTTTTCCAATGTAGATATCTGAGCAGATGTTGTAGAAAAATTTAAAATATTTCTGAAGACTGAAAACAAACTACAAGCGACGGAAAATGAATATTTCTTTCTTTAATACTTGAAAACCGAAATCAAAAACGCTGAGATGTTTGCCGAGCTTTTGTCACATTAATACAATGATATTGCAACCCATTTGGCCAATTCTTTCTCTCAGTTTAAGCTTCAGTTCACTGAAATGGAAGTTGCCAGTCCAACAAAAACGCATGAGCAACTTGACTCTGTGGCATGGAGTTAATTAAACATTTCGATAATCGAGGTACCAATGGTTAACCTAAGAATTATTTCATGTTCCCCCAATCAAAAGATCTGCCGTGTGACTTAAAGAAGAATTACTGGTGATGTCATATACAACAGAATCCAATTTTTCTAAGTGTAATAATCCGAAAAACATACTTATTGAAACGACCCTTGGTATAGTGTACCGGTTTCCTGTTTTTTTCTTTCTTATTTATTGTCTTATTTTTACATATCAGTGGGAATCTTTAAAACAGTCGTAAAACACTTTAGTGATAAAAACAAGCAATACTAATAGTGAAGTTGATTTTATGGTATAATTTTGGCTCAATCGATTGCATTTTGATATTATTTCTCCGGTCACAGCAAAGAGTGTAGATGGGAACCTTTTTAAGGCATTTGTACTTCAGCTACATTCGACTGCAAGATTCGTTCTCATTCAATTGAGGATCTGGTTTGAAAGACGAGCGCTCTGCCATCTGAGCTTGGCCTTGTGACCTGTATTGACATGAAGGAACCATTTCCTTCATTAGCTTATTTTCCTATGAGCTGATTGGATAATTTGCAAGATGACGTCAGAATCTGGAATTTCAAAATTCAAAATATTGTTAGCGTTACTTCAGGTGATGAGTAATTGCCATATATCTAGTGGTGCTGGTGTTTGAATTGATTTTGATAATATAATTTATTGATCTATTTCTTCATTTAGAATCCAAAATTATTGACAACAGTAGATTTATCTAATGTATGAAAATGAAGTCGATTCAGCAAAAGTAATTATCACTTGTAAAACTGTCACTAAGTCTGTCTTCGTCTTTGATGGGCATCCCGTATTGACGACCAAAAGCCAACTCTTCTATAGGCTTGTTGTTGCCACTCTTGGTTCGTTGCGAGGTTTTGCACAAATGAGACATTTCCATTCCTGCCTTTGGTTGCTGCTTCTAGTGTATCTTTATAACAAGGTTTACTGTAAACAGAATTGAGCACAATGATTATAGATACAATAGTCACTCTTATGGAACAATATCGCTGTATTCTGAGGATGAACTTCGTGAAACTTCTTTATTTCGATCAACTATTAAAGCATGGCTTTAACACAGATCAAATCACACACACATGCCTATATGGTGAACAGCGTCATAAAATCATACTATTTCTGACGTAAATGAAACAAAAACTTCTGAAGGTACGGACAAATTTCCTCTTAAAGTGTTTTTCAACCGTTTTAATTACACGAAAATAGTTCAAATGACACATTGTCAGATCAATGTAAAACAAGTTGTTGCCGTGAAACCCAGACAGGTTTGGTAGGTATAGGTTATACAAACGGAGAGGGACATATCGTGTACGGCAACCTACTTATATTTTTTGGTTAAGACCATCCAGATGTAAGGAATGAGGTAAACGCATTACAGAAGACTACATGCCGCAGATAGACAGGCATAGATTTGGACAAAGACGTCCGGAAGTTCCTAACAGTCCCAGACTTGATGACCCCTCCCACTGATGGATCTGCCTAGAGAGGGCTGCCCTCTAGTGTCCGAAGTAGTATTTCTTCCTCTCGACAATCTTCGGCACATTCTATCCGGCACCATTATACGCCACGAAACCTAGCAACACACCTGAAAGATGAGAAGGTAAGGAAACGAAGGAAATCATGGTAGATGAGAAATTACTCCAGCATTCGCCTACCTGTCGAGGATAAGCTACGAAAAACCAAAAGTCAGAATGGTAAATCGACGGGAATAGAACCTGGGATCTCCCGGAATCGATCTTCACACGTCACCACGGAACCATCTCGGTCGATCTCAGAGAGATATCCAAAACTTCATAGTTCATCTGAAAATGCTCCAATCAAATTAACATTAAATGACTGTTGAAGCAGAAACGCATTCACAAACCTTATTACCGCTATAGTGTGTAAAGTTAACCGGACAAAATATTTGTATATACACTCGTTTTTCTTGTTACCAGGAAAACTAGTGACAAGACGCCTGGCAACGCCGTGGCTGAATGATTAGACTAGCAATCTCTTACCTAGCGGACCACTTTGGGATTTGTGGTGAACGAATATGCTTTGGGCGGTGTTTCTCCGGTTTCCCTTGCAATTCATTCCACCACTGGCTCCATAATCATTTTTCTGACATCCATTTCACTATAATTTCATATCATTGAATACCTCACTTTCATAATTGGCATTGGGCTGATAAACCATTCTGGCTTCTCTCTGATCCATAGCCTCTACTTCAGAAAGGGCGCCTGACCCCAGCCGCTGGCTTGTAAATCCTGGGGGGGATGTAAATTCCACATACGGGAAGGGTAAACAGGAAAGAAAGAAAGAAATAAATAAGAGAGAAAGAAAGAAGACTCTAGAAATTACTGGCCTCACCTACTGCTACGCACTTGAATAGCAACAAAAAGTTCTAAGACTCTATAACTGGGAAGAAAACAAAAACCATGTAACCTTAGAATGATGAACATAAGTTAAGGATTTGTACGTTGTATTCATAAAGTGGGTGTAAACTGCACTTCATTACCTAACATGGTTGATTTTCCAATGATCTTAAACGGAGAAGAAAGAAAAAGGTCAGATGCAATACTGCTCACTACTTTCTCTATCCCTAATTTAAATTTTCATATAAACGTATTTCTTCCCTTGAGCATACGCCTCCTGCGATATACTTGCTCAGGAATTGTTTGATGAAACAGTAAGTCCTTAAGTTACACTCAAAAAAAGAAGATGGCATTCAAATTTTGGTCACGGTAAGAGCTGCTGTGATGGAAGGAAAAATGAAGAATCAAACCTGAAAGCATGTCCATCAGATGACGCATTTTAATTGGGGACGTTTTGAAAGCAGCAGTCGCCATTGAAAAGGACGGTCACAAATGTGTTTTAGTAAACTCGGTTTTTCTTGATGTCCGTTTTTTGTTCTATCCCTTATAGTTTTCTAGTTATACAAAATTACACAGTAGTTCAATCAGAATGAAGAAGCCTACTTTTTTTGCAATGGTGGAAACAGTTGAAAAATTAACTTTTTTATTTATTTATTTAATTATTATTTGTATTTCAGAATTTTGTATAACTTCAAAACTCACTTTTTGTTATATATTTATGAACTAATTTGTGTGTGTGCGCTATTTTTTAATTAAACTGGCGCTGGAAATGGTGACAAAATGGGAAGTTGTTGTAAGGACTATAGAACCAACGAATTGAGTGCCGTTGCCGACTGCAGTGAGAGATGCCTATGTTTTTGCAGATCATCTCTTGCTGCTCTACGTAAACCTTCGATGCTGTGATACCTTTAAGACAGCATCTAATGCTGAAAACTGGCATATTCACAGAAATTAGAAAATGGAAATGTACCTAGGTTTGTCATATTCACATTTAAAACATGTTTAATCAAAGCAAGCGGAGGTAGTTTTGCCAATATTAAGAACAACGGAAATTTGGAAAGAGTACTCTGGTCCTGCTCCATGACGCTATGAGTTAGAGCATAAAGCTCTAGCTCCCGGATGTGGAATATTTATGGGTTCGATCCCACCCATTAGGGTGTGGATTTTAAGTCCCGGGCATAGAGTCTGTGTGCACTCAGCACCGTGAGGAAAGTGAGGAGCTCGTCTAGTTAGACAGCTTTCCGGCTGGGGGATACTTGACCTCCTCCCCTTATTGTTTGGATGATCGTCCACACCTGCCGCCCTGAGACCGTGGCCGACATTTGCGCTGGCAGGCCCAGGCCTTTCGCTGCCCGTAGCGCCACAGGATTTATTTTAAAGGGTAATTTGGGAGAATTCTCCGCTTGGTATGCATTAATACTGTCCGACTCAATTGTGAAAGTTGGTGATTATCGCACTTCAGTTGTTGAGTTATGCTTCTCCCTCCCTCTCTCTCTCTCTCTCTCTCTCTCTCTCTCTCTCTCTCTCTCTCTCTCTCTTTCGTTCTGTCCTTTTTTCTATGATGCTTTTCTTGGGACTGAAGAAAATCTCAAATTCCGTATCCCTGGTGAACCGCAGTATTAATTTTTTGGGCGAATGCAATATTTCTTCCATTACCTGTTATGGAATAAGTAATAGGGAAAGCAAAAAAACAAAGGTACTGTGATATAGAACTTCAGCGAAAACTGATGAATATTTATCCTCGGTTTTAAGCATTATTCCGGTATGCAAATCTTGATCACCGTCTATATTAAAACCATGAATAAAATGATCCGCAAACAGAGAAATACTTAAAAGCGTAGCTTGAGAAAACCGTGATGAAACTAACATTCAAAAGAAAGTAATAAATAACCAGCGAGGAGTTGTTACGGCAACGTGAGCTACTCCATTCGGTTGAATCCCCCGGGACCGACCAACCTGTCCGAAGGAGTTTTCCAAGAATTTCTCGATTGCTAGGAAAGTGCTGGTTTAAATAAATAATTTGATCCGGAAATTTTCGTGTCATCACTTTCATCACTATATTCCTTTTCCATCCTTTTCTCCAACATACTAAGACCATCCTGGATTATGCTATAATCCAAAGTTTGCTTGCCCCTCGATAGGCTACTGACCCAAGGTATTGAACTGTAAATCCCTGCCCAAATCACCACGATTCAGTGACTTCAGTCAGACTGTTCAGTTACTGATGCGAAATGCTCCACAACATCCGCAGTGAATGTCAAAGATTGTAAGTGAGAGTTAATGTCTCAACACCAGCAGACATTTTCGGGCGTAAAAATCTTTGGGCGTGGCTTCCTTCGGAAGGGAAATAAAGCCGGTGGTCCCGTGTGGTGAATTTTGGCACAATAAAGAACCTTAAGACTGATAAATAAGCAAAATTTCTGGTCTTTCACGCCCAACACAAAATGGGACGCTAAGAAACGTAGTATCTAAAGAGCGTATATGAATAAAGCTCAATTTCTTGACCAATAAAAATACTGAAATATTTAGTATCCTTCTCCTCTGGAACTTTCACTCTAAGTTTGTACCATTTGAAGTGGAAGCACTACGAATACCCTTTTTATGACAATGAATCGGTGAAATTAGGTGTTATGTTGAAAATATTAGAGATATCTCTTCCATTTTTATTTTACCCATGAATGTTATTTGCATGTGCCGCTCACTTGTTTTTTTTTTTTGTTTTTTTTTTAAATTTCACATGTTTTAAAGTCACAAATAGCTATTTTATGGATCCTTTAATACTCAGGTTTAGCACCGCATCAAACTTTCAGCTCTAGTTTTCTCAATTCTTTTTCTCAGCATTTTTCCCTTTTCAAAATGCTTCACAGTTTGTGACTTAATAGCAAGAACGTTACTGGAGAGCTTCAGGAATTATTAAATAACTCAGACTGAACAAGTTGAAACATATTATAATAACCTGTAGATATGCAAATGTTTATCTTATGAAGTAATTAAAATAAAGAATCGCTGACAAAATAATTTCTTTAAGTTTCTAGACTAAGTTAAAGTTCAAAATTTAGGAGCAATGTATTAAACAGTACGAGTGAAGGAGCAAATCATATTACCACCTCTAAAAGTAAGAGCTACGCCGTGGACGGGTAGTTAGACCACTAGCTACTTCCCAACGTGGCTCGGGATCGATCCCAGGCGATCGCATGTGGGATTTGTGGTAGATAAAGTGGAGCAGGGGCGGGTTTTCTCCGGGTTCCGGTTTCACCCGCTATCATGTTCTACCGGTGCTCCATCTTCATTCCATATATTATCAGCGTAATCGCCTGCAGTGCTATAGTAGTAAAAGTGGGTGTTAAACTCTAGCCAAATCAAAGAGTGATTCATTATGAATAAAAATAATATCTTAACAACGGTTAAGACACAGTTCTCTAAAATATTGTGTTCAGTACATATTTTATGCTTTGAGTATAAAGTAAAAGATCAAAGCAATCAGAACAATACTGTAGATGGATACCTTTGAACTACCTATCCAACTCCTGTCCTACACATGGCTTGTGTGAAAAACAGTTAATCAATAATGTAGATATTTTAATTTTAACGGATACATTGCCTTCGGTCCGAAAAGTATTGAAATGTTATGTTTTTTGTTACGTTCGCATTGGATTTCCAAGCCTTGAGTTGAACAGGCGTAAACATCTACTGCTGCTGGCCTTAGATGCTATCTGGGAAAATGTGGTCCTACGTGAGTGACCAAATAGGTAGTGGAAAATGGCGCCTTAGTGGCAGCTCGAGACGTTGTTTACTGTTGGAGATAACGCAGGCGGAAATAAACATTGTTTCCTTCAGTCTAATGCGAGTTTGGATGTCATTTGGAGTTGAATCGACTCTTCCTTTCAAGCTTCTTTTAACTCCAAGCTCTGTTGCGCATGTGAGCAGCCGATATAATGTTTGAGAGCTTCCAGTTCGCGAATGCGACGTTCTGAAGCCGCTGACGAAGATTGATGACTTACCTATCTGCGCTCTCGCTCAGAAAAGCGTTTTGTAAAGCGAGAGCGCAGATGGAATATTGTAACAAATAACAGCATTTTAGTGCCTGTTTTACACAAGACCCATGAAATAGCAGAATGTCTGACAAGATTCCCCAAGAAGGAAATGTAACATAAAGTAATTTTATGACCACCACTCAGATATTTTGGGAAATGGATACAAATTGAAATAACCGTATGTGTTTCGATCCTAGTTTTTGTTTTCTCATAGTTAGGATATATTAGGATCTGATATCATATTCTATATTATCATTTAAAGTTACTCCTAAATAATTGGGTGAATTTGTGCTTATATACAGGATATTAAGGGCACAGACAGATATTTAGATAAACGATAGCTTAATTTGAATCCATTTCTGTGTGTTAGTTGTTCCTTTCTCTTCGTCTAACAGTTTTACCACAAACCAGTCACAGAATTTAATACCTGATGTGCTTTGTGTGGTCTTAGTAGCGGGACAAAATGAGCAACGCCTGTCAGCTTTTCTACCACGTTTTCACACCTCAACGTGACCTGCTGGCATATGTAAATAGTGTGATGTCATTGGTCTTACTGAGGGCATTCAAACTTATTTCTAGGACAGCATTCCTTATAGCCAGGCCTGGCGCTGAAAATTACGCCTTCGGGTCTCTGGTAAAATAAACACATTTGTCTTAGGTGTACCACAACTACTTGGAATTCCTAACCGACCTGAAAACATACTACTTTTAATAAGTAAAATTTTCAGTCCACAAATTAAGAAAACATAGATGTAATCTTGTTCATTACAGTGCTCTTAAATAGGAATACAAATACTTGCACTTGTACTCCTAACAACTAGTATGGCATTCCTAGACATAAAACATGTAAATGCCAATCCAAAATAAAATTTCTCACGATTTTATTATATTGTTTCATCTTCCCTCTATCTTTTTTTTTTTTTTTTTTTTTTTTTTAATGATGTTCCTTTTTTTGGACAGATGAAAATGATGTATGAAAGAACTATTTATAACACAGAAATATCCATTTCTCCTATTTATATGCATTTGATTATATCAATTCCGGACCATCTTCATAGTCTGATGATTTGCATATATTCTTCTGTTAAAGTTTTAATGCGCCTTCTAATAACTCTTGTATGCAGAAACAGTTCATAAAATAATTGGATTGATCCTCAAATGGGCCGGAGTCTACTGAAAAGAGTTACCAAAATTTGAATTAGGAAACCATCCGAAAAAGTTCTGTCCACGGGACTTATCCGAAATTAGCATCAAGCTCGGGCCCTTCTGGATATAAACTCTGGACATATCGTTCCTTTGGAAGAGCAGGGCTGCAGCTCAAAAACTACAGATTTTCAGGAAAGGTAATTGAACATTTTCACAAAATTAACTGAATTTATTTACCAGGACAAAATAATCACACAGTTTCGGGAGTTTGTATATGAGCATTAACAGCTTCAAGGTAAATTAAAATGTAGCACGTTAATAATTCAAGCTCAGGCTTTATTAACGCCATAATTTCTGCAACCCTTATTTTAACTTGTAACATTTTGCTCAGAAACTGTTACTTTTTGAAAACTTATATAAGTTATATTGTATTGGTTACAATTGCAAAAATATAGAAAATATCCTATCTGACACCACAAGTGTATAGTTAAGGAACAGTGTGCAAATAATTAATCAAAACTGCTACAGACTGTTGTAAAACTCACAGTAATATTTTGGAACAACTTTCTTTTCAATTAAGGAGAGCAGTCCTTTCTTTTTGGGTTCATTAATGCCAATTTTCTGCTTATAAGCATTCTTCAAGTCTATAGAACGTGGATCTGCAGTTAGTCTTCTAATATTTCTGATAAACACATTCATGAAATCTTGCTGGCTGTATGACGTTTTGTAGAATATCTTTTCAGGGTGGTCTTTCTCAACCTTGAGAACCTTGATCTCTGAAATCTTGAAGATTTCACCATTATTTTTTCTGTTCATATTGTTTATTCCAATTTGTACAGCAAGGTCCTTGAGGTCATAAGGGTCTTCATGGCATAATTCATGTACACTATACGGTTTTCCTGTTTTCTTTACCGATCTAATGAGCCTTATATACTGGTCAGGATAGGTGCTGACTACTTGCTTTTAGCAATGTGTTTTTCAATTACCGAATGAGCTTTATCTCTTTCACTTTGACTATGGCCCGGAATGAGGAATTTATGTGTAATGAATTTAATGAAGTCAAACTTTGAATTGCATAGCAGTATAGGGCAATAAGAAACTGGTTCTTATTTTGCCCGTGCAGTTAACTCATAGAAAATTGCATCCAACTCTCCATCTGCTTCTGGAGCACTGACAAGGTTTTCTTGCAAATTTTCCAAGTAATGCCATACACAAGAGCCTATTAATACATTTGCCCCTCTATGCTATGGGCTTCTCCTTCATGCCAAGCGTAACATTTAATATTATTTGTTTTCAAGTCATACATTCTTAAATTGAATACTTTTGATTTAGAAACAGAGCTGAAGCACTGTCATCATTTGCACGTGCACAATTTGGAGAATTATTGATAAATTAATCCACAAAATGGAGTTCAGGAATTAATACAAGGGCAATGAATTGTTGCTCAGATTCTATATTGATGATTCGTATAATTACTGGCCATTTTTACCTGTACCTTGATCCTTTCTGATTCATTGTTGGGAGGACGTGGATATTCTGCTACTTCGATGTTGGTGCTAGTGTTCATAGTTTTACGCATAGTTTCTGAAAAGTTTAAGTTATACCATTCAAAATGTGGTTATAATCACAATTCTATAACAAAATCAGTATTAATAATATATACAATAGCATTAATTATAATTATCCAATGATCCCGCCTGGGTAATGTGGTGGTAGCGTGTCTGCTTCACATTCAAAAGGTCGTGAGTTCGAATCTCGCTTAGGGTGAGTTGTCCGGATAAGGTTTTTTCGGGGTTTTCTCTTATCCTGAGAAGACGAATATCGAGTAACTTTAAGCTCCATGGACCCCGTGATCATTTGAGCATCATTTCATCAATTTCATTCATTCACTGTCCGATATGACCAACCAGGTTAAAGGATGTTAAACTACAAAAAAAAAAAAAAAAAAAAAAAAAAAAAAATTATCCAATGAAGTGGTGCCATACCAATATTTGATGAACTGGCCCCTGCTGTCCATCAGAATTATATGCTGCATTGTAAACTGTTCCTTAAGTTTCCAAACGTTTGTCTTTTTGTGTTGGTTCGAAGACGTATCTTGCTCCATGGCAAGCTTTAGAATTGCTGTTGTGCAACATAGCTCAGTGCTAGAACAAGTTAATGCAGGCTGCACTAGTGCAAAATAATTGTGATTTCTTGATTTAGTTTCGTGAATCATAATGTCAAAACTTAAAAACTTGGTAGCAAAACTGTAGCTATTTTCAGAATTTAAGGTTTTATTTTGAGGAACACTGGCATATTGGCACTTCTCTTAACGACAATATTGACATATTTCAAAATAATGCATGCACTGCATAACAGGTAGCATTCTTACTACCGTTAGTTATGAAGAAAATTGTTTCAATTCAAAATATGACAGTATTCTTCGAAATAAGTATATTGAAATTATGAAACTTTTACACATGTAACATTGTTGACCATAAGCTTGTAAACTTTTCCCACCTAAACCACACTGATTCAAGTGCTATTAACGGTTACTATGTGAGATTCACTTACAACCTTTTTCCACATAAGAATATAGCCCTTTTGAAACACCTTTATGGAAGAAAATCAAAAATGACCATTTTTGAGTTGTGACCCTGTTCTTCCAAACGAACGATATGCTTTGAACATGCGTACTCTGTATCAGGCTTTCAGAATATATTTTTACCACACACTGGAAGGTTTACGTCTATGGCAACGCTGACTGTTGCCAAGCCCACTTAGCGGATATATGTTATCAATCTCCAAAAAGTATGCTTTTAGCAAAGATTATGCCAATACTGTATAATTTTCCAATGTTTAAATGTTTAAAAGCATATGAGATTTTAATATATGGAGACTGTTCCACATTTATTTCTCTGTACACACACATATAAATATATATTTTTTCTAAATATTTATTGGAAACGATTCTACACAAAATTAAACCATATAAAGAGTGTTTTATTAATCGAAATTTGCAATATAAGATTAAACATTTTAAGATGATTGTATAGTTTTGAGCAAATGCCCAAAATTCAGACATGTATTACAATTTTAAAATATGTAAATTACAGTTATTCACTCCTTTAAATGCTGGTTATTGTCGCTTTTCTTTATAATACGAGCCACACACTGTAAGTGTCCTGGAATTGTCACTGTTAATGTTATGTAACAATTATGATTTGTGCCGACAGAAAATACACGTTGACTCGACAGTGAGCATAGGTGGACAGACAGGTAAGCAACTAAGGACAGTGCACCCAAAAGAAATACAACTGGGGACACACACGCCATGCATTTGCCTCTTTGCCGTCATGTTTGAGAGCTAAAACGTAACACAGTGTTGCATTTCTCCTTCTCCGATTGAACGCTTCGCGTGTTTTGTTTACGTCGAAATTCGACACAGAGACCGGGCATACAGCTGTGTAATCTATATGTATACGGAACCTGATGACAAAGCGCACAGATCTCTCGTCATTTGTATGTATTATGTTCCTATCCTGTGGATAAAACCATACGCCAGGGATTTATTCCTTTAGGCATGTAAGTATTCGCACGAGCTGCAACCATGTAATATGAGAGGGAAAGAAGTTGGAACGATAAAGTCAGACTGATCTCCGGTCTCCGTCCGTTAGCTCTAACCACTGAGCTACCGTGGTTACATGCCAATACGAAGTTAAATTCCCCAAGTAGCTCGTATTTTTTTCCGGCAAACCAAAAGGAGATCTCAAATTATATTGGAGAGATGCTCCAATGGCGACTTACAATGTCGTAAACACTTTAAGTCCTGGGCTTCATAGTTTAACCAACTATTGCATCAATCAGCGTTAATTAATTGTTCTTTTTCCACACAAGCTGTATGTAGGACATGAGTTGGAAAGGTAGAATAGGACTGAAAAATATAATGCCATACCCGGGATTGGTATCATGGTTCTCCTTAGGTTGCTCTAACCACTGGGCTACCATGGCAACATACCGACACGACACTAAAAGCTATAGAGAAGACAAGTTATTGGAATTCATCAAAAGTCAACTGTCCCATATTTGACATAAACAGATATCCCTTATAGAACACAGCAAGGCTATTTCAAGTTAAAGATCGCCAATGAGGAACTAGCATGTTTCACCTTCATTTTACCCCTCACAGTAAGCGCGACTAGTTCACTACCTCCATTGATAAGGAAGAGGGATAAAGCGAAGGCCATTCACGCCAGTTTCTCACTGGCGAATTTTAACTTGAAATAGCCCCGTTGAGTTCTACAACTCGTTTAACGCATGAAGGGATATCTGCATACGCCAAGTAGTTGGGCCACCTGGTACAACATTAAGACTTTCGCTCAAGTTCCCTAAGGAGCAATCGTACGCATTACCACCATAACACATCCTTGTTCTTTTAAGATTACACAAATCTGAGTCACTTTTAGGGCTTCATATATCTTTACATTATATAAATTTCTCTGCTAAGTACAGTAAGCATTCCGCCCAAAAATTCAATACGGAAATTTCACCTGAAATACAGTTTTGAAACTGCCTGAATAAGGAAAAAGAAAAACAATAGAAACATGCACTGTGTGATGGCATATGTTCGTATATGAACAGCACAATTAAAAACGAAAAGTCGGATAAATACCAAACTTGAAGATTTTCAACCAAATATCCCCACCACAAACTAGGCTTTACATGTCGCAATTTGCCATTTTCTCAAAAAAAAAAAAAAACAACAACAACAACAACAAAAACGGCTGTAACGGTTTTGATTAAAATACCATGTATTTAAGATATGTCCATGATGAATAAACTGTATATTTTGAATTTCCTGGGAATACCCTGTGAAGTCTTCTTCTCTAGGAAGAATTTTTGTATGATCTTGTACAGCTGGTAATTGTTAGGCGATAAACGAAAACCAACTACAAAAATGTAGATATCTTTAAAACACATAATTTATTTTAAATAAATTTCTATGGTGTAAGCCATTTTGAATATGTCCATCATTAATTGTTCCAATCGTTCAATACTTTCGTCATGCTTTAATGTCTCTTCGATGTTCAGTTGTTTATCCGAATTGCATGCAGAGAACATGAATTTTAGGTCAGCATATTTTCTTTGTATTACATCGAAACGTGAAATGTAACTATTTCTGCAATAGATCAAAATGTATAGTTTGTATACCCAATAATGATTTTTTTTACCGTGTTTGTGGCTACAACAGTTATTTGAACCATCTGAATTATCTTGAAAGTGTACTTGTTGATTTTCGTTTGTTCTAAGTTGTGACACAAGCAGTACCTGCTTTGACGTTTATTTTAGCACCGGTGAGACCGTACATAGACTGAAAGGTAGGGTTATTTTTGTGTTGGTCAAAAGAAGATAACTAAAGACAGCTGAGAATAGCTTGACTATGACTAATGTAAAGAGTTTTGCAATATGCACCTTGATTTGCTAAAAATATGTACTAATTACATGTGGTAGGTAGATAGCAAGGACATCACAGCACATTTTAAGGTAAAAATGTTGGTCTAATTTCGTCATGCTCAACTTCATTAAAGTGATTAGATTCCTTTTATTTTGAACCATATAGGGTAAAGTATTTTACTATTAACTACTTTAGCAATGCTTTTCCACAGCATTCCGTTTGAATTCGTTGCAGTTTGCTGTTAGAAAAATATTTTGGATGTCTGGTAAACAGTACCTTATTCCAAGAATAACATACACGATTCTGAATTTTGTTTCAAAGAAAGATTTTGGTGCTCAACAGAAATGGCATGTAAGTTAACAGAACTTTTTTACTTATTATTTAACTACACAAAGAGGGACGATATATCTGTTCCAGAATTCGACCGCACAAATTGGCGGATTGTAGAGGAGTCCAAAATATACAGTTTGAGATACAGAACCTATGGGATATGTGTTCTAAATTCTTTTTTACAACATAAAATGTATTAAGAGTAGACACGCAACTGATCAAACCGCAGTGGACCGTGACGTGAACACCTGGATTTCGGAGAGCATAGAAACAGTAGCATTACTTAGCGCTATGGTTAAGATATTGAGGGAGTTTTGGGGTTCAATTCTCCATAGATATAGGTATTTTTTGTTATGTTGTCTCCTTTTGTGCATTTTATAATGAACCGTTCGTATTTTGCTGCATTACTCAATACGATTTATTCCTACTGGCAAATAAAATAAATATAATGCACGATTAGTTTGTAGATGCTATGTTGCTCGTTGGTGGAAAGGAGAATATTTCAATAACACTTCATTTAACTTCTGAAGGGGTACACTTCTCCGTACCCTCGAAGGAGTTACTAAAATACAGTTATCACACATTGACGTGTTATGTACATTACACTTGTAGGCACAGTCTACAATTAACGAAACAATGTTATCAATGTGTCAAATGAACTAAATAAGCTAAAAATTAAAAACTACCTTTGTAGTAAAAAAATACCTACATAGAACGAATTAAGAACTATGTACTAGTCAGGGAAGTGAATTATACATTTTCATGTCAGCATGAAGGGCAAATACAAAGAGGCTTCGAGAAATAATATAATATCCGAAGCACAAAATACAGCAGGTCACCAGAGGAGCTTTTTGATGTAACGATCTACCAACATCTCTGAAGAGATTGCATCTACGAAGGAATGAATCTCGCACCCTGTCAAAAATTCAAGAATTTTTGCGAACCTTACCGCAAGAAGCTAAAGTTTTTGTCAGTAATTGTTCCGTTGATTCAAAGGAAATCTGGTAAGAGAGGCTCTTAAGCATGCACAGTGGTATCACGTGACAGCAAACAGGGCATGAGCTCTGAAGTTTGCAGCTTAGATTATCTTAGAATGTTAGTCTGCATGCTCTGCGTTTCTCACCTCTTTGAAAGAATTAATTTTCTTACACATAACGTGTTTTTAATATGGGGATAACGCTGAGATATGTCAAGTAGTAAAGCATTTAAGAGGCAACCGTCAGGCGTCCAACGAAAGTTCTCCGAGAAAATGGACAATGCATTTTATGGGAATATTTGGGGAAGGTGAAGGGGAATGGATTTTTGTAATGAGGGAAGGGCAAATTTTGGTAATCTTGAGATCCCAATACTGGACGAGGACATATCAGCACGAGTAATAGCACAGGTGCTGAAGAGCCTGAAGGGAAGCAAAGCTCCGGGGTTGAACGGGCTGCCACCAGAAGTTTTTAGAGCCGCAGCCAATGTTAATGAGTTTGGTAGGAGTGTGCTCCAGATGTGAAACAGATTGTTACTTGAGGGGAATTACCTATCTGTTGGGGAAAGGGCATTATAGATCCCATTTATAAAGGGAAGGGAGCTATTGGGAATCCGGCAAAATATAGGGGGGGGGGTTATTCTGTTGCCAATTATGGAGAAAATTTATTGCAGAGTGTTATATAATCGGATAAAGGACTGGGAAGCTAAATTCGGCAAACTTTCAAAATTTCAAATGGGTTTCAGAGAAGGACACAATACCATAGACGCCGCTTTTATTTCAGACACTTTATGGACGAAACAAATGTTAATTAAGTGGGGAAAGCTTCATTGTGCATTTGTGGACTTTAAGAAGGCATTTGACTCTATCAATCGAAATGCATTATGGCATAAACTAGGCAGAAAGGGATTATCAAGTAAAATGATTAGAACATTGCAGGCAATCTATCAAAATGTTAAATTCTGTGTGAAGTACGAAGAAACAGACTGTCGGCGAGCTGCCTAAGTTATAGGGGAGTGAGGCAGGGTTGTATTTTATCTCCCTTGCAATTATCTTTGAGAATGACATTACTGATGCAATGATAGCAGAGAATATCGAAGCACCAGTAGTAGCGGATGTGCAGATCCCAGCACTTTTATACGCGGACGATTTAGTATTGTGCGCTACGACAGTTAACGGATTGCAACAAGGAGTGGACAAACTTAAGAATTATTGCGATGAATGGCTACTTACAGTTAATGTAAATAAGACAGGAAATGAATGCGTTTCAAAACTGGTTCTGTTTATAGCAGGGAGGAGACTTGGACATATGCAGGACAGATACTGGACAATGTTAAATCTTTTGTGTACTTAGGACTGACATTTACAATGAACGGATAATAGACAAAACACATTGACATCACGAAACATAAGGCAAGGGTGAAAGCGGCGGAAGCTCTCCGGATACGCTGCAGAATTCCGAATATATTCATAACCTTATTGGAAACTGTATACGGAGCGACAGTTATATCCACGATAACATATGGAGAAGAAATATGGGGGTGGGAACGAACACGGAATCTGGACCAAGTGAGGACCCAATTTTTGAAAGGAATTCTGGGTGTAGGGAGGGATACGGCAAACTGCGGAATAATGAGGGAATTCGGGGTGCTTAGAGAAACGATATAGTGCAAAATCAGAGCAGTTAAATACTGGATGAGAATCGTTCACGGAAACCAATCTCCAATTAGGGCAGTCTGCTACCATGAACAGTTGCGAATGGAAGGTAATTCGACGTGGGCATCAAAATTAAAGAAAGGGTTGGAAACCATTGGGATGGGATACATTTAGATGGCGGGGCAGGCAAATAGGCGGAGTATTTAGAGAAAATTTAGGAACGCCTCTGTGATATTGACAGAGAGCAAATAATTGCGCAATGCACGGAGAAGGTTTCATTAGAAGTACAGTCTAGGCTAAAATCGGAGTATGGAAAAATACATCAAAACAGGCACCAAACTCATTAGAGAGGGGCTCGCGTGGATTAGACTAGGAGCATGGAGGAGCACAAAAATTGCTGACGAGAATGGTATGAGAATCTGTCGCATTTGCAAGGGGGAAGAGTCGTGGACCCATATCTTGGTAAGATGTAGGGGTACGGAGGAATGACGGGAAGAATATTTACAGCGATACTTTACCACCGCGAATGTAGAGCTAGAAGCATGTTGGACTCTACTGACAGGCACGTAAGACGTGAACGGGCTAGGTAAATTTATACTTAAGGCAGGACTGCTGAGATCTGAGAAGGCTGCCAATAGAGAACAGGGGGGGAGGGAGAAGAGCAGCTAAACAAAAGTGACTACAATGGTTTACATACATATAT
Source organism: Hymenopus coronatus (assembly GCA_030762935.1). Taxonomy (NCBI): domain Eukaryota; kingdom Metazoa; phylum Arthropoda; class Insecta; order Mantodea; family Hymenopodidae; genus Hymenopus; species Hymenopus coronatus. The sequence goes on along the minus strand of CM060900.1, from coordinate 248,925,107 downwards.
TGTATGTCATACTTATGTCATTGTTGTGTTAGGGTTCTATATATTGAGTATATATTATGTGTATGTATTTCTTTTAAGCGTATTTATCTATTATAACAGGATACAGTTATGCTTCTGAATAAGGTGTACTCTGTGCTGTAAATTTAAATTTCTGTATTTGAATATCTCTGTCTTTTTATTTTCGTGTTTACTGTTTTAATTCATTGTTATTTTAATATTGATTTTTATTGTGTATTACCTTTGTTTTTTTTATTTTCGTGTTCACTCTTTTAAATCTTTGTTGTTTTAATATTGCTTTTTAATGTGTATTACAAAAGCACGTACGGTCTGTGGACCCGTACGGTTGTTGAACTTCAATGTCTGATATTGTTATGTCAATAAATACACATATTCATTCATTCATTCATACTTTTACAACATGAACAGAATGTTTAGCAATTCATGGTTCTCACAGTAGTCACGTGTGGACGTTAGGCAAGATTTTCATAAGTAATATATCGCAGGACTACAACAACTCAAATAGTTAAAACGGCATAATAGCTACATAAGGATAAAATAAAAGTATCACTGTTCCAATCCTGGTAATGCCACAGATTTCGTTTTTATTCCACCGCCAAAATCATACTGCAGTTACTACGTTTCAAGGCATAAATTACATAAATGGTTTCAACAAACCTAATTGTTTTATTGCATTAATCTGCGCCGGTTTAAAATTGAACGCTACGTAGGTATCATTCACAATACTTTGAAAGCAATCTATACTGGAGGGTTTATGGTTTTGGCTTCAGAAATGTAAACTAAGTCTAATAGTGTATTGAGAAAAACAAGAAAATTAAAAAACTAACAAAGGAAACTTCACAGAGCGGTGTGATCTTTGTATCGCAGGATTCGACGACTACCCACCAGTATGTTTTGGTGTAGAGCTCTAGCTAACTACATATAATCTGATATCAACCGAGCTGTTATCAGAGGCGTGCACGCCCTGAAAGAACTGGCAATTTTTACAAGTCCAACAAATTTAAATATAGTCTTGATTGTTCACTAATACTGCATTCCTTTGAATACTGACATACAAACGAGGCATTCTGAATGAAAATAGTACTCACACGTCCACATTCGTTTAATTTTCGGTCATTGATGTGCGATCCAGAAAGAATTCCATAAATTTGATATTTGGCAAAAGGGACAATAGATTGCCTATCTCAAACTATTTATCTACGATCCCTCTACAATCCTATCAATTTGCGGTCGAATTCTGGGAATGTCTGTATATGTATTTATGTATATGTACCTATGTACGTGTATATGTAAGGTTATCTGAAAAAACATTTCAACTGATTTGGATCATGCTTTCACATTGAAAAGCTCTATTCCTTCTGACTAACATGGTACTATAGAGCACAATATAATTTAAAATCATAAGTACAAATTTCAAAAAGGATTTCCATAGCCCGTTAGAAAGCTATGGAATAAAAGATGGTTTTTGTACTCTGCGGATTATATACAAAAAAAAAACAAAAAAAAAGCAATAAAAGGATACATTATATTCCAAAACATACGAAGTATGGCCGTGATATAATACTTAAACAGAGAGAAGAATGAGCTTAAAAAGAATCGATTGTTGTAGTTACGTTAGAAATTGTAGGATATGTCTATTTCTTTATTTCCCATATGTCAAATAATGCAGTTGTATGTGTGTAATGAAAAAAGTTCCAGAAACTTTGCATATCCTCTTTCCTAATTCTAGAGATGTATGCACCGAGTTTATAGATGCTAAACGCCTTCTAATAACCCTTATGCAAGAAAGTTTTCTTTATTAAGATGCACTTACGCTGTAGTCACGTTCGTTAACAGGATATACTAAATAACTGTATAAGGAGAGCAATTTGACAGTATTGGAAATAGATGAACTGGTGGTATTTTATATCAGCAACTGAGAACATATTTTTTTTTTTTCTGGATGGCTGAACTATGAATTTTCCTAGAAGGTTAAGCAGGCGGCCTGGGAGTACAGAATCTCTATACTCACAAGGTTTATTGTATTTCGTTGTACTATATTATGTTAAAGGTTTCTGCATTATGTAAAAGGTATGTCGTTTTTAGACTGTTAAATGTCTATGGGACCAAAGAGAAGGTATGAAGTTTGAACGTTTGACCTATTGTAATTATATAACAATGAAGAGACCACTGCCAAAGGGGACTTGCAGGCTACGTAGCACTTCCAAAACTGGGAAGACACTCAAGGGGAATAAGGAAGCCAGACGTTCTGCCGATGTTTCACTTCCTTTTGCGTGAATATCAGGGCACTGTTGATACATTTTTACCGGGGCTCTAACAAATTACAATAAAACTATAAGGGATAATTGGAAGAGTTTACCATAGAAATCCTCTGGATATTGTACCATTGTTGTATAAAGACAATGAGGGTAAACGAAGTAAATTAAATAATTGCCGTTTGAATATAAGGAGCTGTGTTACTCGTACAAGGCAACGTCGGATACACCAGCTAGAAATATATTGAGTGAACATTTGCGTTCCTAACCGATCGAGGAGGTACTGCGGTAACGTGTGCGACTGACATATTTTGAGTATTAATAATATTTAATATTATACATAATAATACATAAGAAATAGTTACATTATTCAATATGGTAATTGTAACTTGTTCAGAATAACTAAGGTGGACGTGTCGCCTTGTTTTGTTATGTTTATATATATATATATATATATATATATATATATATATATATATATAGCTGCCTCTGTCACAGTTCAGAACATAGAGTCTCTGTAAATGCCGAAGATCCAATGACAAGGGGGGTCCGTTTTTCCAATTCCCAGCGTTCTTTCCGGATAAAAATCTTGGAAGTCTGGTAGCTGTGCCGCGTCTCCAAACAGCACAATCCAGTACTATGTGGCAAATATGATCCAGGTCAGGTTATTTGACAGCTGCCTATTTGTCTGTTTGAATTGCAAGGTTAAATAGAGTTCACGTTTTACTTGTGCCCCACCGCAGATGACACAGATTCTGTTACATACCCAGTCCCAAATAGAGCGTATGATGGCACAGTCCACTAGTTTATGGTGCAGTGTCTCCACCTCATTACAGCGGGACAGAGAGATTGGAAGTTGATCTGCCATGCCGCCACAATTTGTCTGCTGTGGGTATAACATCATTGAGAGCAAGATATACTGCAGCCTTCCAGTCTGTGGAGATCTTCGGGTTCGTAAATTTCTTCCGAATGATACTCCATGAACGCCGCGGATCGTTCCGTTGCACCGGGGGTAGAAGACGAGATGAAGCCATAAGGTGTCTATAAAAGTAAGCTGACTGTTTAAAGAGTAGCTGTTGAGGATCTGTTCGTGGTAGTGTTGCAAAAGTCTGCCACCAGCGTCGAAATGCGCTGAAGCGCTTATCTGGGTGACGTAGATGTGCTGTCCAAAGAGCTTGCTGAAACGGAAGGCCTTCACCATCCAAAACACGCAATAGCGACTTCCCAAAAAGTGCCAAACATTTCGTATCCACTGCTCTCAAGCCACAACCACCTTTAGTGGTGGGAAATCGCAGTTGCTCCCTTGCAATGCGATATGCAGCCCCAGCCCACAAAAATAGCCAATAAGATATTCAATCCTTTGGGATAACTACTTAGAAATGGCTAACCTTTGGGCAATGTACCAAATCCTACTGAGTGCATAAGTGTGTACATATCAAACACGTTGAAACAGGGTTAGTGTCCGCGTCTGCTGCTCGGCTAAGAGAATCCGCAACTTCATCAAGTTTGCAGTCCAATTGAGTGTCATAGTCTCATGCAAGCAGTGTGTAAACACAACACCCAAAATCTTCGTTTGGTTGACATTACTCATACCTAAAAGGTGAAGGGGCTCTTGCCAATGACCAAACTGTAGAACAATCGACTTGGTAAGATTCAAACTGGCCCCAGAAACGGCGCTATATTCTCGAAGACACCGATGTAAGGTTAGCATATCCGCATTACTCGCCAGGAATGCCGTCACATCATCAGCATATGCCGTAAGCTTGAATCGGTGACCATAGAATTCCAGACCGCCCAAGGATGACCGCAGTTGTCGCAGAAGGGTATCAAGGCTCAAAGCGAACAGACCCATCGAAAAGGGACATCCCTATCGGACTGACCGCCCTATGCGGAGGTTCGGAGTCATTCGGGAGGTCACAGGTTCGATCCCCGTCGACTGCGCACTCTGACAGGATTTCTCGTGGTTCTCCCTTGTCACTTCGGCGAATGCTGGATTGCTTATTTTCCACGTCTTCATTTCCTTCATTTCCCTTTCATATAATTTCCCCTTATTCTAGGAAGTGTGCTTCTAGGAAGTGGTAGTAGTGGCTGATGACGCGCGGATACATGCGCTTTGTATCTGCTATTTTTTGCTGCTGGGGCGACGTACCCGCTGTCCTAGCGAGGATGGTTGCCAACACCCAAAACTTGTGATATAAGAGACTGCACGACAGCATGAGGCGCCGGAATGAAGAACCAAGAACCAAATAGTTAGGGACTTCCCTATTTCTCTGTTGCCTGATTGCTATCGGCCTATGAGCATCTGTACCTTCTTAAGTTTATATCTTCCTTTTTGGGGTGTTAGCGCACAGTAGATCAATATAGGCCTCACTGAGTTAGGTGTCCCCACGGATGTCTAGACTTTACCTTTTTCTTTTTTTTTTCGTTTCTAAAGAGATGGTCTAGCTAGTGATCCTTTGCGATTGTGATGCACCACAGTCTAGGGATTGTTCTTTAACTAGGTCTGAAAGTAAAAGAAAGCTATTAAAGTAAATTATGTTTTACAACATCAGATGAAATAAAAATGAAAGATATTATTGCAGCAATATATTTAAGTTCTGAAACTCTATTCTGTTACAATCTCGACTGAAGTTCATATTTTTCTTTCTTTCTTCTTTCTTAGTCGGCTTACCCTCTCCGTATTTACGAATTTCACCCCTCTAGGACTCAGAAGCGGATGCATACGGGTCAGAATCCTGTCAGGGGGCCAACGGCACGAAATCACAGAATGAAGAACCTGGGATTGATGGTCGGCCCGTAGCCAGGCATGAGCGTGAAAAATGGATGATATGAAATGCAAGCCAAATGGATGTTAGGAAGGGTAATAGTGGAGCATTTGGTGAAATGAGTGGCGGGGGAAACTGAAGGATCCAGAGAAAACCCGCAGAGACGCCTCGTCATCCACCACAACTCCCAGATGCGTGGTCTTGGGATCGAACCCGGGCTGCCTAGATGGGAGAGGACTGGTCTATTCACTCGGCCACGGGACCGCCTAAAGTTCACCTTATTCCTTCAAATTATAATTACAGTTCCATGGGGAGTGCAGCAATTTGTGGTGAAGGTAAGAATTGTCCTAAATATTTAAATATGAGTAGTATATAAAGGTTATTTCTAGTTCACATTTGCATAATAATTAGAACAATTAATTTGCGTAATTAAATAATTTGCACAATTAATTCATTTGCATATAAATTTTTTCATATAAAAAGTTGAATAATAATTAGAGCAGGTTATTTGCATATCAGACAGCTATCAAACATTGATGCATATTAATGAGCCCGCGGACCACGCCCCTTGCCAAAAATCGCCAATTATTTGAGGTACATGGGACTGTGACACACGTTCACAGCCACCCGCATGCTCACAATATATGCATACACACATTCACACACTCATGCATACTCACATACATGCATACACACATTCATACACTTTCATGCACACACATGCACACAATTGCACATATTCACATAGGTCTCAAATTGCAAAAAAATACATCGTGTGGTGGCATATGATCAGCCGGATTGGCTAATGACTTATATTAGTGTGAGTACAGAAAGACGTGCAAGGGAAACGTTGAAATTTGGACAAAATCTGTGGAAAATTCTGTATATGGAAAATTCATTGAAAATGTGAGAAAATAGAACGGTATCGTCTCGGAAGCAGGCCAGATATCTGACTGCCAGACCTACGTACATTAGGAGCATTATATTTAACGAGAATCTTGTAGGGATAGATTTGAGCAGAGAGGAAGTTCACATGAATAATCCTATCTATACAGGGCCGGCAATTTTGGATATTTCAAAATTCATAATGTACGATTTTTTCTACAGAGGCATGGAACCAAACTTAAAAGATCTAGTCCTGGCCTACATGGATACTTATTCCTTCATATTTGAAACATCAACAGATATTTATGAAGCGGTATCCACACCTTTTCGACACATCAAATTTTGCAGTTGAAAACCCATATGGAATAATACCACAGAACAAGAAAGTGAGAGGTTTATTTAAAGATGAGCTTGGAGGTATGCCGTTGTATTGATATGTCGGGTTTAGTTATGGATATGAGGGACAGACAGTATAAAAGGCAAAAGGAGTAAACAAGACTGGTATGATAAATCTAAAATTTGATAACTATTTTGAATGTTTAAATGATATTAGAAAAAACATTTTGGTTCAGCAAATTACATTTCGGAGCTACAAGCATTCGATTCATACGATAGAGCAGAATAAAGTCGCTCTCCATGAGACAGACGACAAAAGGAAATTGATTGAAGACTCAGATTACACTCTTACCTGGGGTCATTATTCGCTGGCTATGGAAAAATGCTCTCTCTCTCTCTGACCCCTGCATTGTCTTGTATATCTGTAAATAAATCTATATATATTATTTAATATCTTTATTTATTCTTGTATATTTGTTTTAATGTTTTATAATTATATATTATCTCTATAATATATTCAAAGCATCATTTTAATTATATATTTGCATATGCGTTTTTGTGTTTATATATATTTTAATTTATGAATCTTTTCAGTTTTGAAGGAATTATAAATATGTAAACAAAATGTTAGGGGGAAAAGTAAATGAAGCATGTTTTTGGCGCTAAAAACAGCTTAGATGAAAGTAAAATGTTTCTTTATTTCAATTCTTCCTACAATATATGTTTCCTGTGAATCCACTGGGATTTAGGGAAACCGTACCACTTTACAAGAATCCCATTTCCTTCGGCTACGTAAGACTTTCTGAATTAGGTATGTGTTATGATAAAGTATGGATTTAAGTTCGTGACCATAGAAAGCTCCTTTAATCTCCTCTCCTTCATTATTTTTAGAACATGTGTAGTAGGGTTGCTTCTATTCCCTGGGTCGACATTGATGCTTTCAACACTCCAATTAGCTTCATATCCTTTCTCAATATGTCCCTTATGTTTAGATATCCTCACATTGTCACCAACTTTAAACATTCTTGCACTCCTTTTCTCTCTTTGATGATGGTCATAGTTGTATACTGACAGAAGAAGGCTGTTATGTTTCACTTCACTAGGCTTCATTCTTATAGTTGAATGGTAAGAATGTTTGTACATTGCGATGATTCGTGGTAGAAGATCTAGCCACTTGAATGATCCATGAGCTAAGAATTCCCGATACATCATATTCTTAAATGTTCTTATTAGCCCTTCCACGGCAGCAGCCTTCACGTTCCTATAGGTGCTGTAGTGATTAATGTTGTTCTTCATCAGACTTTTAAAATGTTTATTATAAAACTCTTTTCCGTTATCATTTTGTATTTTCAGAGGAGATTTCTGCATCTCATGTAAAATCTCTTCCATAGCCTTTGAAACTTGAATGCCAGTCTTATCCTTTAATGCTCTTGCAATGCTATTTTAGTAGAAGTTGACGGCAATAAGTATATACTTGAATTTTTTGTTCAGTTTAGCATGGGGGATCATTTCAACCATTCAATCTGTACAAGATCGTCTAGGTCTTTGCTGACAATCTTTCTACGCAAGAAATTTCTTCTTGCAGGTGCCTGAAGCTCTGCTGCTATATTTTTCTTCACCTCTGTCATGTTATGATCCTAGATGACTTTAGTTCTTGAATTATTTCGTTGATTTCCTGGTTGTGATTATTATTTCCTGCGTCTCTGGATGCAATGAGTAGTCTTAGTCGATTCACTAGTGTATTTGGGTCGTTCCAATAGATAAAATCTTGCTCTCTCTCTCTCTCTCTCTCTCTGGATGATGTTCTTTCCATTCCAATCCCAATCCTTTGTCCTTATTGAGTAGTGGGCGTATAATGCTTTTATACTTGTAAGCTTTGCTCTGTCTCAGCCGTCCCTTGCTGACAAACTTTTTTCGGTGCACTTGTGGTGATTCTAGAGTCCTTCTATAAGCTTCCAGATCCTCCTCGGTTTAGACATGTATTTCAGGAAATTTCTTAAAGATGAGCTCGTTCAATCCTGGTGTAGCATAAAATTTTTCTTGTCCTACTCTATTTGATTATTTATGAAATCAATTATTTTGCTTCCTAGCATATGCCTTCCATCCTCGTATCGCACTCCGTACAGTGTATATATTTCATTCTTGTCTTTCTTTCGAACCTGCTTCAGGTAGCTAGAAATGTTCTAGTCTTTAGCCGATATAGAAACAAGGGAGTTCTTCTTATTCTGAATATTTAGTACATCTCGAAGCGGTTCTGTTACAGGTTGAAGAGCTTCACTCATAGCTCTCTGAGTTTCGAACTTCTGTTCCTTGAGCTCTCGCAGCTTTCCATTGACTGCTTTTGTACGTTTAGCTACAGATTCTTTAAGCCTTATAATATGGCTATCCATTTTGAAGTGAAATGATTTGTCCAGCTCTCTCCTATTTATAGTTTGCTTTGTCTAGTCAGATCATGACAATTTATATGCAATTTAAAGGGTGATATTTAGAATGTGATCGTCTTTGGCCCTTGTAGCATAAGCAGTGAAGGTTATGGCGTCACCCACTTTAATTGCTGTAGGATACCTCTCAATTCTATTATTATCTATTTCAACGACGTAATTGTCTGTGGAGGAGTAGGCGGATGCGATAAAAGACTACATTCAATCAGTTCCCCATCTACAGGAAATGTATAGGAATCGAAACCCGACACTAACACATATCTTAGTGAACCGCCCCTGTATAGTTTTGTTTGCAGTGAAAAGATTAGCTTGCCTCGCATTTGATCTAGTAAAGCATTTATGACATTGACTTGGATTTTAAGAATGATGATACTATCCACTGATGTGGTTAGGTGTTTATCCATAGAGCTTTGTCTATTTCCAATGGCCTCCAGATGTTTGCCTACAGTTGCAACAATATCTTTAGTTGCTGCACCTAGAGATTTGTTTAAGCTTGATTGTGCTATATTTTGTTTCCTTGTGATGAGATGTCTAACATATTTCTTAGTTGCTGCATCTCTGTATTGTGCACGATCTGCAACTTCCGTTATTCTTCTCTTTAAAAATGCAAAATCGCTATTAGAATCGATTAAAGGAGTTTTTGAATTGATGTAGTCTGATATAAACTTCCTGTGAGGAACGTCAGTATCATTTTCAGGAAGTAACAAGGCTTTCAGCCTTATAGTATCCAGTATGATATTGTTTTCAGCATCCCTCTTGAAGGCATTTTTAGAAAGGTATGACAATAGACCTTCATACTGAGTTTCCAGAGATTTTTGAATGTGATTCCTAAGCATAGCTTCAAATTCTCTCATTCGTTGATATGATGTTTTTTCACCAAACTCTTGCAAACGTTCTTCTGTAGATGTCGAAAGCGCATCAATGTAGCGTTTAGTTGCTACATCCCTCTCATCTTCAGGATATTGAACATTGCATAATCTCCTTTTCTTGAATTGGAAGTTGCCTTTTCCGTCTCTGCTTATGATAAAGTGATTAAGAACGCGTTTAACAGAGACGTCTTTCTGCGATCCGAACCTGTGAATACTCATTCTGAGCTATGAATGCTAAGATTTTTTCTTATCTATCTTTATATATACATCAAAACCGTTTCTACACTGACCCTCTTTCATGGGGAATTCTGGAACTATGATTACAAAGGGTCTTCCTTCTGCTGAACTCTCCCAAACTATTTTGCACAAATCTTTAAATTCTTTGAATGTCATATCAGTGTTTACATAATCTTCATATATATGCTTCAAGTTTAAATTGTCTTGTCTGAAGAGCATGATCATGTTTGTATTATTTCGAATGAAATGTTTCGGTACCTTGGCATCAAATTGTGCCAAATATAAGGAGTCTTCATTTTGATGTCTACCCATGCTGTAAAATGACGCAATCTTCCCCTCTTTTTCACCTATGATGTCACCAAATATAAAAAATGAATTTTCCTTGACCTCTGATGGGTGTAAGACACTTTCTCCATCTTCAAAGGTTATCACTTCTATGCCTTCAATGTTTTCCAGTAGTTTAATCAGATATTGATGCTTTGGCTGATAGATAGACTTTGAGTAGATGTACCAGTTTTCAAAACGAAGACCATTCTCGAGTAGAATCATATTCAGTAATGCATTCGTCTTTCCTGCACTTGAACTTCCTAAGATAAGAGCTCTAACGTTGCATGGAAACAACTTTCCGTGACGATCGCATATTAGATCACTTTCAAAATCTAGAACATGTATCGGTAGTGAGCACTCTTGCTTGATAAGCTACATCTCATAAAGTAAACTATAAATTGAATAGTTAATGAATATGTACCTCCCTTGCCCCACCTCCGTTTTCCCCTTGATATGAATGCCGCTATAATTCCTCGTGTATGAAAGGATGTGTCGATGGGAAATGACAGTAGTATACAATGAGAGCTAGAAGTGCTAATATCAAAAGAGGATCTGGTATAATTATCAAACTCATTAATTTACTACCATTTCAAACGCATTTACCCGGTTATAGGTATTGTGGTGCTGGAACAAAACTGGAAAAACGTCTAAAGAGAGGAGTTCCGGATGTGCGTGTATGAATGTATGTGCGTGCATACATGCATATATGTGAATGTGTATAGGCAAGCGTGTGTGATTGCTTCTTATGCATGTATGCGTTCAAATGTGCATGTATGTGTGTATGCGCGCGCGTGCATGCGTGTATACGAGTGTGAGCATGTGAATACGCATTTGTGAGCAGGCATGTGAATATGTGCAATTGTGTGCATGAGTGTATGCATGTATGTGTGTTTGGATGAGTGTGTGAATGTTTGTATGCATATATTGCGAGCATGCGTTTGGGTGTGAACGTGTGTAAGTGTGTATGCACGTGGCTATGTGCAATTGTGTATGCGGGTGTGGGCAGAAGTATGTAAGTGTAAGTATGTGCGAACAAGTTTGTTGAAAGTCTCTTGGAGGAAAATGTTTTTTGTCTAGATTTCCATTATGATATTCTTAATAAACCACAAATGTAGTGAAAAATGCACTGCGTTTTATGCTACATAAAGGCGTTGCTAGTCAAAGTGCCCGTATGTATAGCATAAAGATATTAGGAGTATTATATTAACAGGTGTTGCTGTGTGTGTGTGTGTTTGCCCACTCATATTTGCATTCGCGTGTATATATGTATCTGTGTTTTTTACAGCTTGCACCTGTGAGCGCTGATATAAATGCATACGTGTGAATTAATTTGTTCAACTCTCTCTCTCTCTCTCTCTCTCTCTCTCTCTCTCTCAGAGGAAAAACTGTTCTGTTTAAATTTCTATTATCACAAACTTAAAAAGCAGTGAAAACTTTGTGTGTTTTATGCTAAGACACTGTAAATTACATTTAATCTAAAAAGGATGTTTATATTTGAAAGTACAGATCTTACCTTGAATAAAGCTGAAATGTATAACTCCTTGCTAAATGAGGTTGATACTTTTTTTTTCTTTTTTTGACATTTCTTACTACTGCTTCAAGCAAGCGACTGCTGCAAGCATCATTTTTTCGTTTTTATACCCGGTTGGATGACCTGAGGCTTTTCATTAATGTATTTTCTTAGTGGAACCTGCTTGTTCTTTAAACGTCATTGTACGATTCGTTAGGAGTTTTCTCCCGAGTAGGTATCAGTTTTTTTTTTTTTTTTTTTTTTTTTTTTTTTCTGTCAGTTCACAAATGATTTCGCTTTTAACATATTATCGTAAGCCATCTCAAATACTTTGAGGGGAGGGGGTAGTAAGGTTAAGGAAGAATAGATTCGAAGGCATTCTTCTCATGAAAGAATGTAGCCCATTTTTTTCTTTAGACAGCTCGTGTATGTTTTCGGTGAGAATTTAGTATTTTACATTCCTCTGTCCATCGGCCTGAGGCTTTTTGCTAATGTCTTTTCTTAGTGCAACCTGTTGACTCTTGAAACACCATTGTTTGATTCGTTAGTAGTTCACAAACGACTTCGCTATTTTTCCTGTGAGGGTTATACAAATCTTCTCGTGAATAGACGTAGATTTCTCTTTAAGACAATTCGTGTAAAGTCTGGGGGTGCTTCGCTTTTAAAGTAAAGTTGAAAAACTACTAAAATAATTTGTGAGCCAGCTGATTTCAATTCTAAATAGTTAACAATACCTGTAGATTTACCTCCCAATTCTCCCGAATGCATTTTTGTGCAGTGAAAAGGTTTGACATTAAGGTTTTTCTTTCATTATAACGAATGCGACCCGGAATGATAAGGTCTGAATGTAGGGGAGACACCCTCCTTTACCTGGACATCCTGAGGGTGGTCCCGCTTGTGAGCGCCCCCCTACGCCTAGCTGGGTGGGCTGAGGGTCGTCTCCTTTAAACGCGGGAAGAACTTGTTTTTGTGGTATTTGTTCATTTTAACCTTGGTAAAAATACTGATGTTGCTGGGACAACTTGAGTTCAGGTGCATCTTGCTGCCTTAGTAGCATTCATATTATATAAATTCAAGTACTTTTTGTGTAGATGTATGTCTGTGCTTCTTAGGAGAATAGCGGGTTCGTTTCCAGTGATGAGCATATATTTTTCGGTATGAATATAATGTGAGTATGTATGTGTCTGTGTGCGTATCTGTGTACGTATGTTCTAATGACCAGGTGTGATGTTTGTTCATCGTAGTGCGATTGCATATATGCATGTATGTTCTAATGATCAGGGTTCGATTCCCGCTGGTACCATGTTTGTTCATCGTAGCGCTATTGCATTTCATTTTAACTTTGTCATACTGATGACTCATGGATATTTCACTCTCAAAGTATTGGATGAGTGCAAACTCCCACCAACAAGTCTATTTTCCGAGCTTATACTCAGCTCTGCAATGAAATAAAAAATACACAATTAAATTAAATAAACAATTCCTGTTTTCCTTTTTCCCTGAGTCATGTGATTCCTTTATTAGTTATAAGTTGCATTAATTCACTTAAGGGCTATATATTTGAAGATCTGTTCTGCTGATATTTCTCATCGTTTTGTGATTTCGGCGAATTTTTAAGAGGATTTCGCTAAATAAAACGCTGACATTTAGTTTTTTGTATTTCTAACTGTTAGTATTAAATATTTCAAACATTTTTATGTCCAAGCATTTAAAGCATGATGCCATCTTGTGATCAAATACCTTGAAACGTATATTCATCCACCATTAGATTAATTATAGTAAATATTCAAATCGGGTACTGTATAAAGTTTTTATTATGCAGTAGTAGGTAAAATCTGATTGCACGATTTGAATCTTCATTATCTTTTAGTTCGAAATGACCCCTTAAAGTCTCATGTCCGTCAATAAGGGGCGATTTTTCGCAAGGGGCGTGGTCCGCGGGTTCATTAATATGCAGCAATGATTGATAGGTGTCTGATATACAAATAAACTGCACGAATTATTATTCAAATTTTTATATGGAAATGTTTTGATATGCAAATGAATTAATAAAGCAAATTATTTAATTATTCAAATTAATTGCTCTAATTATTATGCAAATGTGACCCAGAAGTAACCTTTATATAGTACTAATATGGCAAGTGAAGTCTACATTTCAAGTTAGTTAATGAATATAAAACAGGTGCGATGTTTTTATTTTTGCGAGATCCCAGTGCTTTCATCCTGCACCACAGCTATCAACTGTTTATGTAATTAGATAAATCATATTCTGAACCCTCACGGAGAGAGAAGGCGAAAATTCATGTGACTTAATCGATATCACGAAGGTTAAAGCTTTCAAGAAAATCAAGAGAGTTTTTTTATTCTACTCAGACCGGTGATCTCAGTTACAGCTCAGCTAAGTATAAAACATACACCCACCCCTTTAGATAGGCAAAATGTCAAGTTAATTACCAGTTTACGCATCTTCAATATATAGGCTTGTAGCTCCAGGAAGCGAAATGACGTGGTTTCGGTTAGTTACTGCTTTGATGGAGATTATTGCAAACTGCACGAGCAACTCAGCCACTGTGCTGCGGTTATTCCGTCGATGATTTAATGCGTTTACAACTCTTCTGACAAACTCCACTCAGGTTTGGTGTCGTGCGGTGGCCAGCCATTTAGATAGGCAAAGCAATGAATATTATACTGTCTAATTAAATAACAGTAAACTAAGGAACAGGCTTGCCTTGATGAAAATCAGAACCGGTAATATTTTAAATTAAAGGAATAAAGATGAAAATTGCAACTGGTAATTCAAGGAATAATTATTGTAACGCTATATTTAATGAAATTACCTGTAATAAAATTTAATTATAAATGAAAGGTTTCTGGACTCAAATTCACTTTTGATACTTTGTGTCACCTGCGCGAGAACAAGGGAATTGAAATTTCATCCTCTCCTGGTAGCAAATTTAGTAATTTTCTATTCATTTTTCTGAGTACTTTTGGTAGGCAAGCTTCAGGTGAAAAACTTCCAAAATGAGAAAGTCTCTCTCTTCTCAAAGTACGAGTCATGTCCGGAAAGTAAATACCATTTCATTCTACCGCCAGTGTCGCGGTTCCACACATTCGCATTCGTCTCTCTGATCCATTGTCTGTCCATTGGCGCCATTACAGCTGGATCGTGTTGTGCTTACAGTCGTTAGGGATTGTTCAAAATGTTTCAGCCAAAATCTGACCCCGCCAGCTGTGAGGTACGTTGCGTTTTTGATCGCAAGGAATGTTTAGCCAGCTGAAATTCATCGTCAGCTTGTAGAGACTGGTGGTGAAAATGTAATGACTGGTTAGAGAAAGTGCGTTAGGCAATTCATCGATGGATGATCCAATGTTCATGACAAACCACGGAGTGAGCAGTCTTTGTTGTCACTGATGGTTTGGTAATTCGTGAAAAATAGACGGTTCACAATAAGAATGCTTTGTAATGTGTTCCCACCAAACACGTGTTCAGCAGAGGGTGTCTTCACTGGCGGCAGTTTTCTTTGAAGAGGGCATAAAGCAGTTGATTCTCCGCCATGACAAATTGCTGAACAGTGGTAGTAACCATTTGGAAAAATCAGATAAGTATTGCTCTTTCATGTGTAAATAAATGGTTTTGTGAAAAAAAGTATTGTATATCTTTTCTCCAAACCGGCACTTACTTTTCGGATACGCCTCGTAGAATTCCGAGAACAACTATTGACTTTCCTCAGTGTTAAAAGCGATCATGCTACTGAGAATGTACTCACGGGTATTGTATACAGAATGACAGAAACATTTTATGTTGGGGTAAACTTTATTTTAGCATTGAATTGGTGCTCAGTAGTTTAAGTTCATTCGCTGCTTTATTTCTAAACTCTTGTAGTGTACACTACTATACTTTTCAGAAGCAATGGCTCTGATAACCACGCAGTTGAGTGTCATAAATCATCAATATAATCATCATCATCATCATGATCATCATCTTCAGAGTTGAATGGCGCAGAACAACTTTGCATACGCATATAAGAGACTTTGAAGGCTGTTTTGGGGGAACAGGTCCAAAGTTTTCATGTAACAATAAATTTAAAGTTTTCAATTTAGAATAATCTTAAAACCTTACATCCAAACAGCATCTGTACAACATATCGGTGAAGATGAATGTATTGAGGAATGGTTGTTTTCTGATAAAAAAAAAGCTTTTAAGTCTTCCAAAAATGTTAAAATGCCGTGCTAAAATATCCGATGCAAATTATTGACAGTGTTCTAGCATAGCATAGCAATTGCAGTGAATTACTTCGAAACTTTAATACACTAATCAGTTTATGTATATTGTTTACAGTCTATGTATGAAATCGTGGCTATATAATGCTCAGTGGTTTATGTTGGTAAGAAAACACTAGACTACTCATACACCTGCCAGCCTCCAGCACTTAATTGGTTCTAGCATTCCACTTAAGCTCTGTCTTACTCTCCTATATATTCGCTCCTGAGCCAGAAACCAACCCCTGCTCATAGGTTATTACTTGTGAGCCAAACCTTTCACATAAAACCAATACGAGGAGGACTAATCCAAGGTTTGGTATGGACCGGCGTTGGGAACTATGCCATCCAGCCACTTAGGTGGTGTGTTTTCGAATTCTTTCCCTTCCATCGCTCACCTAGGCTTGACTTTTGTTCATAGCCTAATGCATCGGACTTTAAATCAAACCAATAAGAGATGGCTGACCCAAGGCTCGTGTAGAACACAGATGATAAGGAGTTTCTGACAACATTAAGTAAAGAAAAATACTACAGTATACCACAACCATAGAAAGACGCTCGACTGTACACTAAATGCATTTCTGGAGTTGTCGTTATTGCTATTATTATTATTATTATTATTATTATCATTATTATTATTATTATTATTATCATCATCATCATTATTATTATTATTATTATTATTATTACTATATTTTGGGTTTATAGAAAAATTGCTTCACACGATGCAGAATTATTTAAAATTAAACTCTTTAATATCGTGGTAATAATGTAAAGAGATGTATTTATAATTATGCTACTAATTTGGCAGAAAATATGCGCTAAAATTTGAAGCACATTTTGCTTAAAGTTTTACAGAATATGAGATTTGTTGTTTAATAACATCGATAAATAAGCGTGGTGACAAAAGTGTATCTCATCATTCCGGCTATTTATAAGGACATTTTAATAAGTTATACTGACAGCTGCAGTGTCTGGAACAGTTTTAAAGTGACAATATACCAAAAAATGAGAACTTAAAGTTTGTAATGCTAAAATAACACGGATTCTATATTTATGCTTGTTAACAAATTAGCGCATAAATAGGCCCTTCTTTGTATTTTTCTGCTCCTCTGCAGTTAATTTTGTGTACGAAGGTTTTTAGGTCCATCTGAAATGGTTTGTTCTTTTCAAGTATCTGAAAAACAACTTGTGGAGTATTCTATCTTACGAAACAATTCCAAGTCCTGAGCAAACCGGTTGAAAGAGTTGAGAAGTACCGTACAGATAACAAACTCTGATCGTTTGATCATTCCTCGACTCGATTCTGCAAACCTGATAACGCGGTCTCTAAACATACCGGAGAGGGAAAATGTGGGTTCGTTGGTGTATGAAAAGATAGTAAATTTTGCAATTGTATATTAACCGAGAACAGCAGAGATCTTCGTTGAATATTTTGCATCCAAAATAAATAATTAAAAATGTTGTGCTATACCTTTTTATCATATAAAAGTAACATGCAATGGCATGTTTATAGACTATAGCTTTTTCTTAGCAAACGGATATCTGATTTTCATTGTTTTAATCATGCGTGATCTCGCCTGTTGGTACGAGGTAAATGTTTATTATTTATTCGTTTCGTTTCCTATATATTATTCTGCATTATATGCTTTAAGCTTGCAAGGGCTATGTTTAAATATCGGAAAAGATAGATATTAGATTAGGGTGCTCATGGCGAATACAAGAATGAGTATTGAGTCCGCCTCTGTAGGGTTGTGGTAACGTATCTGCTGAGTGCTCACAACCAGTTTCGTTAGAGAGAGTTACCCGGATAGGTTTTTTTTTTTCGATGTTTGCCCTTATCTTGAGAGGGCAAATGTCGAGTAACTCTAAACTCTATGATCACGGGCTCATATGCATATATATATAAAATTTTCTCCCCCTAAATAAGCAGCTGGAAAGACATAAAAGTTAATGTTGAAATATTTCACCGGAAGTTAATTTGGCTGGGATGTGAAATGGTTACACCTTCATTCTGTTACTATGTATCTCAATCTTACGGGAAAAAAGATCCCCAATGCAGAAGATTAACCACCAGAGTGTTTTGTAAGAGTCCAAAGTTCAGCCCAGAACTGCTTCATTTATGTTCTGTTCCATGGAGAAACAATGCTAGATACACGGTACTGGCATACCGGCTCGCTGGCTTCCCAATAAACGAATCCAAGTTCGATCTCAGCGATTCAATTCAATTAACATTTGTTGCGGACTGTGGCGTCTTAAGCATCTTTGCTCATAATCTTTTCCCTTTCTTGATATTTATTCCTGCACTTTATTCCATATTTTCATCCTAATTCCCACTAACAACGCACTACATAACGCACGTTAACGCATAAAGAAAACGCGGTAATGCCTATCCAGTCGGGTATGTACAGTTGCTAATCTTAGTTGTCCCTCCTCTTAACATACGCCGGTCCCCATGGCCACGCTCGCTAAAGCGTCTCGCTTTTTTTTTTTTTTTTTTTTTTAATACAGTTCCGGAGTCTGATCGGGACTCCGGCGCTGTATACCCCACTTTTTATTTACCTAATTTGTTTACTTTGATTACTGTTTGATTACTGAATTTCTGTTTTACCATTTACACACACATACACAAACATATAACACCCAAGCCCAAGGCGGGACTCGAGCCCACGTTCCCCTGCGCTGCGAAACACCAAAGCGAGACGCTTTGGCGAGCGTGGCCATGGGGACCGGCATTTGGTGCTTCGTGGGCAGGGGATGGTGGGTTCGAGTCCCGCCTTGGGCATGGGTGTTATATGTTTCGGCAATGTGTCTATGTTTGTAAAGGAACAGTAAAACCTACGGGGGGAAATGTAAATGGGGATACAGCGCCGAGTTCTGATCAGACTCCGGTACTGTTTAAAAAAAAAAACAAAAAAACAAAAAACAAAAAAAAAACATCTTAACACACCCACCATAAACATCTTGGGGAAGAAGACATATGAATGGCAGGATGAGCATTGTCGACGAGACCTCCACCTATGGTTACGAGCAGGAAATCCCAATTGTACATGGGTATCGCCAGTTTTCAAAACATTTCTTTCACCTTGTTCCCGGTAGGGTAGCTAATGCGCGCGGGCACCATAATCAGCTTTGTCATCCTCAATGCTGCTCTAAAAGTGGCTTAGGAGAAAATGAGTTTGCACTGGAAGCCACTGCCCCGCCGTTATTAGAGTTACAGTTATTTTGTTTGCTTATCCGACTTTTACAGCAATTTAGATAGCTTCTTGTTTTCTCACTCATATGTTTTATCATAAGATGATAAATAAAGCAAGGTTCAATATTTAAAACATTTTCAATGCTTTCGAATAACAGTTGCAACTGAATTTCCTAAATACACGTAACAACCAAACAGGTTAAACAAAACCAAACATTTAATGCTTGAATAAAATGACATACAGCAGTTCGTTACGAGGTTCTTATATGCCACCGTTAATAGCCCAGAATTCCAGTTGTGGTTCATTTCAAACCTAGATGTTTATTCCAACAGTCACTAAGGAAAACGGGAGTCTTTCTTTATCTTTATCTAGTGACAAATAAAACATTATGCTCCGATCTTTCTACTCAATGAGCGAAGTATAACATTCGTATTTCTTTACTTTTAATCAACCGATGAACATAATTTAGTAAAGTGCCGCTTGCAAGGCTCAGGACATTGCAATTGGGCCAATGTCAATATTAGTAGGAAGTAATGCTGGAAATATTTTAGATGGCCCACATTATTCCTACAGCTGCTTTGCTGGCAGGTACTTAAAACTTTAACGTAAGCTTAATTAATAACGTCATAAATCAGTAAAGTCCTTATACAATCTGGTTGCTCCAAGAAATTCCTAGGGGCTTGATGTACAGTAAACTATTAACGCTAATGACTTTAGTTGTGTGACTAACTCTTAAGGATGTAACGTTTCAATGTCCTGCAAATGACAGATCAAAATTGTTAAACGGCAATGTCTTAACCATGTTCAATGTTTATTTTCTTTCTGTAGTAAATTTAAAATAGCCAATACATCTACGCTACTAAGGGACGAAACAAATTGATTATATAATGTGCTGTTTTCCAAGAGTTCAAAGAGAAATTCATATCAACTGCGATGGTAACACGTTAACTAAGTTGTGCAAGCTCAACAAAAAGCCTATTTAAGGGTTTAAATTGAGGCATAATTGAAGCTGGCATTTCATAATAATGTTACTTAAATAATACATTAAGTCTATTAAAGTCTGAAAGAAGACAGCCATATCTCTACTCCGATTCATAGATTACTTTAACATGCTACCTACATTCATGTCTCCTTCTGTTTATTTGGATGTCTGTATGACGCATATCAGATCAAAATTATCCATATATTTTCAAAAATGTCTTTTTATGTCCGTATTTATAAAAAAGCGAAATTTCCAATACTTCAGATGATATAAACAGAAAAGAATTCATAAGACAAGAGGCATAGAGTTTTAGACGACTTGTTTAAAAGGAAGAATAATGTACATTTCATTTTGGCAGGCTTTTCCCCCACTCCAGGCACGTTTATAACGCAGTCGGTAGAGTTGAACACTATTATTACCACCGCGTGGCAGGTTCACAACGAGTAGACATTGCTGTCATTGTCTTTATCCGTATAATTTTGGTACATATATTGATGCAAATTTTACTCTTTTGAAATTTAAATATCAACTAATCTTAAATGCACTGCCAATAAAAGTAGGTATCTAAATTAAACGATTTATATACGTTTGTAGTTACTCAAATATATATATATATATATATATATATATATATATATATATATATATATATATATAGAGC
This sequence comes from Hymenopus coronatus, assembly GCA_030762935.1. NCBI lineage: Eukaryota > Metazoa > Arthropoda > Insecta > Mantodea > Hymenopodidae > Hymenopus > Hymenopus coronatus. The sequence continues at coordinate 248,904,364 of CM060900.1, read as the reverse complement.
TATCCTAAGATGAAGGAGGGCAACCTATCTTAAAAAACGGATTAATTACTTAACCCTTTAATGCTGGAGTAACTTTTCTATATGTTTCGTTCTTCTTCTAATTCCTAAACCGGCTTTCATATCCTTTCCAAAGGAACAACCACCGAAAAGGTGCGAATAGTCGTGAGCGAGAAGGTGATAAGTAATAAATCTATCCACTTAAATCGAGTTCGGATACCAGCAGCTGCATGCACTCTGTGCTGTAGTAAAGGACGGGCAGGGCCGAAAAGAAATAACCGGCGAACGGAGTTAAGTTTGACTGCTTTGTGCAGTTTTCTCTTTTTCTTAAAAAAAGAAAAAAATCGCTTAACTTTATTGCGAAAATGTATTTACTAATATAATTACCTACATTTAGACCTATGTATCCTAAGATGATGGATGACAACATATCTTATAAACCAGACGAAATATTTAGGTAAGAGGGAACCCTACAGTTTTAAAGTTGCGATCAATTATATGTATTGCATTTATATGCTGTACGGTAATACCTGAGTATTCCATGGTTACAATGTTTAAGTAAATCACAATATGGTGGCGCATTACAATAACATATTTTCAAATACAATACATTTTTCAAAACCGGCTTATGTCAAAACGGAAGCAAGGCCATTAGTCCCGTATGGTAGATTTACGGCACATAAAAGAACCTCAAGCCTACCAAGCTAGATGACATAGGCGTCTCGTCTGGAACTGGCATTCGGGAGATCGTGGGATTGGTTCCCTGTGGCCGACCTCTCTGCCCCATGGGCTTTTCGGAGGTTTCCACGGGTTACTAGGCGAATGCTGGAGCGGGTTCTTCATTCCCCAAACTCCCTGTTCCTTCATTTCACCTCCATTTTATCCCAACCAGTCTCCTTCAGTAGTCGACGAGGACTACGGCAGAGGCGCATTTTGTAGAAACGTGACTGCGCTCTGGAAATAAGCTCTCGGAGGCGGGATGGCGTTAATGGTTGTCTGTGGACTCATGTGATCTATTCGGGACTGAGCCGTAGGCTCGAGATAAAGAACTGCCTGTGAACAGTTAGGACCCTCCACGACGGCTCTCTTCTTGTCCGCATGTCAGCCGTCCTCTAAATTACACTCCTGTCATCCTTCCTCCAGGTGTCTGACGTACAATAAGTACAGTGGGGAATATCCCTCCATAACGTACACACACACGCCTCAAGCCTGATAAAAAGGCGTCTGAGCAAAATTAAGCGGTCTTTCACTCCTAATACAAAATGGGACACTAAGAACCGTAGCAGTTAAATAACGCACATAAATAAAACTTCATTTAATTCTGGAGACAATTTACAGTTTTTCTCACAGTGAAGTTCTAAGTACATAGTCAGGCTATTTGTTCTTAACAGTTACAAAACGGTTAGTTAAACGCTGGAATCAGTAATCGGAAAAGAATGGATTTAAGCTAAGAAAAAATGGACAGCAGCAACTGTAAAATGCTTTACAAGAAAATCCCTATGACATCCGCCTCAAGTAATAGGTTCAACCGTCGCGCTAACTACAACGTTAAAGTGTTTATGTGTATGTGTGTGTGTGTGCGTGAGAGCTCATACTTTCCCACGTTCTTCTGGCAGAAATGTAACCTCATCACGCTGCATTAATGAAATGACAACTGTTTTAATATAAATTAGCAACCTACAAATTGAAACAATTAGGTACATAATAAGTTCAATTTTACTGCATTGTTTCCTATAATTGTGTCTGTTCAGTTTCCGACCTTTTTAAACCATAAAAAAGGTATTCTGCGTATTACTTTGTTAGTTATTAATTGATAGTTGTTTGTTAGGGAATTTCACTAGAATTCAAGTTTTCCACCTTAACGTGTATAATTTATTTACTTAATTGTTGCTTATGTACTGCGATTCTTAATCACAACTACATTGATGATAAAAAAGGGGAAAGTGGAAAAACGCCAGCCTTCCTCAAGCGTGGTCAGTCTTTAAATATTTTTAATTGTGAATTGTAACAATAAAATCACAATGTAAAGTTGAAAATGCTTCAGAAAATGTATGCTTCTGTATAGGCTGCAGGATGTCAGTGACACTGAAGACATTTTAGATGAAAAACGGCGAATACTAAGTGTTAAACTTATTTTTTTAAGTTGACGAAACACTGTGCTTTTAGTCACTTATTTTAAAATATTTGCAATATCAAGTTCAGACGAAGATAACTAATTTATATTTTACACAACTTTTATTACAATAGGGTGTTGCTTTTAGTTGCAAGCTTCTCAAATACCAAGCACGTAAAAAGTATACAAATACAAATAGTCGTTCGTTTTTTGCTATTTCTTTTAAAAAGTAGGGTTAAGCTTTTAAAGTCTCTCCTTTGTCATAGGAGAACAAAGAGGTGTTGAAATGAGAGAAAAATGTTGCTGTGTCCTTATTGCACACATAAAGCAGGCAGAAATTCCAAGAAAGGAATTGGGGTAAAAAGAAAAAATGAAAGAACGGAAGAAAGATTGCAGACACAAAGCTGAATGCTTTCTCAGCACAAAGCCGAAATCGATTGTTTGGGGCATTCCTTTCTTCAGACTTGTAGATAAGTCTCTGCGAAATATGAGCATGTGCTTCTTTGTAAATAGATAGGTAATATGACTTTCATATTTGTAATTTTGCGTTATCGGTGGTTCCAATCGCAGTATTAAAGTTATGGTTTATTGGAAATTTAATCCCTATAAATTCAGCGATAAACAACGTGAAGAAGTTGTTTTTAATTAGTGAACTAGGATACAAACCGTGTGATCATGTCCTCCTGATAATGCATTCTTGTAATATTCGACGCAAAATGCGCGTGTGAATAATAGCTTAAGTGTCCAAAAGCATAGCATTGTAACTTTTCTGCGCTATACATTGCACAGCCAATTATTGCAAGACGGGCCTTGGATCGCATTTATTCAATGCTGTTGCACGCTTGATACTGTCTCCTTCATATAGAGGGGTCTGAAGAAATGTGCATAGTGCTTGGCCATCAATAAATTTATTATGAATTGAGATAACATTCTCAAATGTGGTGACATTGTAGCTTAGTATCTGGGATTTGGGGTCCTTGGACTGGTAAAGCGTTTTGTTTTATTTTATTTAGGTGATCGGAACGGTGATTCCAACGGATACTACAAGACTATCATTCAAAGAAACCGGTGGGATTATCTTGAAGCTGCAAACACTGATTTTAGCAATTATCCTAGAGCTGTATGAGAACCAGAAGATTTATCTGTAACAAGATAGTACCCTGCTCACTGTCTCCAACACTTCAGAGAGTACCTTAATGAAATTCTCCTTGGCCAATAGATAGCCTGAAGAGCTCCTATCGAATATCCGGCAATGTCTAAGGACCTAATAGTTTTAAACTTTAACTCTAGTGGACCCTAGGAACTCTTTATATAGAGCAAAGGCACTTACACTGCATTACGCGAAAACATTGAGGTATTGCGTGCAGTGATTCCACTGTACAATTTAGAGCAGGTTCTTTTTGGCACTTGTGTCACTGTATTTGGCTGCTGACGGTGGCCACTTCAAGCATCTCAGTTGATTTCAATAAGTCGGACGTTAGGCCATTTTTACACCAAATATGGGACTTTTGATTCAATTTATTGCAAAGCTAAAATAATGTTAGATAAAATGGGATCGCCTCGTATTTACAGATTAATCAGTGAGCTACATAAATTGGAGGCATTTTGCAATGTTCCACTCCTCTTGTCCTGCATTCTTAAAAAGGCAATGAGAAATATTAAAGCATTCAGTAGAGCCAACATGCTCATCGACAGAGGTAGTACTTGCATAAAGTGCTTATAAGCAGGGGCGCATTATTGCGGAAATATGGAAAACAAAAAGCGCATCCGTATGCAAAATAAAACGCAAGGAAGACCAAAGCCACATAAACAGATCATTCAGATATTACAAATGTCGCGAGGTAAGGAATCAAATCAAACTCTAGAACACGTTGCAATGTTTAAGACTAAAACCTTTACCATTGTGACTGATACACAAAAATGTAGGGATGCAAAGATGGTGTGAAATGACAATATTTCACCATAGAGATGAGCGGTGTTTAATAGAATAAAGTAAGACAAAGCGGATACTTAAACTTTTTTAAATCCTTCACTAGACTGTACCCTAAATAAAAAGTTATTATTTTCTACATTATAAACCTTTAAATCTATAGAATAAAGCAAGATTTTAGTGCGATTTTATACAGGCATTTTATATTCCTTCTAAGATGTTACAACGAGGTTCCTGTTACAAGGAACAAGGACTTAGTTGTTCAATTGAGGTAAATGTATTCTTGCTTATGCACTTGAAAATATACAAATATTTACAAACTATAAAATTAGTCACGCTATAAATTATTAAACAATAGAAGCAGAAAAATCTCTAAACCATAATCACTTCAAATATTCTTCCGAGAGTTTAACATATCTTCTGTGCCGCACATATACTGCGCAGGTCCAGAAGTTCAGAGCTAATAATGGTTTATTTAGCGCTATACTGCAGCATTCCTAGTGGACGTGACTTGTTCTCTAGCGCCGACGCATTTGACGTTGATGTTCTTCCGAGAAAGGGTCGTAGGTTCCATCCCGCTATGGGCATGGATATGTAGTGTTATGTGTTTTTGTGTTTGAGTGGTATCCAAGTAATTCTCTCCCCCTGATGGCCAAGAAGGTTACGGCTGAAGGTAAAATTAAAAATAAAAATAAGAAAAGCTGTAACCCGAGTCGCAAAGTCCCTGATGGGAGGTAACACACATAAGCGTAGCTAATGCATGAGAGAGTCGAATTAGGCTTCACAAATATGGGTTTGCAATCAAATTTCTTAAAATATATTTATGAAAACCCCAAACTAGCAAAGCTGTATACAAATTGAAGTATGGGATTAATGAATCACAAAACGTACATTACTTAGCACCATGCGCTTAACACTTAACACCACAAAAATTGAATAATGAAACAAAATTTTGAGAAAGGTAAGCACAAAGCACGAACGCAAATAAGAGCTTTCCACATTTAATAACAACGAAGTTAATGATAAAAATACTGATAATATAAGTAGCAAAAATCTGCAATGTGTTTCGCAAATTTCACCTATATTTGGTTTTAATTTGAATTTGAATTTCTGATTAGAGATATTCTTTATTTCTTCTGGTAATTGTGTGCAGATTTTATTAATGAAATGCTTTAATCCTTTAGTTACTTAGTTACAGTTTCAGCAGGACTATTTTTATATTTTAAAATGTTAACATGAAATTCTATTGGGAGTTAAATAATGAACGACTAATAGATTTGTAATGGGCTTGCTCTGAACTACTCTCAATGGTTTCAATCTGTTTTTCTACGATGAACTCAAATAAATAACATATAAGCTATAGGAGAATGTGTTAGAGAATAGTACAACAGTGTTCGTAAGCAAGAGATTGTAATAGTCCTTTAAGTCGAACAAATATCCTTATAGTGGGGCCATTTCTTTTACACATATTTTGAATGTGTATTTTCCAGCTTAAACTCGTAACTACGTATGGTCTAACATAAAAATGTTGTATGCACCAATCGCATAACGGGGTTATTGTTAAAGAAGAATTGTTAAGTGTTATCAGCAAAAAGTGAAGAGACTCCATAAAGAGATAAACATTTTAAATCATTGACATAAACAAAAACGGATAAAGCCTAGTATTGATATCTGAGAAAATCCACAGTTGATCACAAGAGTGCTGCTTTCTATTCCTTTCACTGAAATATATTGGGTGCGATTTTATAAACAACTTTGAAACTAGCTCAGTACAATACCTCTTATGCCAATACATTCTAGTTTATATAAGTATTGAATAATCTACTTATCAGATGCGTTTTCAATCAATAAATATTCCTGAACAAACCTTATTGCTATCTAATTAAATTACCTCCTTTGAAAACAGAGATGCTGCCAGAAATGTTACACCTTTTTGGCACAGCTCCATTCTGGAAAGAGTAACTAATAATGCTTCATCTATACAGGATGATTCAAAAATACCTTTACAACGTTTGCGGATGGATTCCTTACATCGAAACAAGACGATACGTTCATATAAGCATATGCTCTAAAGCCCTTCGTTTTCGCGTTATCAATTTATTAATGAAAGTTTACGTCAATAGCTTTCCGGGTCCAATTTATCTATGCACTCATTCATAGAAGGCTTTGACCTATTTTACCCTGCGGAGTTGGTCTTATATGGCCATGGCTGTTTGTTTACACTTGGCATTTGTCAGTAGCATAATACATTCCCCCAGCACACCTTGCAGGTACTCTCTACAGGGACTTCTCTCAGAGCTCTCTCCCAGACATACTAGAACATGTACCGCTGCAAATAAGAAGAAATAGGTTGTTTATGTATGATGGGGCTCCAGCACATATTAGTCTCATTGTTCGAGATGAACAGACGGATAGGTAGAGGAGGACCAGTCCCATAGCCAGCACGTTCCCTCGAACTCAGTCCTTTGGAGTTTTATCTAAAAAATTGGTTTATACTGCAGAGATCCCAGATGCAGGAACTCTTACTCTACGTGTCATGGAGGCCTGCGGAATCATAAAACACCGACTGGGAGTATTAAGCAGTCCATGCTTCGACGTGTGCATGCGTGTGTAGGCGCAAGAGCATTTGCTGAGAGCTAAGTTTGTGTTGAACACCTCCTAACAAGCCGATAATGTTAAAAATAGAATAACGTACCACTTTAAAGTGTCATGATTAATACCATTTTGGACCTCGATAAATCGAAAACGAAGTTTTGGAACCTCTGCTTATATGAACATTTTTTCTTGTTTTGATGTAAGGAACCAGATCCCAATCTTTGTAAAAATATTTTGGAATCATCAAACAGCTGCACATAATGTTGAAGATGATTTCTGAAAATCATTCATAAAACCTTTGGATTATCAAATAGCTATATAATATTTCTTTCATAAATGTTTGTAAAATCTTGACAATCCCAAGTAAAATTGAAATAGGTCTGTAATCTCCCAGATTTGAACAATTACTTCCTTTGAAAATAGAGATGCCGCTAAAACTGTTACACCTTTTTGATACAACTCCAGTCTGGAAAGAGTAATTAATAAACTCAGCAATTCCATATTTTAATGGAGGTTTAGTTTTCTTTAAAATATATTTATTTTATTATTTTCTTTGTTAAAGTATTAATATGTTTTTCAACTTCATCGAGTGAAACAGAAATTAAGTGCATTGAATGTGTTTTCATTGCAATGCAAGATTATGATGATGATTATTATTGTTGTTGTTGTATTTTTTAAATCTACATTAAGCGTTTGCCAAAACATATTAAGGCTTCTTGTTGTACACTGTAAAACATTTTCATAATATTTGACTTTTAGTTTTCTTCTCTCAGTGATAATATTTCTAAGTATTTTATATTCATATACAATATTATGGTTTTTAGGACATTTCTTTTCATGATCATGTAAAATGAACCTCCTTTGAATTAATAGAAGCAAATCATCATTAGTTCAAGAATCATTTGCTTTGTATCCACCTTTACAGGTATATTTTGTCATGTTTTGTTCTGTACATTTGTTATAACGTTCTGATATATAATCTAAGAATTTATCATGACAAATCTCAATAGTAATAATAACTCCATGACACGACAACTCACACGGAACCTTGGCCTACCACCCGGCCGCTGCGTCCCCCATCTCGATCCATGACAGAGGTGGAATATTGCAGGGTGAGACGTGATCGCGGGCCGCCCGGTTGGTTAATGTGGTCCTCATGACCTGGAGCCACTACTTCGCCATCAAGTAGCTCCTCAATTGGCCCCACAGGAACCTAACGAGGCTGAGTGCACCCCGGGCCAGGTATCCCAGCGGGGGGAAAATCCCCACGTAGGTACCGGGAATCGAACCCAGGTCCTCTCGCTTGGTAAGCAGCTGCGCTAAGGAGACGTCCAATCTCAATATTACCTTCTGGAATAAAATTATTGCTCATAAAATAGTATTTTGTTTACAATAATATATTTTAATATAATAATTGTGATTATTGCTGTTATTTGTATCAATATTATTTTTATTTCAGACTGTTTTTTCATTTTCAGATTTAAAACTGTTCAACATTAAAATGTTTTGATCAATGATTCTTGAATTTATATTGTTTATAGTATAATTTAAACAATAATGTGGTTAAATAAAGCGGTCGATTAATGTACCACAATTTTCATGTAATTCTGTAGGGTATTTATGTGTTACAGCATATTAATCCATGCAATTTACAAATAAATTTATTTTATTTGGTAATTAGAGCAATCTTGTTTAAAATATTAATCTTAAAACCCCTGATATAATTAATACCTCTTTGGATATGCTGCTTAATGTATTTTAAAATTAATGGAGAAGGGTTTAGCTCTTGGATTGTTAGCTCCAATAATAGTAAATTTACCAATATTATGCCTGAATTCCACCATGAACATATTACGATCATCAGTTTCACAGAGGTGATACATTTAGAATATAAATCATATTTACATAAATTGAACCTTCACCTCCAGCTTTTATTAACCTATAAGACTAAAATCCTGTAGGTTATAATATTCACATTCTAAAGTTTTGAACATGATTCTGTCAATATTAAAACATCAATTTATACATTAAAACTTTAATATCTTCTGTTTGTGCTGATACCTTGAGCATTTAAACGAAAAATATTAAGACGAGTATCATTGTAATATGATTTTAGCGAATATTCTTCTATAATCTTGACTATATTCCTCTTTGTTAAATACAGTACTTCATAATTATTTTTATCCGATGTCAAGTTAAATCTAGTGTGCGATAACATAATATTTACAGAGATTTAAGATTATGTGTACCTGCTTAACATTTTATTAGCTTTCCTGGGGATTTTTCAGCTTCAAGAACAAGAATCTTACAATTCCGGATCCAAACAAATTTAAATTTTCGTCTCAGCTCTTTTTCCTTCTGTAGCAGTATTTTGTTCCTTGGTGTAATATCCTTATTGATTTAGATTTTCCCGCTGGCACCTTGAAACTCCATATCTTGAGACTCCAGTTACCTGTGACCTTTTTTGATTTAATGACACCTCCTCCTTCCATCTGTTGCAGGCACCTCTGGAATGCCATGGTCCTCCAAGTTATTTCTTCTAGAATATTTTTAATTTCTATAACCTCATCTATAGGTTCCTTTTTATCTTCTCTTTGCCTTTCAGCAAATTTCTTCGTTTCCTGTTTTATTGTCTCAAATGTGCATTGAATTATTTCATACATTTCTCCATTTCTTTATTCTCCTTGAGAATTACATGTATTTGTACCTTTAATTTATAATTTTCAGCAATCATGGCAACCGATTTTGCTGATCATTTTTCTTTTACTGGATGATAATGCTTGTTATATTTACATCCGTCTGCTTCTTAAATTCACAAGCTTTTTGTACAAATCTACTGTTTACGCATACCTTTCTCGCTTTTTACCATTACTTTTCTACCCTTCCTGTCGAATCATCCTTTCCTAGCATGGGTATCAATGGACATGTGGTGAGAAAATATTGTACGAATGTCTAAAATTTATGAAAATCTTCGCCTAACTGATCCCTCCTTTAACCCTACTGGTCCCATGCCGGGAAATCGATCTACTGCCCTCTAGCTTGGTTGCGCATGATATGAATGGGAGCACTAATCGGGTCTGTCGCCTACATGCGACAAATCACACATGTTGCAAAGCCCCTTGCGGCTCCTCCCATTCATCATTCCTTTCCGGAGCCTAACTACCTATAAAACGGCTGTGGCAGAAGTAAAGGAAGTTTTCCTCTATGTTACCCATTTTAGATCACATTCTACCCAGAAATAAAAGTCAATGACTACTTTGTCCGCAACGACAACTCTGCCCCATCTTCCCCTATTGATTTTCTCTGTTATACGCTTAGTTTATACTGGAAAATGTATACATCATGTGAGAGCTGCATGCCCGTTTTTGTGAATATTCCTGACATGATATATTTTACCAGTAATAACACCGGCCGTGAAAGCCTACGAGCACATTCCTGAAGAAATGTTCAGTGATCAACACATTGTGTAAGGTTTTTGTGCACCTTAACACAGGGAATAAGTCAATGTCAGAAATATGAAACCAAAAACTGTCAGCCTTTATCTCCTCTTCTGATTGTGGAATTGTATATCACAACCATTTGTCACGATGGGAAATGTTATAACACATGGAGTGATTAATGATCCTTAAATTAAAATGCCTCACATGATGTTTCGCTATACTTGGCACGTTTGAAATAACTGAGCTCGGACCCATTTTTAACGTTAGCTACTCTTATCTTTCAACAGATAAAACATTTGGAAATGAGAGTGAAATTAGCTAGGGTATTGCGTGTCAAGTACTTGGAAGAGATCCATTAAATATTTTTGAAAAGTACCACTTAAAGCCAGGAGAAATGTAAAGGAGAAAGGCTTTCCGGGTCTGTTAATTCCTAAGTGCATGTTAAACATTTGTTTCGTCGTCATCATTTTCATTGATTTCCAGTAATTGCTTTCGCACTCGGGTATAATTAGCTATCGTTTACACTTTTTGCCTTAATATTGCCATCTTACAAGTAACAGTGTTTGTCCTGGTTGTGAGCTGTATGTGATTGAAGGATGTTAGAGAATCATCGACACATAAATTAATTCAAAGTGTCTGTTCCCTTACCTAATAGCTGAAGAGCTTTACGAACAGCAGCCAGAAAAAGTTTATACATTTGCAAGAAGCTCGGGTCCGAGCGCTCTGTTATATGCTATATTTTGTTAAGGGATGCTGGATTAACTTGGCTTCGTTCACGAAGCTGAAGCTCTACGCTTCGATTTCCGGCTCTGGAGTGGCACTTTTAAATCAGTCATCACCTCTTAACTAATTCATGTGAAGCATCCTCAAGACCCAATGTGGTTCAGAATTTACGGTAAAAGCTGACGCTAGGTTGCGGGATTACTTTAAAGAACGACATTTCCTGACACATTCAACAATCCCTCTGCAACTGAAAGGTATCATCTCGCAAGAAATTGCCAACATTCCAAGAGATTATATATAAACTGCTATGTATGGTGATGTAGAGAGAATGCCATACGTTGAAGAACAAAACATGGATATCTTCTAAATGTTATATTTGCTAAATATTATTATGCATCGTGTATTATATTTAAAGCGGTTTAATCTTTGAACTTGCTTTTGAAAGACTCTATATCAGCCTACCCGCATACTTTAGAGGCAACACCAGCGTCTAAAAACAAATTTGGCATTTCGGCGCCATGCACGCTTAGGATGCACCTAAAATATTCTGATCCTGGAAATATATATATATATATATATATATATATATATATATATATATATATATACAAACTTATGTAAAAATATCGTACCAGACTTTACATTCACTCAACGTTTGTCAGCACATAGTAAATTTGGTTTTCATTTTCAATGATTCAAGATACGGCCATTGCTCTTGATTTATCTCCATCACCATGATGTAGATAAAACAGTAATGCTTTGTAAAATAATTTATTTACAGAACAGGCAGCGAAAATCAAGTGCATGTAACACGTCATATTTTTTTTTAAAATGGACACTGGTTATTTCTTTTTTCTTTTAAAAGAGAGTTTTACTCTAAAAGAACATCAAAATGGTTATGCTTTATGAAAGGCAGACAATGATTATTACATTACTAATCTTGATATTTTTATTTTAGAAGCTAATGCAGTATAGAAATAGAAATTATCAAGATACACTTCAGTTTCTATTTTCTCAACAACTTGAGACAAATGTCGTTCAGGGTAGGACAATATTGTTTTAATCACATCTCCGCTGAAGCAAATTACATAATAAGTGAATTAGTTCCAGTGAATAATTAAGGCGCTGCAGCTGCTGCCCTCTTTTTAACACTTTTAGAGCATCTTGTACTATCATCCTTCTTTTAGTTTTCTCTCTCCTGTTTGACGTATCTCCGTTTACTTCAGTCACCTTATTTCCTATTTCATTCTTAACGAAGCCCGTTAGAATCTCGAATATTTCTGTTTCAAGCTTACAAAGTGAATGTACAAAGCGAACTGAGCTGATTAAACTCGCTAAAGCTGTATAAAATGAAATGTTTGAATCCTTTTTAACATATGCCTAATCCAGTCTGGTTTTCTGAGCATTAATGCACATCACCCTACCCCAACCCCAAAAATTCCGCCTCCGTAATAGCACCGCTATATGAGGGGCTGCGTGTTAAATAAAATACTCTTCTTAAACGAAAAATTTGCTGTGTGTCATCAGTTTGTCTTTGCTGTTAGAAAAATACGCATAGACTTTTCTTGCTGGCAACATAATATTTTCATAAGATTATTTCTGCGATAAATGGAGATAAATAGGATAACAATACTTTGCGCGTACCTTTTCCTGGGCGCTCGCCTCCAGCCTTCGTTCGTTAGAGTTCGCAAAATTTCGGAAGCAGAGCAAACTGACAACATTGAGACATGAAGTACGCTATTCGCGCTATAACCTAGTAGCTTCAATGCTGATGTTTCATTCTGTTTGTGGATCCCTGAGTTCACGCATATTCACGTGTGCTGTGTTTCATTTAACAATTCATCTAGTTCGCAGTAAGTTAGATAACGTATTCATCATAATGGTGAGGGCCTCAAATAAATTTTATTTGGTTGACAACACTGAAGAAAGACGGGCGAGCGGCCTCTCTTCTTTCCCAGGAGACAGAAGGCCCAAGAAAAGGTGTGCACACACTGGTTAAATTTCCTGTAAGCACTATTACTAATTTTGGCCGAAATTTAATTGTCTAACATATATTCGGAATCGTCACCCTGCTCTATTTATATTTGCTTCCCATTCACCTAAAAGGGGTGTATTGAACTTGTAATATTTGCCAGTAAGATATGCAAACAAGAATCGATTCAAATCCATTGCAAAACTAGGCCTGCAGAGACAAGGTTTGTTCATCATAAGTAACTTGCATTCTGGAATAATTGTGAAAAACTATTATCAAGTTTTAGCCATTTCTGTTAAGTTTAAAAATATTTAAGGTTCTTTTTGTGGTCAGAACTGAACTGCATATGACAAGAGTTTTACTGTTCCTGCCTGAATTGGTGCTTAGTATTACAGTGATAACAGATGTCTATACCAAAGTTGGTGTTGGATAAAGTGCTGTAGGACACAACGATGCTATTTGTGCTTGAAGCAAGCACCATTAGCGATGATACAAGGCGTCTGGACTAAATTCGATATGGAGAACCTAACGCAAAGGTGTTACTCTTCCTACATGAATGGATGCTCCATATATAGTGACGTTCTTTCTGAATAAATGTCCATATTATAAATACACCTGTAAAGCACATAACATTATCCCACACGTACCGGTTCTTTGTATACAGGCTATTTCGAAACGCTATCGAATAAAAATCAGTCTTAAGCTTACACTGGAACTAACCAGAATTTTGATGTTGCAGCTTTGAAGCTCTGTAAGGTATTTATTTTATTGTTGGTTTTTTTTTTCACACAAGTTGTGTGTAAGACAGGAGTTGGATAGGTAGAGTGAGACTAAAAAATTCAATGCCTTAGCCGGAATTTGAACCACGGATCTCCCGGTCTCTAATCGGTTGCTCTGCCACCGAGCTACAAGCTAGAGACCGGGAGATCTATGGTTCAAATCCCGGCTATGGTATTGTATTTTTCAGTCTGACTCTACCTATCTTTTAGGAATGTTTTATGGGACCTCCGAAATTACATCATTTTGAGATTAGTTTAGCACACGAAGCATTAGTAACATGCCCACATACTCACACCTTAGAGGATTTACTTGACAAGCACGTGTCATAAAAACAAACAGGTGACTCCTTGTTCATTATCAGTAAACCTAACCTGGCTTTCAGGTAAAATGGTAAAGGACAGTTATCTACTCTAAGGATACTTATGACTAGAATAGTTTTGAGGATACTCTTGAATTCGAAACATGCGTATTTCCCGCTAAACAAGAGTCCTGCACTTAGCATCCTACTCATTTTGTAATTATTCTAATAATAAGCTCTCACCAATCTCTAAAAGCTTCCTGTTAAATTTAAAAATGTTTCATTTAATATTACAAGTTAAAGACGGTATCATAAACTTATTGTATCATATCAAAAGGGATTTATGTTTGTTTAACTTTATCTAAATGAATAAAATGGGATGAAACTGCCGGGGGTAGGCCAAGGTCCCCTGTGGACTGTCATGCCATGGAGCTAGGTTACGTAATACGAGTACTACATGTAATAGCTATTTCGACATTCAAGTATATCTCTGCATATATATTCACCGCCAGACGATGCAATTTGCAAAATAATAAGTTTCATAGAAAGCTTATCGTCCGTTATCACATCTTTTAAAGAAAAGAACATCTACCGATATGCTGTTAAACTAGCATTAGTGACTCTGTAGTGGAATATGTGCCTCCGACCTGAAAAGATGAAAGAAAGGAAATGTTGTGACGTTATCCAAAATAAATGATTTTTACTAATCATATCCATTTCCATAAATTAAAAGATTTTGGCCCAAAAATATTGAGCACGCGTGATAACTTGTTGGAGTTATCTATCTAAATAAAATTCTTTTCCCGGTTTATTTTTATTCTAGGTATAACTGTCAAGGCTTAGAAGTACTGGTTCATTTGACCGCACCCTCACCAATGTTGCCCTCTGTGGTGTAATGGTTACCATGCTAACTTCATATACCCGAGGTCGTAAGTTCAAAACGGCAGAGGACCATGAACTTTTTCGGGCGTAAAAATCCTTGGCATGGCTTCCTTAGGAAGGAAAGTAAGGCCGTTTGTCCCGTTTCGTAGATATACGGCGCGTAAAAGAACCTCAAGCCTGATGAAGAGGCCTCAGAGCAAAATTAAGGGGTCTTTCACGCCCAATATAGAATGGGACGCTGAGAACCACAGCAATTAAAGAGCGTTCATAAATAACTTGCATTGTATTTCATCCTCACCAATCATCTACATAATTTGTCATATGTAGATCTGTGGCTAGTGCACTAGAAAATCCTATAATGAAGGAACGAACTGAATATATTGACCCATTCCTCTTCATTCTCATCAACTATATGTTTGGTGTATGTGTTATGTCCAAATATCCACTCACACCTAGGCATGCCATTTGTGACACTCTGTGTAACTTTCCTCCTTTCTGTCTCCAACTCCGTTTGTTGGGTTTATTGCAGTATAAATAAGTACGTTTATACATGGCAGTTGAACGTTAGTATTATAATATGAAAGAATGCTACCTCTTGTAAACACAAGTAAACATGATGTATCAAATAAGATACCGTCTACCACCCAGCTCGCCGCCTTTGCCAAGCCACCTGTCTCAAAGGTTTCTCATGCCGGGCTGTCAATCAAACTTGCTTCAAAGACAGGGGCGGCCTTTTATTGCCAAATTGATAATAAAAATACCCTGGAAGTCACTAATTTTTAATAAATCCTTTAATTCTGAAGTTTTGAACAATAAGAATTACATAATATCAGGCTAGAATTAAAATATGTTTCCAGCAATTCTTATGTCGAATGCATATAAGCAATTAGAAAATTTTGATTAAATTGCTCTAACTAAACAATGAACTACGACGCTAATATTGCCCATAGAACGAAAACGAAATATACCAAACTTATTAAATTGCTAAGGATCTGCCAAAAACAAATCCTACATTCGCACTATCCCACATTCAAAAAAATTTACTTACAATTACGGTAGTTAAAATGGCAATAACGTTTAAACAATTGATGTTACAATGAAACCTTATAAGGCTTTTCTTATTCATTTATCACACCTCATCCAGAACAGGAATTGCATTCGCACCATTCCACACCAAAGAAAGTTTAATTACAATTATGCTAATTAAAATGGAGGTAACTCATAAAGAATTGAGGTTACAATAAAACGTTATAAGGTTTTACTATTTCATTTATCACCCCTCATTCAGTACGAGTGAAAGATCCGCGCTACCCCACATTAAAGAAAGTTTAATTACAATTACGGTAATGAGAATGGAAATATCATTTAAAGAATTGGCGTTACAATAAAACGTTATAAGGGTTTTCTGATTTCTTTATCATTCACTACAAAGCACAAGTATAAGATTAGCGATCGATTAATTCAAGAAATTTTAATTACAATTACGCTAGTTAAAATGGCAATAATGCTTAAAGAATTGAGGCTACAATAAAACGTTTTCCACGAATGCAATAATATGATATAAACACTATATTTTCAATATATTCACAATGTTTGCACTTTGTCTTTTTGAGCGGAATAGAGGACGAAATTAACCAGTCGCGAATCTAATACTGGTACTGGATAGGGGATGATAAAGACAAAATAAAAGTCTTATACCTTTTATTGTTCCCTTAATTTTTAAAGGGATATTGAAGTTTTAATTAGCATAATTGTGATTAAAATGTCCTAAATTAACCAATCACGAATGTAATATTTGTACTGGATAGGGGATTATAAGGGAATTAGAAAAGTGCGCTAGCGTTTTATTGTAGTCTCCATTATTTAAGCGTTGTTGCAATTTTAATTAGCGTGATTGTAATTAACATTTCATGAGTCAATCAATTGCTAATCTTATACTTGTACTTGGTAGTGCTTGATAAAGGAATAACAAAAGTCTTATGACGTTTTATTGTAACCCCAATTATTTAAGCGTTATTGCCATTTTATTAGCGTAATTGTAATTCAACCTTCTTGAATGTGGGATAGTGTGCATGTAATTTTTTTCTGGATGAGGGCGATAAATGAATAAGAAAAACGTCGTAACGTTCCATTGTAACCCCAATTATTTAAACATTTTTGCCATTTTATTAGCGTAATTGTAATTAAACTTTCCTGAATGTTGGATAGCGCGAATATAAGACATGTTTATGAAGGACCCTTAGCAATGTAATGAGTTCATTGTGTGTCGTTTTTGTTCTATGGTTGATATTAGTGTCGTAACTCATTGTTTAGTTAGAACAATTAAATCAAATGTGTTCTAGTTGATTATATACATTCGACAGTAGCATAGTGGGAGAGAGCTTTTAATACTAATCCCATATGTAACTCTTATTGTTGTAACTTCAAAATTAAAGGAGTTATTAAAAGTTAACGGATTCGAGGGTACTTTTTACTACCAAACTGATAATAATAGATTACCCCTGGCTTTGATGCAAGTTTGATTGGCAGTCCGGCAAGAGAAATCTCTTAGGTAGGTGGCTTGGCAAAGGGCGAGGGGTGGCGCTCTGGATGGTAGATGTTCTTAATTGACACATCGTGTTTACAACAGGCTTTGTTCCTTTCTATCCTGATTCTCTCAAAGTATAATAATTAACATTAGTTAAATATATCTTCAGTTTTAAGAGCATTCCTTTTTTTATTTTCTAAAAGCGTTTAGCGTGGCCCTCGTATACCATATAGGCGCAGAAACTCCTTTAGCAATTACTAGGAATGCCAAAAAATATGATGACGATATTATCCCTATAAATAGCTATGAGTGAAATCCATGCATTTAGAAATCTTCATGGTCATCAGTTTTTAATATTAGCCTAGCACAAACCAGCTCTATTACCAGTATGTGCTGAAAAATGTTTAAGCATTTGAATAAATCCATATTGTGACACTAGAAACAACTTTTAAAATAGCAGTATACGATAGTAATAGCTTAACATGCTCTTATGTATCATCTTAAAACGCTTGATTCTTGCTTACCACATTATTTAGAATGTCATTATACAAAATCATTGTGGATGTGGGTGGCTCACTTGGTTAGGTACTGGCCTTCTGATCCTAAGTTTGCGGGTCCAAACCGGCCTAGGCCGATTGCTTAAGTGTACTTAAAAGCGATAGATTTACTGGCAAGTAAAATAATTCCTCCGGGACGGAATTTGGACACATCGTCGGCGTTCAGATGATCCTGGCAATTGAAAGCGTCTTTAACAAACACACATTTCTTTAATAAAGTCATTTTCGTTAATCACAAAAGCATAGACAAAATATAAGATTAATATCCAAGCTGAGGGATTGATCCACATGTCAAGTTCATGTAGCATATTGACAGTGTCATGTAACAAGAGAGACAAGTAACGCGCATTAAACATTGGCTTCTTCTCATCGCACTTCTACTCAATTATAAGTACGACAAAACTAGACTTTAGTTTAGCGAGCTGAGTTGCTCTAACTTGAACTATACAACGTCTGGTAGATCCAATAATTACAAAAATACCCCTAAACTTGAAGTAATAAATTAATTATAGATGGGGTTACTCTTATGCAGGTGGGAACAATAACGAAATAATTTATAATATCAATTAGAAATATATCTGTTTTATGTTCTCATTTGAAGGATTGGAGAAGCAAATTAAGAAATCTGTTTTTGAAGAAGGTTTTACAAAGTGTTAGCGTTAACTCCCTTTATTTGTCAGTTTACACAGAATTCATTGTGAATGAAGAGTGTTTTATAGTATATGAAAACAACAACCTGAAAGTACTATTTACTAACGCTGCTCCATCCCTAGATTTAGTTATGAATTCGTAATTGTAACGCTACCTGTTTTCCTTACAATAGCCTCCCCACGAGCAAACACTTGCGTACAAACTATTAACTAGGAATGAGACAGTCATTTCAGAAAGTCCTGATAAAAGTTTACAATGATTTCTGAGATTAATATTGAGATTTCTAAGATTTTAAAAGCTGTCCTTATGCTAAATGCCATATAAGTGCAAAAAAAAATAAATAAATAAATAAAACAAAACGCACTAGAATATGAAATGGTACAAAATTACCAAAGGTTACTAATAGTTGTTAGCAATACCTATGATGTAAAAAAATTAAAAAATATATGTAATCAATGTCTTCCCTGGAAGTGACCCTCAAGGTTATTCTGTAAATAAAGTTAGTGAAAAATTAACATAGACTACATGAAAGCAAATTACTAGTAACCCAAGAAGTACATTTAGTGGTGGTTCTTTATCACTGCGAAATTCCTCTTTATATACATATATTACACACAGGTTCCTCATACACTAAAAACACATATTTAAGACATTTATAGAATAATGAGGTTTCTATAGTCTCTAACCATCATAAAGCGTTAATAAACAAAAAACACTGCAGTCGACTTCAGAATATTAAAATGCTCCTCTTTGCTCCCTGGTGCAGTATCAAGGATTCCTCTTGCTTTTATGTTACTATATCAAAGCGAAGCACTCCAGAGGGATTTCCGTTTGAGAATTACCATCATATGAGTGAAGCCATTGAAATCAGGGGAAGATAAAGCATGAATACAGGTGACTTGCAACAATGGCCTTTACTGCTCAAAAGAAAATCCATGTGCATAATAGAAATTTCAAGCTACTTACGTTTAGCTACATGAAGGTAAAACTACAGATAGCTTTAAGGGACAGCAAGCTATACCTAAGGATTACATTGCTGTGTTCCCTTCAAATTAAGATTAAAGAACCAAAGTATCAAGCCAAGGATATTTAATTGACATTTTAAACAGAGACACAGGTTAAGCAATTTAATATAGTGTGCATTTTTAATAGTGGTACTCCACTGTGGAAGGTTTCTTGGAATCACTTTATTTATAAGTTCGAAGGTAACCTTTTAAGCAGCTTTGTTAAAATCCTTTGGAATTTTATGTAATTAAGTGATGGTACATTAAGAACAACATATTTGTATTTTACTGAATAAACTCGGTATTAATGTTTAAGGCCTGCTAAAGATAGAAGGGCCATTGTGTGCATCAGTCACTGCTGGTTAGTCGTTACAGCACAATTCAGAGATCAGATACATAATTTCATATTTTAGTCAGACACAATTAAGGGTGTAAAACAAAGACGTTCAGACAGCTTTTACTTCCTTAAAAAAAAAAGTAGTTGAAGAAATATATTTTTTCAGCTTTAATCACTAATTGTATGAAGTATGAGAACATGGTTTGAGAAATAAAGTTTACAGGTTGAATATTGGGGGCTGTAAGTGCTGTTAATTCTATTTGAGTTTAATATAACGGGAAAGCTACGAGAGATTGACAAAATATTGCTGTAGGCAAACTCTTGAATATCCATAAAATACAGAACTTGCATTAAAGGTAATAATTTACAGCATGAAATGTTTACGAAAATTTTGCTCTATATGAATGCCCGTGCATTTTGATTACCAGACTTTTAAATGAAGAATTTTGGTTGTATTATTTCACATAGTTCATACCAAACAACATGAGTAGCATAAATATCGACTTGGTTTTTAAACAGCTATTCTCTTAACCTAGAAATGCATTTTCCCGATATTTCCTAAATCAGACAACTCGTAGATATGGCAGTTAATTAGTGGAAATATCATCTCCTCTATAAATATTTTGAAGAATAGCTACGTAAACATATAAATAAATTGTAGAGGAAGTCACACGATTGCCACATATAAGAATAACTATTTTTTCTAAAATGTTACCATCATAGATTAATGAAGAAACAGTTCGCAGATTCTTGTATAACTAATTCCGCTCAGTATGAAAAGAAAATGTGCCTGCATAATATAGAATTCCACTTATGCAACTGTGTGTTGCAGTTTGCTTTATACTTTATCACGTTCAAAACACTTACAACCATTTATTATAGAAGAGTCGCTTGTGAAAGAGCATATTGTGATGAAATTTGGAACAGAAATGTTTGTGATTATAGGCATATTGGGATTGTATATATGGGTATTATGTCCTTACGTGAAATAGTGTAATAGTTGCTTTTATGCATTACGCATAGTAATCAGAGATAAATGTGAATAAACTACTGACGTTTTGATGTGTGTTGTAATTAATTTTCTCTAAAAAGCTCTGAATTCTTGACCTCAATAGAACAAAAACGTGGAACAGGGTGACAGCATCGTGTTTTCAGGATTATCACCAGTACACCTTCATACATATGAAATGAAAGTTCCTATCAAGATCTGAATACACCAGACATAACCATATTCTCTAACTAATACTATAATAGACTAAAACACGCCAAAATGCGCATAATGCGATAGAAAGCATACTTGAAAATGTTCTATGGTTTGCAGTGCATCACTTGTTTTTGGAGTGAGTTCAAATCTCCTGCTTTAGGCACTGTAAGCTGTAATCAGATGCAGAGCTACAGGAATACATTCTATAAGGATCATATTGCTATACTGCTTTCACAAGCAATGTGTAAACAAGTATCTTGTTAGAAATGGAAATACATTAGTTTTTATGCAATAAAATGTTAGCTGTTGAAGTTCATTTCTTTATTACTTAAGAACATCAATGTGCTTCTTACATATCAAACGTGTGTAGAAAACAAGCCCAAGATGTCTGCAACATAGCTGCACTATTCCAGAATACGAAATGAGCATATTCTTTCCTAATATAAATTAAAGCAACAGCAGATGTCCTGTTTGGATTCATAGATGAATTCCATTTTGTTCCATGATTCTATTTCATATGAATGATACTGTATATGTGTTTTAACGTCTGTCATCTATGGCATAATGTCTATAACGTTTGATAATTAGACCATGTATATATGGTCAGTTTTGGATAAATAATAAGTGTATATTAAACATAAAACGGTCCCAATATGCTTCTCTGAGGTACTTTTACATTAAAGGTCTGATGAGAGACTGTACACTTTCATAGGCTACAGAAAGCACAGCTTTTTGTTTGTGGATATGTGACTGGTTGGTAGTATATGCCAGAACGATATTTCTTAATTTTCAATAGAATGCCATCATGCCTAACTTTGTCGAGTGCTTTTTCAGTATCCATAAATAAATACATACAGCTGGATTTGTTTTTATATGTAGCCAGTATTTCGTCTAAAATCATGTGCAACTGTTTAGGGGCAGGAGTAGAATTTTGTAAATACAAGTTCTGTCTTAGGCAACAGTGCTCCAAAAAAAGGAGATGTCTGGGAAATGGCAAACCATTGAATGTTTTCGAAAATAATGGTAATGGACCAATTAGTCTATAGCTAAATGGACCACTGTGATTTTTGTTGGATTTGGGTATAATTATAATATTAGCAGGCTTCAATGCTGCAGGAAAGTATAGAAAAAAACCTGCATTGAATTGTAAACGTGTGTTTGAGAAGTAGATTCTTAGGTAAAGGTTGCACTTTATAATCATAAACAGGAGCGCCATTTGATATCATTTTGTATCATCACTGGAGTGAAAGGTCTATGCGCAAGGAACAGCCGCAGAAATTGGACAAGATTATTGTGTCCTAAGTGTCAGTATCTTCAGTTATGTGGGGCTAAGTTTCTGTAAAAGAATTTCAGAGACATTTTATACCTTATCTTGCTAGACTGTGAGCAACTGGTTACCAAATTTTAGTCTTGGGATTTTTCTATATTTTGGTCAATATTTTTGTGTTCCACCACAGACTGTCGTCTTTGGCTTCTAAAACTGTACCAGCGTTTCTGTTGTTTCCCCAGTGAGTTCTCAAGAGCTGATTTTTGCTCATTGATGACGTTGTTAAAGTAAATTTCGTACAGGGGATTTTTAGTTATTTTCCGTAGGTTTCTGGCCGAACTTCCAGCTTTTGCAGTTGTAGCATGTGAGATGGAAAATTTACTCTTCTATTTTACATCACCTGTCCGAAAGATGGTGGTTCCTGATCGAGCCACCGCCTGGATATTTATGCTTAACATATTGACTGTTCTTAATTTAAATAAAAACAGACAAAAATCTGACGCTTAGTATGATATTTTTGATGGTGTTTAACGCCGACTTTAACTGCTTGAGGCAGCGCAGGTGATGACACTGGTGATCATGTAATGAAGATGGAGCACCGGTGGAATGCGATGGCGGGGAAACAGGAGAAACCCCGCCCCTGCGCCGCTTTGTTCACCACAAATCTTACATGCGGTCGCTTGGGATCGAAGCTGGGCCGTCTGAGCGAGAGACGGCCACGGCGCGGCCTGCTTAGGTATGAATTTACCTTGATCAGTTAAATAGATGCTGAACGAGAGAACAATACTTCGTGTTATTCAGTAAAAGTGCGGACAGCTATAAGAGGACAGGACAGTGGCCAGAGTTTAGTTCATGAACTTGAAAAGCTGGACATGTTATCGAATTGTTTCCATACAAAGAAATACAGTTCACCAGGCCTTGTGCCTGGAAAGTGCGTATTTTCGAATGAAGATGCTATTTGAAGCCCGAGTTGTATTATTGTTCATATAACATTCTTCCGCGTTCATTAATGTCATTAGATCCTCATCACTAAGGTGTTGAATTCTCCCTCAGTATAATTCTGTCTCCCATTTCATATTCTGCATTGTATCAACATGTTGATCAGGATCTGAAAATAATGCTCCTATTTGGTCGTTAATATTTTCTATTCGTACTCTTGCCATTTCTGTGAATGTATATCGATTTTTGTGGTTAATGTCTGCTTTGATGACTATTGCAGCTCTACCTGTCCTGCTCTGAGAAGAACGATCTGCCCCACATGTTGTATAATTAGATATAAAAGAGTTCATGTTTGTATAGCTCCGCCTTTCTTGATGTGAGAGGGGTGGTCTGTGCTGTGTATTTTGTAATTAAAACTGAAAACTTCATATTTTGGCAAGCCCACCTTTCCTGCTGCTTTTATAATTGGGTAGGAAAAAATTATACTTGGAACTCATTTTTCTCTTGTGGCCAATACGTCTATCACATAGTCTATTTTTTAAAAAGATGTAATTCGTGATGTTCATTGTTTAGTGTTTGGGAGTTACACGTGCTAATTCTGAATACTCTACAGTGCACCCTTCTCTGTGCTGAAATGTAGGTAGTTATCAACACGTTTAACGTGCTAATGTTCTTGGACCTCTGATTAAAGTATGTCATTATTATGGACTATATCCGTAAAGAATGTACTACTTGCTACTGCGTCCTCATTGTTAATTTATTATGTTTTATTTTGGAATAAGTTGCAGCATCTGAAGGTTTATTGGTGGCATTGTTGCAGTTGGGTGGAACTGACTCTCCTTGGTTTAGGGTTACAATTGCTACTGCTATAGCTGATAACGCTGCTTCTGGAGCTGTTACATGTGTTGTATCCTGAGATGTGGCATCGACTGATGCATACGTCCTAGTCGAACTACAAGTCTAGATGTGCTTCTCTGGATTCTTTGGTATTTGGTGCAGCCTCTTTACTTGGCAAGAGTACGTCTTCTGCAGTTTCTGTAAGTCGGCGAGGTGTTCTTGTGTTTGTTGACATGTTCTATTAGATGAACCTTTTCACATTTTAAGATCTTGCAGTTTGATTGCAGAAGGTTTTGGTATGTCCAAAATTTTTAAAATCTTGCCAATTTAATAATTACTTCTCTCGGTTTTGCTGGCTCTACTTTAACAACACCATCGTGAAATCGGCTTACACTATAGATTTCTGGATCGTTTGGATTTGGATTTAAATCCATTTAAATCCACATGGGTAACTTTGTAATTGGCTGTCTAACTGGTGACATCTGTAGTGGTTCGTAACCCAAGTCTTTTAATTCAACAATAATTAATTCTGTGCTGGAAGTATAATGTTGTCATATTTTAGTTGATAGATCCTTATGCAGATAAAATGAAAATTCCAGTAGGATTTAATAAGATTATTAAGTAGCTAACACACACATAGGAATCATCTGACAATAAAGTATTCCAAAACAATATAAGCTATAGTTGAAATCCTTTCTAGGCATATCATGCACCAGATACAGTAGCTAAATCTTTTTCGCCATCTTCTGGAAAGGTTTATTACACAAGGAAACTTATGGAAAAATATGCTATTGTTTCATTAATCCAGTTTAACCTTTACTAAAACGCTTAAAGTGCTCAAAATTATGTAGATAACTGCAATTGATACTTTAAACTGTCCAAAATAAATTCACTCGCATCTTAGGTGCATGTGAATGTATCGATAAAAACTCGAGGTCTCGGTATAGAAGTGATAAACCTACCATTGAGTTTTACTTCGCAACCAACATATCGATAAAACTTTTCTCTCCTTGAGAATACTTTATTGGTTAAAACTGTCGACATGCCATCATCTCATCTTTGTTATTCATAAGTTGCTTTTGCGTGCTTGTAACTTAAAGTATACAACGATTGCAGTTTCTGAATCTTTGAACTTTTACGTCCCCTTTATTAGATTTTTGAATGCATAAGGCACCACGCACCATATTCATCTACTTTTTAGCCCAGTGTTCTAAAATTTTCTGACGAAGAGCAATACAGAATATAAATCGACTGTATTGAGGATGGTATAATTCTGGGAGATCTGTGGATACATTAGGTCGCACACATAGTAATCATCTCGTTTATTCTTATGGTTCTAAATTATATGACAAAGAGCAACAAAGAATATAAATATGGCTCCCTGGAGGATGGTATACTAGTTCAAGAAGGGTTTGGTGGGTAGTAGTCAGACAGAGGGTTCCCCAATAACTGGAATGCATCACCGAAATTAGAGCACTGTGAGCCCTTAGACCCCTTGGGCCTCCCGCATCGCCCTTGGGAGGAAGGGATAAGGGGGGACTTGAAGGACGAGTAGTTTCGGATGACGATGTTCCCTAGAAATGACGGGTTCCCTAACGATTCCAACAAGACACCGATCGCAACCTGGGGATATCGAGACTAGACCAGACACTCCAAGGAAGGAAGAAAGCCCCAGAGTCTCATCAAGCACCGCGTAGCGCATATTCCACCATCCTGCCGCAACTTATCGGCCTTCATAATATGAGGGTAACACGCTAGATTCAAATTCCAAAGGTCATAGGTTCAAATCCGGTTGAGGGCGATGACTTTTTTCAGGGTAAAAATCCTTAGAATAGCTTTCTTCGGAAGGGAAGCCGTTTATCCCGTGTCGTAGATTTACAGCATATAAAAGAACCTCAAGCGTGATAAAGTGCCTCTGAGCATAACTAAGCGGTCATTTATGCTCAATATAGAATGGAACGATAAGAGTCATAGTAGTTAAAGAGTGTCCATAAATAACACTCACTTTATTTATTGTCGAAACATATCTACCACCGCGGACTGGTTCTACAAAGCTGAAACAAATGTGGTGTAACAGTGGCAATGAAATAGTGAGGCCAGCAAATTATATACAGGAAATTCGTGGTGGAAGGGGAACTACTCCAGCAATCTCCTACCAACTCTGAGAAACCACGAAGAAAATATGATTAGAGTAGCCGGTCCGATGGGAATCTGACCCGGTAGCTCCCAATACCAATTTCACACCACACGTTACTGTGTAGCCATCTTTCTGGACCGTCGAGTGACTTCGCCGAAATTAGAAACTTCCCGTAGAAATCCAACCTGAAGCTGCCAAGTTAAAACTGTCATTTAGTGATGATTTTCGAACGATATTTGGGACGCAGGCTGTAAAAACTGAAGTAGTATATTGATTCGCAACAGAAGGAGAAAGAGTATGTACACTGCTACTACAGAAAATCCCTTACTTTTGAAATACGAGCTAAGATTCCCAATAATGGGAGTTGCTCTCTTGTTGTTTGTAGACCGAAAGGTAAATACTAGCAGGCGCAGATGGATTTAGCTTCTCTTCACAAGCGCAGAAGGTGACATTTACTGCTGTTTATTTTCACTTCCTGAGCATCTGGTCTGCTACGAGGGTTCTGGAAATTCTGTAGCAAATAGGGGATGTAACGCTCCCCACTGCCGGAATAAAGTTTAAGGATGCCCATTTTTCTCTTTTTATATCTTCTTTTACTATGCAGGCAGTTTCTATACTGAATTGTTAATGGAAAAAAGATCTGATGTAAAACAATTTATGACAACCATTTCACGGAATACGATGTATTGAGAAACGGTGTTATTGGGGATATGGATTGCTAATTTCAATAACCGGTAGTGTTTCTTCTGGAATAATCATGGCAATGACAATGACCAGTTACGGAGAGGAGATCTAGTTCCATGAACCTATACGGATTTTTTGTGCTTACACCCCCGAGGGGAACGTATGAAGCGAAGGAACTGCAGGAGGCGAATGGACTGCTGGCTGACACGGACGTCAAAGACGGGTAGAGTTCCGAAATGATACCATGCTCGACAGTCTGGCCACAAGAGGATGGCTCTATGACGTCGCATTAGCAGGACAGTTCTGATTGAAGATTTTGCCGGTCCCCGTAGCCGCGCTCGCTAAAGTGTCTCGCTTTGGTGCTTCGCGGCGCACGGGATCGTGGGTTTCAGTTCCGCCTAGGGCATGGGTGTTTCTGTGTTTGTAAATGAGTATGTGTTTGTGTATGTATATGTAAAAAGGAAAAACGAATAGGTCAACTAAGGAAATTTAGAAACTAAAAAAAAAAAAAAAAAAAAAAAAAAATACAGCGCCGGAGTCCTGACAAGCCTCGGGGGATTATAAAAAAAAAAAAAAAAATATGGTTTGGTGGCAGACAGATGGCGCATACGCGTACGCGTGCGCACTGTAAGAGATTCTTCACCGGCCGCGCTTGGAGCTCTACGTCCCATCTTTCGACATTGTGGTTCCTCACTATTATGCTGGAGAGTTGTTATGAACTTCCTGCGTCTCTGCCATTGGTCTCTCCGATTCCTAGGTGTCGGTCTGGTCCCCTTCATCTCATCCCTTCCGCCAGGGGGATGCTTGTTACAGTAGCTAATTCAGGACCACAGCGAGTGCGGTGTCTCCCTCCGTTACTTGCATGCATCCCTACTTCCTACTGAGAATGAGTTTATGTGCAAGGATGCACACATTTATCAAACACAAAGTATTTGGATTCCAAATTTTGTTCGTTTAACTATTTTTGCTTTACAGTAATATAATATAAAGTATAGTGCTATCTACTAAAGGAAATCTTATAGGGATTTTGGAGTACATCCGCTGCTTAAAGCAGCTTCTACGTTCATAGTTATGTTTGGTTTTCTATATCATAAGCTAACAGCTACAAGCTTCATTAGGAATTCACTTTGTACGATTTCCAAGACTAGCTGTTCTTTTAGAGCTTTCAGTAGCTCAAAGAATGACTGAGGGCCAAATTCTTGTCAATACACACACCCATTCAAAGTTTAGGAACATACATGTCTGTGATATCCTCTGAACATCGTCAACCAGCAATATGCGATAGTATAGCTACTTCCAGGTATTAAAAGCGCTAAATGCTATAGACGAATTACTTGGTTTGAAATTAAATTATCTACAGAGTACAGATGAAGGATATAAAAACATTAAGAAATAATTTTGTGTTTGAAAGTTATTCTGCACCTGTTGCTTGAAATAAAATAATTTAAAAGAAATATAAAGCTTTCTTATATAAACGCATTATGATATGCATAGTTTCATGCCCTCTAACTACTTAATGAGAGGATACGAAGATATTACTTGTAATCCGGTGTACTGGAGTTTGAAAGAAATTAAATGTAATGGTTTATTTATGGACGTTCTTTAGCTATTATGATTCTCAACATCCCATTCTATATTGGGCGTAAGGATGGCTTAATTTTGCTCAGATGCCTCTTTATCAAGTTTAAGGAGCTTTCACGTGCCGTAAATGTTCGACACGGGACCACCGGCTTTTCTTCCCTTCCGAAGGAATCCATGCTTAGAATTTTTACTCCCGAAAAAAATCCATTGCCGAGTTTGACCTTGGGTACAAGAGGCTAGCATGGTAACCACTATACCACGAAGGGCGACTGTAGTTTGAATAACATTTTTACCCCACGAGGGCTTCTCTTATTCTAAGCAGACAAACGTTTAAGAAATTTCAGCTCTATGAAACCCGGGCCATTTAGAACTTCACTTTTCCTAAATAATTCACCATTTTTTGTCGATACAAATTATTACAAAGGATGTACAATTTTCAGAAATCGCCCTATATCAGTTTGCTATTTAGATAAGTGAGTTATGTTGCTAAGAGAGCATGCAGAGTTTCAAAATCATCAAATACGGCTCATTAATTTGATGTAGTACCGAGCCACTCGCTTTCTCCTGGATTTTGGTCTACTTTATAGATTTTCATGCATTTGCTTACGAATAAAATATAACCTGCCTAAGGCTATTAAGGGCAAACTTGTCTGCTCTTCAATCGATTGGACAGCTAATTGCTTTCTATAACTTTTATATCTTTCAGGAATTCGGATTTTTAAAATCCGATAAAGTTGTCAGCTCCAGCTAATAGTCTGGTCTGATTATAAGTCGTTTAATTTAAGTTCTCATATATAAAAAGTAATGCCAGTTAACAGGAATTTAATTAAGCCTGCATGTTTAAAGTTTTAATAAAAGTAAACTTCAATCGCTCTTAATGAGGCAACAAGATTGCAGTGTATGTTAACTTAGAATAAACATATACTGAAGAGTAATTATTGCTTTGAATACCATGAATTCCCTTTAAGGAAAAGCAGAAGCGATATACCTTGGATCCTGTATAAACAGTCTTACAAAGGTAAAGGCTAACGAATGATTTGGAAGATTTTAATCATGAACATAGGAAACAGAATACTAAGGATACGTGCTCTGCATAATTTTAGTTTAGGAGCACTACAGACTAAAAGGGAAAACGTTTTTTCTTCTTCACGTAGTATATCCGATCAGTATTAAAACTCGGAAATAAGGAGGTATCGCAGTAACACAAAGTACCATCATAAACGCTAAATAATGTTTTGTCCCAGATGTGACTTAAAAATTTATTTAGTGCATGACTCTAATGGAATTTAATTCTGAAATAAACAATAGGACAGATTTACGTGTGGGCGGATAAAAAAAAACATTAATATAAAAATTTTGGAACGAATAAAAATCGATATATTCTTTCTCGTTGTATGGACTGGTTTTTAAAGCCACTTCTAAGTAGTCACTTGGAACTTCTTCAGTTCTCTCTCTCTTCTCTCTCTCTCTCTCTCTCTCTCTCTCTCTCTCTCTCTCTCTCTCTCTCTCTCTCTCTCCAAAGTTGTTAACCTGGAAACTTCACACCCAATATTTTTACATCCTCATACGTTGAAATGTACATTTACGTACCGAGCCAGTTGGCTAGCATTTTGGAGATCGAGGGATCGACTCCCGCGTCCGACCTCTCTGACCATGTCTTTTTTTTTTTTTTTTTTTTTTTTTTTTTTTTTTTTTTTTTTTTTAGGTTTCCTGGGCCACTTGACAAATGCTGAGGAGGTCTCTTCATTTCCCCGAATATCCTGTCCCTTCATTTCATCTCCATTTCATCCAACCGGTCTCTTTCGGGGTTGTAAATGTTGGCACCGTTCCGTGGTGGTGACTGCACTCTGGAATTACAGCTCTCGGCGGCGGGATGACTTTGGAAGTGGTCTGTAGATCCGGGAGTTTGGTCAGACCCGGAGCACGGGCTCCTATCACATCACGCGTCCTGATGAAGAACTGCTTGGAATATGTTAGGGACCCTACACGATGGCTCTTCCCCCGCCGTCCGGTTACGGCCACCCTATGATAATACACTCATGCTACCCTCCTGGCGTCTGACGTACAATAAGCAGTGGCTGCAGTGCGGAGTCCCGTTCGACATCATACACACACACAAAGTTACGTCTGTTTTAAAAGTATTATCTCATCAATGTAGCGATATTGCCACCTTGTGGCACTGCTTTCAGTTTCAACATTATGACAAAGTTGGAGAGCGCATATCATTCTATTAAGTAAGAATTGCGGGTAGCCAATGCCACCTAAGCATACTATTAAAGCTACATCAACATCACTTCTTCTGAATTCTGAAACTGGTTCGAGATAATCTTATAATTTTGTTAACAGGACTTTTTTTTCTGTGTGCCTACAAATAATTGATAGTTATTATCCTTGCAGCACATTCTATTTCTTTTTATGTTTATTACCGACAAATGTTATTTTAATAAAACTAAGACTAAGCCGATAAATTGGAGCTCATTCAAGTGATCACGAAAGCAGCTAATCATATATCCCATTCGTGGCGTTATTTTCATGGGCAGACGGAAGTATGCAACCAGTGAACGTTTCTTGCTTTCTTGCTTTAATTTATACATCATGTATTTTTAATTTAATATCTATAGATGTAGGGGAGAGATGGAAAAACGGGGATGTTAGCTATTTTTCTATTGCTACGGAAAAAGGAAGACAAATCCAATTTTTATTTTTGTGTCATTACTTAGACATTTAGAGTAACGTATAGCAAGTGTTATGCTCATTCATTAAGCCATTTTCTTAGGAAAGATGCTTTACTGAAAAGTGTGGCCTCTCTCCATTTTATCCAACCAATATGATAAATCGGGGATGACAATTTAGAATTTATTTCACTTTCTATGAACAGAAATCGCGTTCAAAACTATCGCCATCTTCATCCACTCCATGCATAACTTATGGCCCTAAGTTTTACATGACAAGCACTAAATCCAGCCTTCTTTTCTGGCAGATTTTGAAAAAAGTTCATTGCAATGTAAACATCCAGTGTCTTCTGTTTCTTCCTCTGAAGAAGATATATCAAAATGGCATTTTGATGAGGATAAGTCATGAAAGTGTTTTCTTGCTGTTTTTGTCTGTGCAGCTCCTCTTGGATATTTCGTTGCTTTTTTACGCTTTGTTCTATTATTGTTTTGTCGTTTTCTGTTTTGGCTTCCTCTATAGCTTCTAATTTTTATATGGGCTGGCACTCAAAACAGCAGTTTTCTCACGTCTACCACCGCGGTTTTTTGGTTCTTTGTGTTCCACTTTGGACAACTTCACCATACCTGAGGATGACACGGCAGTAAATGATGTAGACTGGAAAAAATGTTCTCCTCTAGAGGAATTTTCAACCTCGTCAACTTCCGCAGGATTATGAATGTCTGGTCGCTCTTTAGGCCGTTGGAAATCTGAAACATTCTCTGAAGGCACAATAGGTTTTGGTCCCTCTGTCCTTTCAGATGGGGCACCATCTAGTGATAACATTCCAGTGCTTCGGAAACCATGAATCGCTGTCTACTGAGATGCAGCTTTAACATAAGCTCTTACATAAAGCTCTGCCACTTGACGGTCAGTCACCACGCGCCCAGGATGTTGACTTTTCTGCTATAATAAGTGCTCAGTTGACCTATGAGAGCAGTATCTCCAACGCTATGACAACTAAAATAGTTTTAAAATATTTAATTCTCGTCAATTATTTAATTATTAAACTTTTAAACTATGAAAATAGATCAACAGTACAGTTCGAAATTATAATTAGTGAATAAAAATAAATAAATTAATAGTCGATTTTTATATCGTGGCATTTACCTTAAATATTAAGTATTGTATAATTGTAAATGATCTAATCTTAAACAAGTGTCATCTCCAGGTTACAATAAATGAAAATAGGCTTCAAATAAATAGTATAGGTTATAACAAATATTGGTTGTGTAAAACGGTGATCCCCAATTTGTCAGACCCTGGCACATTCTAGTTTTATCCAACCGCGACATCTTCAAGAAAAAGGAATCATGAGCGGCCAAGCCTTAACTTAAATAATTTAATTTAAGTCACGTTACAATTAAATAAATATACATTCACATGGTATGCTTACATTTTAGTTTTCAGTAGCTCAGAAGGCACAATTCACAACTAAACAGAATGAAAAAAAAAAAAAAAAAAAACTCTAGTGGACGTTGACTTTGGCTCGGCGTACAAGTATATCTCCAGGAACAGCAGCACGTTTCTCACAAATGTCGACTCCAACTGGATTAACTACTTCTCTATGGACTGTAGAAAGCAGTGAGATATATTGCAGACAGATCCCACCATCAGTTTGCTTAGTAAATGAACCCTCAACGTTTTATCCGACTGTTTCCTATACAACATAACAACATGGAAGGAAACTAAATGGGCACGAGAGAGATCATTAATATGTGTAAGAGCTTTAATTTTGAAATTTGTACCACTTACAACTCACATCTCTACTAATGCCATGGACATGGCCATATTAACTTGACACCTGCATAATATCTATATAGAACAAGCTTTTATAAATGGTGTAACCCTTAAAATAAACACAAAAGGGGAACATTTGAGGGCAAATTTTGAAAAGTATTTAACGTATGTCGAAAAGCAACATATTTTTGTCACATACCGCTTATTTTAGAGAAGAACCTTACCAAAGTGGTCATACTAACTTCAGGTACTATATTATGCCTTGGGGAGCTGGTAAAAGGAGAGGAGTGTAACGCTTCCTATTCCATCTAGAGTTGTTATCAAGACTGTTGCTGGTCATTCAAAGTACAACAGTTGCGGAAGTAGCTCGGCGAGTGACAGAGCTCAACAATATATCTTGCAGGCTTTCTCCTCAAATGAAGTCTTTCAAACCTCTTTGGAGGTATAGTAGAGCGCTGACAGTAATGTATCAATGTCAGGCTTAATTGTAGACACAGGGAGACGCAGTATTGATAGAAGCATTCAAAATGTAGCGTGTATCACTCTAGTGCAGTTAAATTTAGAAGAGACTTGCTAACATGTACATATATGTGGAACCAATCATTGCAACAATACGGGCTGCAAGTTCTCTCAATTAGGGGTATGTATCAGTTCGCAACACTTGTTAAATTTGCAAGCCATGTCCCCCGTTGTTTTAGAGGAGTACTTCTCTGGCATATACTTAGTTCTAATTGTAACTACATTGGGTATCAAATGCATCGAAAGCAGGGTCTGCAAAATAGTGGCATATGTTTTTCCATGCTGATAATTACTGTCAATGAAACGTTCTGACTACATACTGTCTGTTATTCGTTATGCAGGAACAATGAAGTGTGTATGGAAGGAGTGGCAATTTCGCACACCAATGAGAGCAACCTCCCCAGTCTGATCTATGCCATCTTTGGCTAAAATGAGTCGTTTGTTCATAAATATAGAGTACACCATTTAGTGATAGCGATAGTGAAACAAATTTCTGGCAATACACTTTGAAATGTATTAGTGGGTACAACCGGCCCTGACTTGTGCTTAGAGAAGTAGGGAGAGCTTTGTTTTCCGTATCCATTCTTGCTATATACACGGGTACACTCTCTAATCCAGACATGCAGAACTTTAACAAAAGCATGCACAATGGCAGAGGTCATCTACGTCATCCATTGTCTCCTCGAACGCCATGGTGCAGGACATGTTATCAAATATGTAAGTAACTACTCGCTTACCTAAGATAAAATAACCTAATAGTCTTCATGCACATAAAAGTAGAACCATTGTCAGCATACAATGACAACACACCAGGTATTGGATAGCTCAGTATACTTACGTGCGTCAAAAGTAGTAAGACAAAATGGAACGCAATTATTATGGTGATAACGGCAAATGTAGCCCCACCCTCTCCCAGAATGAGCTGCTAGCAGCTGTATTGCTTTCAATCGTCTAAAATATGACCGAACTCTGTGGGGTAACATTACACGCTGCATGGACTCGCTGCGGGAGATCCAGTAACGCAATACTTTGTTATATTTAGGCACAAAAATTAAACATGATACAATAAACAAGCGTAAAAATAAACAGGAAAGCTTTTTGTCTTTGTCTGCTTGTCGCTGATAAAAATTCTCACATAATTGTCGTAGCTGTCCATTGACCGACAGACTCAAATAATTCATCATGCCTTTCTCTAGCAGCCCAAACGATGTCACTTCGGTTGTTGGCTTTTGTACAGCCGTGGACAAAAAAAACGAGTCATCCCCAGATTCCATGTGTTAATCGAAGAGCTTCGTGTGTCTTTTAAAAGCTGTGTTCACAATACACGCAAAAGAACTGTACAATGGTCTATAGCTGACAACGGAATGGTTAACTTATTAGCACTGAAAACAGAACACTGAACAACCCTAAGCTGGCCGAGAGGCTAAGAACGCATTACTTTCACTTATTAGTTCCTATGCTCAAATCTCGCGCTGGTTGTCATTTTTATTTTGTTTGTTAATTTTGTGACTGGATATGTAGAACATAATATTTTAGTAATGCAACTTTGGCATTTGAAGCTATGGGCTAATCTTGTAACTACCCTGAATCTTCGGGTCATGGAGAAAATTAAATGCCTGCAGATACTTGGACCATCTTTAGGCAGCTTCCTTTCTACCTCAGCCCACACATTCTCAATAGGGTTCAAATCTGGCGAACAGGGAAGGTATGCTACCACTCTGATATCCTGCCTCTCAAAAACCCAATTCTATACTTTTCAAGATGTGCGAAAATGAGGATTATCCTGTACAAATTCAACAATTTCATCAGGTTATCTCATCCTCACGGGAATCAAAATATTATCGAGTATTACCGTGTACTGTACACTATTCAGTGTATCGTCCAGCTGCCATAGCACACTTAGACCACCCCTTGATATCTAACCCCAACACGGTACAGATACGTGACCAAGATGGAATTGTGAAGCCACGTATTTTGTATCGTATCGGGACCGCTTTGGACGATAGACTATCATCTTTCCCTTACGTGTGGAAGTAAATGTCATCTCGTCTGAGAATATCACGTTATTCCAGTTGCGGTTGACATTTTGCTATTGAATCGGTTTGTGAAAGGTGTGTCGGATCAGCTTTTTTAGTGTGTGTTGAGTTTAAAAATAACAACAAAAACAAAGGCCCTACCTCCTCCCCCCTAAAAAGTTAACCAATACGTTTCAAAGCATTGGTTTCCATAGCAATCTTTAAGTTGTTTTTCATACTATATAGATTCTATTTTTTTTTTTTTTTTTTTCATTGAGACAAAACTGCTCGTGCCTGACACATTTGCGCACAATTCTGCGCACCACATGATTTAGTGCAGCATATTGTTTTTCGGTTGAATAAACCCTTAAAGAAGCATCATTACACGATCATATTATTAATTATACCTAATGTCCTGTAATAAGTATGTCTAAAATAAACATCCACTATGAATTTATTTCACGTCATTAAGAAAAGGAAAAGGAAAATAAAAATGTTTGCCACATGCGAACCTGTAACCCTCACCAAAGGAGTAACTTACGTTTTGCCTCAGCGTTACATTGAACACACGTGGAACCTGGCTGGTTTAGTAATGTCGTATTACAATACAAGCTCTATCATGTTTTGTGTCATTAGTTTTAGTTAATATTGATAGCTTTTGTTGAAGAATCTTAAATTATATATTTTACTATGGTTGTTGATCTTATGGGATAGTAATTTTAAGATTTTGAACTTGTGACAACTTGTTGCTGCCACTACACAACTGTACCGCGGCTGGCGTAAACAAGGTGTTGTGCCGTATAGGACTTAGACGGATTTGGCGTTTTAGACATGACTCTTTCTTTTATTATTATTATTTTGGTCCACATCTGTATAAATCCTGGCGAAACTTTTTCATAGAAGTGGTTTTGGAAACAACCCTCATCTTACATAGATTATAACATCGCTCAATGATTCATTTCTGTGTCTCTTGAATGCTTATCACATAGAGAGCCGTACTAGTGGCTGGAGTCAAGGGTTAGTTACCTGAAGTGCAAACCTTCAGTACTTGTGATACTGAGAGGACGTTTTCGAATTAAGAGCTCGGCTCTCACATATGGCAAAGGGGATTATAACTCGTACTAAGCTGAACATTTTATAGAGGTGTATTCCCTAATAAAAGGAACATTGTGGCTGTCTCCCCAAAGTAAGGGGGCAGGGGCGAAGGAAAGAGGTAGGTGATGGCGAATGGACATGTATACCTTACTCCATTGCTTTTACATCTGGTTGTCACTCACCTTACCTCCTTTTGTATCGCCACTTCACCGTCGTGAGTCTCACCCTGCACCGTGCCGGCTAGCTAGAGCAAAGGAAAGAGGTAGGTGATGGCGAATGGACATGTATACCTTACTCCATTGCTTTTACATCTGGTTGTCACTCACCTTACCTCCTTTTGTATCGCCACTTCACCGTCGTGAGTCTCACCCTGCACCGTGCCGGCTAGCTAGAGCAATGTACTCTGAAAGACAAGCTCGGAGAGTGGAGAATGTGGGTTCGAAAATAACTACTTACATGTAGTTGAATTCATGTATATGAATTTCTAACATGGGTATATCCCCCTCACATTAATCAACAGCAATTCTCAGCACAACACATTATGCACATACTACTCGCGAATATCCAGCAAGCTTTACAGCTCTTCTGTAGTAATCAAGCTACCACAAGCACGGTTACAACTGCCTCACTGCCAAGGCACCTCTCTCTGCGAGACACTTTCCGCAGGGTGATTTCTTCCATCCTCTGTCACATGTTTGCTGGTCACCTACTTGAAGTACAACAGATTCCTGGCGCCACGCTCTTGTAAACCATTCGGCTATTTCTTCCTTTCTCGTATATGTTTTAGTTACCGTGTCGTTTTTCCACTTCGACAGCTAAACGAAAACACAATCAGTAACCCTGATTGTATACAAAGCCTGAGGACCACAGTATGCTAAAGATCCTACTAGGATTAGGATTATACACGGAAGGAGTCTGGGGCAGAGCATCGTAATTAGGCCCTTAGGGTATTTTACGCCTTACATGTCCCCAGGGACGGAGGGAATAGAGGAGTGACACGAAGGGCAACTAAATCCGGGTGACGATGGGCAACTATAAACGGGGTCACTAACATTTACTAATGGAACGTCTTCGATACCGTCCAGTCCCACTCACGAGTCCTGAGCTTCCGGTGGTTTCCCGAGGGGGCCGAGCCCGAAAGCAAGCCTCGAAGACGAGTCCCGGTCGAGCAATATCGACGACTACGCTAGGATAAACCCTTTACAGTGCGCAAGCCTCCATCCAGTCGCAACCCACCGATCACCGTCGCTTGACCCTTCAACCCTGAAACAGATGAAGATGAAATGGGAGGAACAGAAACTTATGGACAGAAAAATCCTGGGTATGCAATGAACCTTCTGACAACCCAGGAAACCCCTGAAAAACTCATGCGTCAGATATAATGAATAAAACTCACCACCTCCGAATGCGAGTCACACAGGCTAACACACCGTCATTTCAGTAATTACCTCGGAAACTTGTCTTTAGTTATTTATTGCTTGGATACCATAAGTGATGACTACTTTAGGAAATATCCAAAGCTTTATCTTAATAAACTAGGATGGCATTTTTGTTCCAAAGCACAGCTTTGATTTTTTTCAGTATTTTTTTTTCTCACTAAAGGAAGTATAATATTCAGATTTTCATTTAGTCAAAGCTACAAACGCATCAGTTAATTCACTCAATAATATTCCAGTATCTACTTAACTATTCAGTCTAATTGAATTTTCTTTGTCTCCCTTGCTTTAAGCACTACTACAGAAATAAGGTTTGAACTTTAGGGCTACCTGGTATTAAACTACCCTTTAACTTTAAAATACAAGTAGTTAAGACCGTTTTACACCGTAAAAATATTACATTTTTGCTATAAAATTGTAGTTAACTTTTAAAGACAAGGAGCAAACTCCAGGCAACTGCACCCAAATGTGACCCTCGTCAGCTTCCAAACATGCCATTACACCGGCTACCTTTACACGGGCAGTTACTGGGAATCGAACTCGCGACGTTTGTCCCCAAAAGGAGGGGCAGTTCACTATCTATCACGCTAACGCTCACGGCTATTCAAACCGCTTCGGATGGGTTATGAATGCCCGTTTAAGAATTAGAGGATGAGTTGTATATGTTGCAAAATAACACAGACAGTCAAGATTTGATCATAAGACACTGCACACCAACAGCATGCTACTGTCCCGAACCCGTGAGGGATGTGATAAACCCTTATTTTCTTTTAGAGGTACTGCATTTGCAATTACCTTGCGATAAGCGCTACAGGTAATCATTAATGTGTTAACACCTTAATTTTATTTATTTGTAACACACAGATTATAGCAGTGGCATATGGTCGCAAGACAAATTATGAAGAAGTATTTCACTTTAATATTTGAAGAAATGCAATTTCAGATTAAAATGTTAGCCACCAAATGTTTTTGTAATGTAATAATGCAACATTTTATAAGGCTGTTCTCTTTTGCTTAATATTGTGCTGTTAAGTGTAATAACACCACAGTGAACCAATCTTCACATTTTTCTGATTTTAGAAGGTTAGATTAATTAGTTTATTTGGAGAGAAAAGTTAAATAATTTTAAATATTTTGATTAAGACCGCCAAAAGGTGAAATTGCTTAACTTCTAAATATATTCTTTAAACTTATACCGCATTTAACACACAAAATAATAAGAATGTATAAAAATGTTGATTGCAATATCACCTGCAATTTTAAAATTATGAATCGTTTGTTTAATTATCTAAGACGTAAACAAAATTGTCCGTACAACGACATAATTGAAGTTGGATTAATAACATATATATTTGACTAACGAATATTCAATAAAATTTTCGAAATACAACTTTGTTATACTAGTCTACATTAGTTTCATAAAAGTAATACTGTAACAGAAACATATCTTTCACAAAACTTAGGTTTTAGTTAAAGGTTCTAATTGATACTCCCTCGATGATAAGCGATAACGAAATATACACTCAACATTTCTAAACTTATAGTTTTGGGTGTTTTCTACAACATTGGAAAGAACTTGAACACAAATTTCACCGTATAGAATATTTGGAACACGTAGAAATTCTAAAGTGCTATCTGGATTCGTGTGTATTCACACTTAAAACTGACATAAAGATATTTTTAATTACTAATAAACAATAAAGATTATGAAGCCAGATGAGTAATTTTTTACAATATAGCTATAAAATACTCAAATTTCAAGGATTTTGCTCAGTTTTCTTATATGTGTACCCTTAATACTGCCGCGTGGTATAAATCCACGATAAAGCAGAGTAGTAGATATCTACTGGACCTACGTATATGCAGTACCGACTTTACTTTCTTCATAACTTGTGTATCTATTAATAAGCGTATATTTACATTCCGTCCCAAATATATTTGAATATCTACCGATTAACCAGTTA
Organism: Hymenopus coronatus; assembly: GCA_030762935.1. Taxonomy (NCBI): domain Eukaryota; kingdom Metazoa; phylum Arthropoda; class Insecta; order Mantodea; family Hymenopodidae; genus Hymenopus; species Hymenopus coronatus. The sequence continues at coordinate 248,864,431 of CM060900.1, read as the reverse complement.
CTGCTTCGGTTATTTCTGTAACCATCATAATAACTTAGCGCATACAAAGATAACCGTTATATTACTTATTAACATCCCTGGTTTCCATGGTATCCTCGACTTCATGTTTGCCTAAATTATTTCATCCGGTTGATTTGCGATATATATTTTCGAAACCAAATAACAACCTGGCGCTTTTAGGAGCCGTTAGCAGTTGTATATTTCGAATGGATATGAAATTACAACTCCATACTTACAAGAATATTTTGAAGCAAAGTTATTAATGAGCTGGACAATATTATTTAAGCTCTGAGAAAGGATAATTATTTCCTGCTGTTTTCCCAATTTTAGTTTTTACCCCTCCGCATATAATTATTTAACTGAAATTAAAAATATATATATATATATAAGAACCAATTTTAACCTAGATGTGCACTAGTAATTACGATTAGCTACTGTTCATATCATTAACCAGTATGAATACGGTTCGAGAATTATAAATTACATGAAGCATAAATTCATCTTTAAATTCATATATGTCTTGCAATATTTGCACCTCTTTAAAGATAACGTTTCATACGTTATTACTGAAGAGCATATTCTACATTAATATCTTCCGGTAAAATTATATTTTTTCTCATTTTAGGCACTGACTGAGGACACTGGCGCTGAAGAACAATATGCCGAAGACAAGAGACACGCTGGTGTTCTGGCTCGAACCGGCGCTCTTCCATCACTAGGTAAAAGGTATGTGGCATCTTTGGCGCGAAATGGAGAACTTCCCTTTCTCGTTCGTAAGGAATGGCACAAGAAAATGCACCCCGTTATGTCAGGAGGTAGAAATATTGCAGAGTTCTTAAATCCTCCGCAAGGCAAGCGATACATCGGGGCTCTAGCCAGAAGCGGTAATTTGCCTTTTGGCACCACTAAGAGGTCGCAGAATGAAGAGGCAGTTAGGGAAAATGATGATGGAGCTGTGGACACCATATTGAAGGCAGCTCTTAACAGCGAAAGTCTATGGAGGCTTCAGCTCAAGGCTTTGCGTCAAAAGCTTCTTGAAGAGAACGCTGTCTCTCTCCTACCAGACGTTTACGACACATCAAATACAAATGAGATCACCGAGAACAATGAAGACGAAAATCGATCTTTCGCAGCGTTAGCACGCTTTGGAAACGCACCCATTTCAGAGAAAAGGAGCGTGGAGGCTTTGGCAAGAGCAGGTTACCTTCCTCAACTTAAACCTCCACAGGAATCAGAAGAATATGGGCAGAGGGACAGCAGCGAAGCAAGCGAAGAGCTTCTGAAACGAAGCGCTGCAGGTCTTAGTAGGAACGGAAATTTGAAAGGACTCTTTCAAGAAATAGTTGAAGGAAAGCGAGGTACAGTTGGTTCCCTTGCAAGGAATGGCTATCTCAGAAATGGCTTGGAACACTTTTCAGGGAAGCGAGGAGGAATTGGCTCTCTGGCTAGAAGTGGAACTCTAAGGCAAAAGAAATTCGACGAAGAAGAAAATTATGACTTGGGAAAATTGATTAGTGAGCTGAATTACTTGGAAAATTACGATGATTCTGCTGCTGGATATTTTGGCCAGGACTTCAGTGCTTCAGATAGCGAAAAGAAAAACATTGGTTCATTAGCCAAGGCAAGAGATTTTTCCTTTAGAGCTACCGCTAAGAAGAATTATTTTGATGTAGACGAAACTGAACAAAAAAGAAATCTTGCTTCAGTGTTAAGAAACAGGTTTGCTCAGCAGCAAGGAAAACGTAACTTGGGAGCTTTTATGAAAAGCTATGGTTCATCTTTCGTTCCTATCAAAAAGGAAGATTATACTGAACTAGATGAACAATATAAAAGGAATATTGGTAGCATGGCCAAGAACTGGCTGCTGCCAGAGCATATCAAGAATTCCAAGCGAGAAGTTAGCAACGCACCCCTTAATGACGGAAAGAACATCTCACCTGCTGGGTCAGTAAATAATGGTGAGAAAAAGGAACCCTTCCTTGGAGCACAGGCTGATGTGACATTCCACCATGTGCACAAGAAATCTACTCACTCAACTGCAAGAGATGCACCATTATATGAGGCAAAGAATTCAACATTATCCGAAAATGACAATGCCGAAGAGAAGAGCAGCTCGCGCAGCAAGCGAGAAGCTTACTACTCCGCACCTGCTTCCGAGGAGTATCCTTTGCCGGTGTTGCAGAATTCTGACCTTTATGACTACGAGGATCTGGCTGATGTCTTCTCTGATGAGAGAGCACCCAAGAAACGCTTCTTAGGTAAGTTATAATTTTCAGCTACCTTTTATAATACTGGTTCTTAGATATCTGCACAATACACTATAACTTTCAAAGAAACCACATTTGGGTATTTTTCTTCGGATTATGAAACTCACTGTCTTACTACGTTGATCTTTACAATGTTCTATTTTGTGCTAATGATCACTTCACGGGATAACAACCGAGTTCAATTGGAGTCGTAAAAATCCAAACTTTCGACCATCTTAACTCGGCTGTTATCCCGTTAAATCATTATTAATAATTAACACTGAAAATGCACAAAAATCTATGATTAGTTTGTCTTGCATACAAAATAAAATAATTTAATGTCAAACGTAATAATCTTATTTGCATATTACAGTTTTATTTATTGAATTCTAAACCACAATTAGATCAAGCATGGAATGAATACCTCTACCGAATTTGATACTAATGGAAACGGTCTATCAATGTTTCTTTCTGTTTTCTACCATCTCATGAACTATGATGCACTAATGATCGTAGGCATAAAGTGTCTACTGTAAAGTGTCAAAATGCAGAATAAAGGACAAACTAACAATTCGTTATCTTTCTCAATTATTGAGTAATTGCACATTCATTTCTTGCCCTCCTAAGTTTCACATTCCTCATGTGAAAGTAATAATCCTATCAAGAGATAGTTGACTATATCATAAGTAATACTGAAACCCTAATGAGCTAGAATCATGCATCCACTACCTAAAAGCACGCACCTTTCACATGAATTGACAATAAGGCAATCACACGGAAATTGAATTACTAGGGAAAATGTTATGGCTGTTGAAAATATTTTATGTAGACAAAGTTACACATAAATTCCTCGACATCCTTCAATCTGTTACTTTTCATAATATTACCTCCTTGAGGTACTATTGACACAATTTTTATTTTATAGCACATCACTCACGTCCGGAAACAGATTTTCTTGTAAAGTCTTACTGAATAAAGCTTGGGAATATGCAACTTTAATTTTTATTTGCACCTTACTTATGTAGGTAGCAAATGCATTTTACTGAGAAGCCTTGCCTTTCAAAGAAAGATACAATAGGTCACAGGGCCCATTGTAATATCTCCAGTCCTGCTACACAGGCCTTCAAGCAGTTACTTCTCTTACGTGAATGTTAAAGAATTCTGCTGGTAAAAACCAACAATATTTTTTTTTTCAAAATAGAACTGTATTAAGTAATGCCATCTCTCATAAAATCCGAGCTGCTATTATACAATACCATACATATCGATCATATCTTTGAACAGTGAAAGAAACAGGTGGAATACACCAACATACCGTTGTGCTATTTTGTTTCTTCTCATGCTGCTCTGACAAACAATAAATGCAAAATGAGTTATGTACGTAAGGATGTAGCTTCTATTCTAAACTAAACTCATTCATATCGCCGCTCTATCATCTTATGACAACACATTTGGTCCTCATTTTTTTTGGTAGTGTTTAACGCCCGCTTTTACTGCTCTGGCACCATAGGCGATGACACTGATGATACATGAAGATAGAGCCCCGGTGGAATGTGATGGCGGCTGAAACCGGAGAAAACCCGCCCCTGCGCCGCTTTGTCCACCACAAATCTCATATGTGGTTGCTTGGGATCGAATCCGGGCCGTCTAGGTGTTGGTCCCCATTGCTGGACGTCGTAACAGGTTTCGTTTCAAGGCTTTTAGCATTTTATTCTTATTGTTCGAGGCTATGTATGGGGTGAATTATAAGGCTGCTTATGTTCATAGCCTTGAAAGTTTCTTGACACCTGCATCTCCAGGGCAAGAAAATGACTAAACCATCCTTCTCGTCATGACAATAAGAAAAATTGAGGCAGCAGCTTATGAACGGTTAAGATTACTTAGTATTTAAACAATCAGTGTTTATATGGGAAGCCTAATCAATAACGCATCGCAATCCATACCATATCTGTCATCAGAGGTCATGCGGAAAAGCAGTAATATTAAGGGAAGACAATTGCGCAATGGAAAGGAGAATTGGAGGGGGTAAAAAATTAAAAGCATGTTTTGAATTCATTGTAGTATTTCAGAATTATTCAAATATCCGCATATGTACATAAATCTAAAATTCCACACACTTAGAAAAAATTAACAGACATTGGGACTAAATAATTTTAGGTTAAAATGTCAAATTTATATTTTCTGTTTTTTTTTTTTTTTTTTTTTTTTTTTTTTTTTTTTTTTTTTTTTTTTTTGCAGTCTTACATTTTTGAGCATGACATTTATTCGTTTAATTTCAGTTTTGCTCCGATTTGTATCAAAATTTGCATACATAATCTGTAGTATGGTATTTAAAGATTTAAATATGCATTTTATGAGCTGTATTCATTAGCTCAAAAGGAAATAATTATATTATTAATACTATATTATATTAATACTAACAATTTTATAAAAAATAAAGTATTATTTCTTAACAACAAATAACTTCAAATTACTCAAATATTTCACTGTACTAAAGTGTCAGTAAGTTTTGCTACCATATTTCTCTGAGTGTGAATGCGCAAAGCAGTTACCATACTTCTCTGAGAAATGTGAATGCACAACAGTTTTAGAAAATCTGCATTCTTTCTGCTAAATAAATCGCTTAATAATATTATCTCAGAAGCTATTTGAGCTAGAGCGTTCAGCTTTTAACAGTTATTTTTCTATTTGCTCGTATTAATTTTGCCAGTTTTCAAGTAAACAGCTTTAAAATTAAAAATGTTAGAAAATTCGGTCCTAGTGTCCCTTAATATCGGTCGCTAGTCTTTTTAGAAGCACCGAGTCGTCATTTTTCATATTAAAAAGAGGCATACTGTACTAAAAAAAAAAAAAAAAAACTCCATGCAAACCTCCAATACGAAACCAGGACTTGGCCAGAATTCATTGTGTCTCTCTCAATGAGAATCAAAGATAGTTGCATGTTCGATTTTCATTCATACGGAAATTTATGGGTAAGGGGCAATGGCACGTGTGGGATGTGACTAGCTGGTGGGGGGGAGGGATTTCAAGTAAGGAGTCGCTATTAGTCGAAGAAAAAAATGGTTATCCCTTTGGTTCACCAGGACTTCATGAGGTTACTTCCCAGACTTCTCAGTATAAAAAAAAAAAAAATAACAACTGCACAAGCTTGAACCCAGGTCTCTCATACTTCTCAAGCAGCAACGCCATCACACTACTAAGCTGGTCGGTGTGTCTTCCACGAGGGCTTATTACCTTAATTCCCTGAGAAAACACATAATTACGTGTGTGTGTGTGCGCGCGCTTACATACATTTGTCACTAACATCCCGATCTTTAGTGTAACATAGTTGCTAATGTTTGTGGTGCCAGAGATCCGAAATTATATTATTTTATATTCGCTAATATTCCTCTATTGTGATTTCATAAATTATTGTTATTATTATTATTATTGTTGTTGTAGTTGTTATAATGCTGGGAATTAAATCTTGGAGACCTGTCAGGAAGATAATGAGAATCTACTGTACAACACAAATATCCAGAATGTCAAAGATTATACGATATACATCTCGCAAAGTTAGATAGTCTCGGTTCTAGTGAAACCTGGAATCCTATCTTGCTGAAAATGTTTATTTTACTGTTGAATTACGTGCAAGAAAGACTCAAACAGTTATATATCAATATTGCAATTTAACAGTTAAGTTTTCCTTGCACATCCTTCGGCAGTAAGATAAACCTTTTTCGGCAAGATAAGATACCATCTTCCACTAGAAGCAGAGAAATGGCGAGAAATATAGTCTTTCAGAAGTCACTTCAAACTTGAAGCTGTTATAAATAATATAATATTTGAGATAGGAAGAGATACAAAACAGGTCACATATAGGGCAAACAATGGGTTTTATAAAATATTGGGAATATGTCCTCCACTTTCATGTTCAACGTACACCATTCTTTCTGCGACTCAATGTACAGCATTTTGCAGATGGTGTATTGGAAAATTAGCAATTTCTTGGGTCATAGCATCTTTCAGTTGCTGCCGGATTGTTGAATCTTAGGAAAGCTCTTTGTTTCATGGTAACCCCACCTAAGCGTAGGTTGGATTAGGATCTGTTGATGGCGGTGGTCACTTTGTTGAAACATTACGAATGGAACATGGGCCGATTCTTAAATTGTTAGGAGTTCTGCATGTTCTCAAATCTTGAGAACAACCCCTCTTACTTTCATAAAAACATAGAATCGTTTGTATTCTATCATTTAGTAATAGAGCTGTGATTTGTAACTTCCAAATTCTTATAGCAATGTGAAAAAATACTAATCTTTTATTCAACAAAATTGTGGCTTTGGTAACGGTGAACTGAAAAACAATCAAACTCCATTGCTTTCCCAGTGTATGACTCCTTTTTTACTTTCTCTAAACGTTCTATGTACAAAGCGAATAGAGAAGGTATTGTAGTGCATCCAAAAATTCGATTCCGAGATTTCACCTGAAATACATGTGGGTCCCCATGAATCCCAAAGAGCATGTTTAAGAAAAGGTTCGTGTGTGTGCGTGTACGTGTGTGTGTCTGTGTGTGTTTTTGTGTGTTTTTGTGTGTGTGTGTGTGTGTGTATGTCTGTGGACAGCGTAGCTCAAAAACGGAAAGACCGTTAAATACCAAAGTTGGTGTTTAAGTTTGACATCTTTCATGGATGCGACTTTTCAAGAAAATTCCCCCATCCCAAACTATCCTTCTCATGGAACATTTTTTTTTAGAAATTTTGTATTTCTCAAAAATGTCTAAAACTATTTTGATTAATATTTTATGATAAACGAAATGTATATCTTGAATCTTCTGGGAATAACCTCAGTAGTCAAATAAAGAGACAGCTGGGGCAGGGGCAAGTGAGCATACATGGGAAAGATAGGCAATACACGGGGGCGTGTGTACTGTAGCGTGAGCATACATGGAAGAGATAGGGAATTCAAGGAAAAGGGGGAACTTAACCTAGGTTCGGAGTTTTAGGAGCATTTTTTCAGTGTTTTAAAGCCCCTTTTAAGGTCGTTTTCTTTGTTTCAATTATTTTTATGGTCTTTCCCAGAATTTAGACATGTTGAACGATTGTTTCGTATTGTGACTGTATTGTTTAAGTGCCTTTTTTTATTATTTTGCAGTGTTTGCATTGCTTTTTGAGTACCTACAGACCATTTATAACACTTCTTGTGGGGGTATTCGGGTGTTAGGACAGCTGTTTTGAGAGCTTTTAATGACCTTTCATACCATTTGGAGGGTGTTTGGATCTCTAGATCAGCTAGTTTCAGGGTTCTTATCAGACATGTTAGCTCTTTTTCAACTGATTTCACGTCATTTTGTGGGTATTTGGGGTTCTTTAGCTAGTATTTTAAGCCTTTTCCACACGTTTTTGCTCATATTTTCCGTTATTTTACAGTGTTCGTTGTTTATTTCCGACGTTATTATAAGCATTTTAGTATATTTAAGAGTTATTTTTCAGCGATTGTAGTGTTTTCTCATGCATTTTCGGAATTTGTAAGATGGTTTTAGTGCTGCAAATGTTGTTTAGTATGCTTTTTAATGCCATTCCATGCCATTTGAAGGCTGCTTAAGACTCCAGGACAGCTAGATTTAGGGGTATTAATCAAATATTTGGGGTCCTAAAACAAGTATTTTAGGCATTTTGCAATGGGTTTCATATTTTATATTATTTTGCAATTTTTTCTAATGTTTTTAGACCTTTTATAAGCATTTCTGTACGTTTTTTAGATTATCTTTCACATACATTTTTCCGGATTTTAATGGTGGTTTGTAGCGTTGCCACTGTTGTTTAGTATGCTTTTAATGTCATGCCATACCATTTGGGGGAGGGTGTTGAGGACTGTAGTTCAGGGTATTGATGAGACATTTTAGCTCTTAGCCACACATCCCGAACAATTTTATTGGTATATACGACTCTAACACAGGCATTTTAGCTGTTTTCAGGCGTTTTGATAATATTTTACAGTATTTTCTAATGTTTTAACGCTTTTATAGACATTTTAGCACATTTTGAGTCTATATAGCAGACGTTTGTAGTGTTTTGTAGTGCTTTCTCTCGCCTTACAGATCATTTACGACTTTAAGCTATTCTGAACTATAGGGTAGTGTTAAACCCTTAGGCAACAGATATCTCAACCCACTTTGAATGCATTTTTGCAAGCTTTTTAAGAACTTTGTGACAGCAACGAAGGTGTACCTACGACATTTTCGTTCATTTAGGAGCACTTTAAGCGTATTTGATGCAATACCATTTTCATGGCGGTTTGTAGCCCTTTTTAAATGTTTGATAGTAATGTATGTAATTGTTGTGCTACAACAATTTTATGCATTTTTGCAGAAATTGATGTCATCGCTTCAGTGTTTTCAGTCATTTTTCACACTATTTATTATGTTTTATAGAATTGTAATATGTTCCAGGATGATGTGGTTGATTTTATAGATAATCTAGTATTTTATAGTTTTGCTATATTTTTTCATAGTTTGCAAACTTTATGATCATCTCTATATTCTGTTTCTGCTTTGTTGCAGTCCTTTTAGAGTCATATTATGTATTCTTTTACATACTACTACATGTTCAGATGATAACTTGTGAGGCGAGGGGATATGTTTATATGGTTTACAGTCTTTCTTAGGTTGAAAATCTAACATAACTTAACTTTTCGTGTCTTCATCTTTATGCATTTGTCTTTCTGTATGATGTCTGTCTTCCTAAGGTGTCACTAGATGAATAACCTAAGTCTTTGTTGTTGAAGCGTTAACAGTTTAGTGAACATTATCATTCCTCGTGTTTTATTCGTGTTTTATTTTCAGTCTATTTGTTTTTATTCAAGATGTTTTTCTCTAGAATAATGATGTTGATATCTGTTGTTGTTGATGCTGTTACTGTTTAAGCGCTGAGCATATTTTCTGCCTCATTGCTAAAATTTTTTAGCTTTTAGTTTCTATATAAAGATATCTAATCTAGCATGTGAGGTTAGTCGTCTCTCCTCTTTTATCTGGGCTTAGACCAGCATTACAAATTTGTTCTAACGGCAGAGTTCCCGCCGTCTCTCATTCTTATTCTTCTTATTCCTCTATCTTTATATATATATATATATATATATATATATATATATATATATATTACTAGGTGCATGGGAGTGCCTGCAGTGTAAACTTCAATTTTCTTTCTACGTTACACATGATGAGCAATGTATTTAGTAGTCTCTCATAATACGATCACTACTTTGTAGTGACCATAAGCAAAGGTTGATATTCCATCATCAGCAATCACTCTTTTATCATGTGGAGATTGAGCGATTTTGTTGACTTTTGCGGACGAAACGTGCGCTGTTCTGACATTATCAAATTCATGGGAGTTCTTATTATTTCGCTGCGTTTAAGACAACCTACATAATTGTCGAATGTGTTGTACTGCTTAATAGCGCTTCGTTTTCTACCTATAATCTTTTTGATCATTCCTCCTTTACTATCGAGAGCATACATCTTATGCCTCAGTCCGACAAAGCGTTGGATGAGTTTTCCGTTAGCTTCATCTTTAAACTTTCCCAACATTTTTTGTTTTGTTTTATGTGGAGTGGCACAATTGACTTTAAGGAAATTCAGATTATCTAAATGTTCAAGAAATTGAATTTTGTCCTGGTATATGTCAGCTGTTGTAACTCGATGAATGAAGGAGTCCGTATTAATGTACATAAGCTTCATTTTTTTCAGTCCCATAATAAGGCAATAGCACATTATATTGGTATGCGTACATGAGGGTTTTTGAGATATCCAGCACATTCATTCAAATGTATATCGGCTTGTTGAATATAATCTGTCGTGATGCCATATGAACAGCTGCAGCGTAGGTCCAAATATATTTCTGTCTATAAATGTAGGCTTAGAAATCAGCTTTTCCAATGTTTTCTCATTTGTCACAAGGCGTATATTCATGAGGTTTCGTATATTCTCCATGGTTTTTCCAAACATAGCATTGATGAAGAGTTTGTACAGGTCCTTTTTGAAATTAATTTCTAGCATGTTGCCTCAGCTTGTTATTAAATGCTATGTACGGTTTTAACCAACACGATTGTTGAAATTGTAGCACACGGTGGATTTTTGCTACTCGTGGTCCATGTGAGAGTGCCTGTTTTAACGTCATGTAATGTACAACATACTTCTTCCTACTTCCAAGGTGTGCAATTAGTTTCTTTACATGATTACTTTGGTTTCAGACATTCAGGCAAGAATGGGAAATCATTAAGAAGATCGCGGAGCTCAGTAGGATAATCCACATCAACTTCGAATATATATCCAAGAGGATCATCTTCTTTTAAGGTTTCTATATTAGTACTAGCAGGAGAAACCTTCTGAAATGCTCCATTAGGTAGTGGATGCTGCATAGCCCATCCATATTGGTTATTTGCGTCTTCGAATGTAATAAATTGCGTTGGTTTATTGGTATGAAACTCCGCCATGTAGGTGTTCTTAGCCTGGGCATACGATGAAACACCTGACATAATCCTCCCCTTATGCCAGATTCCACCATGAGAAGCTGATCATAATCCCCTAATAGTTCTAGTTCAATTCCGGTATACAGAAGCATAGCCACCCAGGTTAGTCCTGGAGATGTAAAGTAATGTGCAGGATCAACTTTATGAGTATTCAATGTTCGCTCTCTGAAGGCTTCAAAAACATCTGCGAGTAGCAGAACATCTGAGGTTAAGTAGAGATCACTGTATTCTCCCAAATTTCGGATATTAAACTGCTCCCATACATTTTTAGCATGCTCGTAGTCTTGATCATTGATTTCCTCTTCGTTTCCTTTGAAGGCATGCATGTATCATTCAAAACATACCATGATGTGATGTATTCATAGGGAAATACTGCTTTGTGTGTCACCAAACCGATTTTCTCTTCTCCAAAGTATTTGCATGTCTCAGGAAACGATGTTAGGGTTTTTGTTAGTTTATCTAAACTGAAACTGAGGAAACGGTAGGTATCCACAAACCGAAGCTTAGTATCTCCAACATGCTTCGAGAATAAAATATACTTTTCTTCTGCGCAGGGAATCACCTTCACCCTTTCACGTGTATTACCTAACTGTTTCACAATGAAATTAGAATAATATTTACTTAAGCTGTGCATGAAGACAGGAACATACTTCGGTGTTTTGCAGGCTAGATTGCATTCATTATGGAGACTTCCTTGATATTCACCAGTCAAATAGTCATGATCCCTAACCTTCCAATTTTCTTCAGTGAATTGTTTATTAAACATGTAGCATTCAGTAGAAGACTCGAAATCCTCCTGTTGCTGATTCGTTAGTTGCATCGGTATGGCAGTTTTGTACATACTGCTAATCTTATTTCCAAGAGATATTAGATAGTCCAGAAACTTTTCAGCAGCAATATATCCTCTGTATACATAAGGAGCATTAGGAAGATCAGTCTGTAGTTGCTCAACAGATAACGGTGGTTTGACGTAAACAGCAAAACTCATAGGAGAATGTCTTATTCCGTGGTGTAATGGTTACCATGCTAGCTTCATATACCCTAGGTCGCGGGTTCAAACCCGGCGGAGGTCGATGGATTTTTTCGGGTGTAAAAATCCTTAGCATGGCTTCCTTCGGAAGGGAAGTAAAGCCGTTGGTCCCGTGTCGTAGATTTACGGCATGTAAAAGAACCTCAAGCCTGATAAGAGAGGCCTCTGAGCAAAATTAAGCGGTCATTCACGCCCAATATAGAATGGGACGCTGAGAACCACAGCAGTTAAAGAGTGTCCATAAATAATACGCGATTACGATTTCATAGGAGAATGGTTCTGATAGGGGGTCGTATAGGAACCTACTGGATTAGACTCTCATGAGTAATACGGACTAAGAAAACTCTCAAAATTCGCATAAAAGACTTACGGGAGTTTCAGCATTCCTTCCACATTTTTAAACTGAACGATGGAGGTTTCCTTTGTAGGCATGACTATCCTAGTGATAACATACTGGCATGTTCTTTCAACTTTTCCATTCCACTTCGTCCATATCGGTCATGAAAATGGGTGAAGCAGCGTTTACAGCTGTACACTCGTCCGTTATGCTTTGTCTGTTGTACCCGAATAAGCTTCTCAAAATTCTTGATGAATACATAATGATGCCTGCCATTTCCATCACCCAGAAGAAGAAGGTCGCGATGATCAGCTATTTCTTCCTCCACAGCCTTTGTTGCAAACACTTTTTTCTTTTCATCCAGTCGCAACACCATGATAGATATTTTATTTTTATTTTCATTAATGATTAGGCAATTTATTGTAAGATAAAATAACTTGTAGCTAGTTTTCCTATTAGTTATTAACTGGCATCAGAAAAATAAAACTCGTAATGCAGTCAATATGCCTGCTTTCAGTGATACCTGGATATCAGAACACAGATAGCAGTCACCCCTTTGTTAGGGCTATAGCATCAGCTCTAGTTTGCTTCTTGCACTATTGCATTGATCGGTTAAAAGCTTGAAAAGTTAAGGCAGATTTAAAAAATTCCAAGTGAACCGCTTTGCAGGTAGAGAAACGTAACATTACCTTAGAACGGTAGCCTGAAAATTGGTAGCTCAAGAACCAGACAAAGCCAAGTATTTTTCAACTCTGATTAAACTTTACCACCTTAGCTGTACAGTCATGGAAAAAATGACTGAGCGCACTCTGAGAGCAGAATATTTCTAAGTCCCACTTCGTATCGCAGCGAGGTTTACACTGGTGGATAACTCCAATATGCAGATAGACTCCCCTAACAGTGTCTGCGACTTACGTTATCGCCTGTCAAACACGCTAATAGGCTGTATCTTGCAGCGTGTCTCGCATTTGTATTGGTTCCTGATGAAGAATGTGAATATAAGCGCCATGCTTTCCATTCTTCGTTAGTCAATTGTTAAGCAAACCTAAAAGTGGTTCTGCCTGATGGTATGTTTATTGATAGTTATACATACAGGTGGACAGGTGGAACAACGAATTCCCAATCAACTCAATTAACCAATGAGCTGGTTTAGAAGTCTTGAATTAACCTAAATACAATAAATGAATCACGTTACCATAAGAACAGCATCTGCTATTAAGGCGCATATATGAATGTGACAGCAGACGCTTCTTGACTCAAACAAATACAGCTCAGAGGTTACGGAAGCGCTTTGTATAATACCGAACCTGAGTTTGAACAGTTGCAACAGCATAAATCCCCCCTTCACATTTATGTTGTTTCTTCTGTCACATTTTCTATTTCACATTCTTAATTTATACTGAAACAGAGTTTCAGTTATATTATAATTTGAGCATTAGATAATTTTAAAGTTATATATTATGTATAATAGTCAAAGTTTGCACCGCTTGTGGTAAGTTTGATTCCGTTGCCATTATAGTGTTTCTTTCTGTGTTGGTTAAGTGTTTGTGCTTGGATCCATTAGTCACCGAAACACTCATTCATACTTTAGCAATGGCAGAGGTCGTTGATAAGCGTTCTGCTGTTCTCAACCTGGTTTTACAGGGCTATACGGCCACCAGAGCGGGTAGCACTTGTGATTATCCACAGTCTACTGCGAGGAGGTGTGTAAAGTTATATCGTGAAGAGGGACAGGATGCTGCAAGGAAGAGCACTGGTCGCTCGCGTGTATCTACCGAGAATGAAGACAGGTCTCTCAAGGCAGAGGTTGAAAAGGGATCCGTTTCTGACTGCCGCTGAATACAAGGCTGTATCTTTGCTCCTGAGTAGTGCACGGACGGTTAACAATCGCTGTACAGAGGCCGGAATTCGGCGTTAACGTGCGGCAGAAAAGGAAGTGCTAACTAAAGCCCACAAAATTGACAAGTTGGCATCTGCTGTGCAGTATGAGAACTTCGATTGGAGCGATGTAGTTTTCTGCGACGAAGCTACTTTCTATATTGGAGATGCCAATTTGACTATTTTTGTTTACAGGCCTAGTGGTACTCGATATGTGCTATTTGGCTACTCGTTCAAGAAGTGGTCGAACGTGTGCTACGGTTTTTGTATGGATATCTCGGGAAGGAGCAGGTATGCTGGAACGTGTTCATGGAAAGCTGAATGGGGAAATGTATTCTGAAATTCTAGAACAAGTTCCGTTTCCATATGCCCAAGAGCGTTATTCTGGAGGTATTATTAAATTCCAACAGGATAATCATTCGGTCCACAAGATGGCCAAAGTTCAAAAGTGGTTTTCGGAGCACACGAATATCTTAGAACAGATACCGTGTCTCCAAATTTAGCAGATATCAACCCAATTGACACGTTTGGGTGAAAGTAAAGCTGAGGCCTTCTCGAGGTCCCAAATTGAATAATGCTACACAACCCTGGTATACCATGACAGACACTTGTGATTCACTAGCAGAATACATTACTTATTTTCAAACGCAAGTGGATTCCTAACCCCACAGATTGAAGGCAGTGATAGCAAATAATGGGGACCATACAACGTAATATAATTTGCTTTCTCTTGTTTAATTAGCCTTTGTTGCATTTAAAAGCAAGCGGATATCAGGTAGCAGTGTTTTTCTTTGTTTTATAGTTTGCGGGAACGGTAAATAAAAGATTTCGCAGAGTGAATTATTTATATAACATAATCTACATCGGTTGTAAAGAGTACTAAAAACCAAAATAATAGAAAAAAATTATGCCCGTTACTTGCCTCAAACCTGCGCTACGTAGATCACTGAATTTTAAACGTAGCACGTAAGCACTAAGTCATTTCCATCTCTGAGTGCTTTCTTCCCTGTTTATAAAGAACGGTAGCAGACAGCTCTACCATCAAGGTTTGGCTTATTTTTTAGTGTTTCTGTGCATATTAGTCAAAAACAGTTATTTTGATTGTTCTCTGGTTGCTATTTTATGTTATAAAGCAATAAAGGACGTCTTACCTTGTATAAAAGCATGTTTTGTAGCACAGTGCACGTGCACGTGTAAATCCACCTTGTTTAACTTCTTATGCTTCCGCAAATTAAATTAAATAGCGTTCTGTTTATGGACGCTCTTTAACTGCTGCTGATCTCAGCGTCCCATTCTATACTGGGCATGAAAGACCGTTTAATTTTGCTCAGAGGCCTCTCTATCAGACTTGAGGTCCCGTGAGGCATGGCGACACTTTGAAAGGTTACAGCTCTCAATCATTTTTTTTTCCATGGCTATATATAGGGGTTACTAAAATAAATATAGACAAATAATAAAATTGTCATCGACGTAGATTAAGGCCTAGTTTCGAAACATACTGAATGCAATAGCTATCTCATACAAAATGTCATTGTCTCACTGATGTTCCAGATCGAGCTGGGATATTTTAGTGAAGATAAATCGCGAATATAAATAGTAGTGTTTCAAATGTCTCTCTTTTAAACCCCAGTTTTACAAAAAATGTTAACAAATTAAGATGATTCACGAATAAGCTCTAATTCCTTGCAAATACCGGTGTTAAAGTGTATTAAAAGACAGAATGTGCAAGAGTGTACAATTATTAACTGTTTAATCTTTTTCTTTGTGGCATCCATCACTGTAAAAAGTATGAAACATATCTGTGTCAAGTTGGGTGCAATTTTCGCTGTACGTTATCTTTAGTGCGGTCTTCTGCGCAGATACTTGTAGCTTCGGTGTGGAGCACAGTATATCAGCGCCATGTTAAGTACTAAGCAGCTTATCTGGTACGGATGGCAGACCTAAAGTCAGCCGTTACTACATATCATCAAAAACACTCATAATCAGTTGGAGGATTGAATGCCATAGCGGCGGATTGTCACGTTAGCTCAATGGTTAGAGCAACCTCTTGGAGATCGGAAGAACCGTGTTGAATTCCTGGTTGTGGCGTTGAATTTTTCAATTGGTTCTAATTAACTAATTGTATATCAGTGTACATTTCAATAATATGTAGGAGAGAGGAGCATTACAACTATAATAGAATAGCATATATATTGGCAGGAACATACTAAATATTACCCAGATACTAAGTACTTACGACGGAAAGTCGCCATTTTGGTGGTTCTCTGAAATGAGAAATACTGGTTGGTTGGACCGGGTAAAAACTCACTTAATCTTTTGGAGTATTGAATGCCATACCAGCGGAAAGTCACTGTAACTCAATGGTTAGAGTAACCTCGATGAGAGCGGGAGAACCGTGTTCAATTCCCGGCTGTGGCGTTAAGTTTTTCAACTGGTTCTAATTAAATAACATCATATACTTTTACCGGTGCCTAGACTCTCCGGTAGGGGGAATATGGGAAAGCCAGGAGAAAGGGATCCCAAATCATGTAAAACATGTGTTTACAAGATGTAGCACTTAAGAGTGCCGCCTCCTCCCTCCTTGTCAAGCCACCTACCTAAAAGGTTTCTCTTACTGGGCTGTCAATGTTTTGAACAATCATCTTTCACATTCCCAAATCAAATCCAATTTAATCGATTGACCACACCCAAGCGAAAAATTCGCACTCGCTATTTTCGAGCTACAAGGCTCATCTACATGTCGAATCGATCTAGTTTTTTCATGAGGAATCTGAATATCTAATTATAAATGTAAAATTCTATATGATTTAAATTCGATAGCCTCTTTAATTAAAATCTATCAGGTTTCTTTATCTCTGGCAATTCGAGAGCTACAAGTCTCATTAGCCTGACAAATCGGTCTAACTTTTCATAATGAATCTGAATATGCAAACAGATCTCAAATATCATGGTGAAATAAAAATACTCGATAGAATTACTGAGTAGAATATTTGATATACATTATTTTGATATCGCTTGAATATGCGTTTGCGGTAATATTTTCGCAAGGAGTTAAACACTCATACGGTTGAACATGTTGACAGCTTTATTAGGCCATATCAACACATGAAATGAAAATAGCAAGCGTTTAGAGAGAATTGATTTTATAAAAGCCACTAATTCATCTTATCAAAACCAATATGGCGGAGAAGTGATTGAATTTCCAAGTGTAGGACTTTCAAACACTACATCCAGAGAAGAAGACGTTTCAATATTTAAAATAGAATACATATGCACAAAGGAAATGAACTTGGAATTTATTTCACAGAATAATTTGCACTAAACGCTACAAACAAAGACAACATTTCGCTAACGATGAAACGAGCAGAGTGCATCCCAACCCGAGATCTCTCGAACACTGAGAATTCCAACATCACTACAACTCCTAACATTTATATTACTTAATATCAGCTCTTACAAGTAGACCACCAATCAACTTTCAATGATGTTGGAATCACGTGAGTTTACGGATATGTATAATTAAACAACTGTCCAAAGGACTGAATGTAGAACACAGTTATAACACTCGCTATAAATAAAAGCCATTCTTATTCCCCCATACTTTGCTATCCAGTAGAAGAACCAACTTCGCGAATAATCAAGAAACTTTAATTACAATTACGCTAACTATAATGTCAATAGCGCTTAAAGAATTGAGGTTACAATAAAACGCTACTACACTTTTCTTGTTCATTTATCACCTCCCATCCAATACAAGAATGGAGTTCGCGCAATCCCACACTCAAGAAGCTTTAATTACAATTACGCTAGTTAAAATGGCAATAACACTTAGAGAATTAAAGTTACAATAAAATGCTATTAGACTTTTCTTATTCCATTATGATTCCCTGCCCAGCAAAGCCTGTCTTTTTTAAAACTGCTCTCTTGTATCTCTCTGGATCTGGAACATGAGAATTATTGAAAATTAGTAAATCTCTCAGCTCAATCACTGCAATGAAAAAACGGTTAGTTTCTTACTTGATATAATAGCAAGATATTATACTAACATGGATGATTGATTCTAAGTATTCATATTCGTAACGCCATCAAAATCTTTTACAGAACAAATGTTCCATGGATTTGAAATGCAGACATCCACCTCGTCAGCGTCAGTTCTAGCAGGGTCTATGAGCTCTGGCGGTGCCGGGATTGTCTCTCGTGGTCTGAAACGAAGAATGAGGATTATTAATTTTTTCATGAAATAAGTGTGTGATGAGCTGTTCACTTGTCGTATTTTTAGTTTGTAATCATCCCCGTCTCACAAGTTTTGACCGATACACGATGCAGGACAAGTTGCAAATGAAGTATGATGTTATTCTATCATGCTCTGCGGGTTTTGAACAAATCGCCACATAACTGCGACCGTTGTATAGTTCTATGTGATCTTCAAACTCATGTGCTGCTCTAAACATATCCATTGCATCTATGGTCTCTGAATTATGACCCTTGGATATATAAAATAGTGTTGGAATTAGTCTGCATTACCATACTCGAATACAGATGAAGTACTAATAATAGTAGAAAGACGTTATACTTACAACATATCTCGCTCGTAGACAGGGCAGTTATCGGTCCAGGGCTACCTTGAAGGCATCTGATTATGGTAAACAGGGTATGCTCATGTAATCTGCGTCTATTGCAATATTCTTTAAGTATGTGTAATGATGCAAATCTTCATCACACTCTCTCCTGTGGTCATACATATTATCAAAGGTCTTTACCTGTGTTTCCAAGAATGCTTTCATGGCGGACACATGGAATAAGTAGCGCTATATTACGGACCTCCGGCTTATATAATGCCCATAAAAAACATATTTTTCAGCGTATAACTCAGGGAGGAAATGCATGCATATGCGTGTTCTTTGCCTGGAGAGTCTGAGTGAGGATGTTTTCTTAACACAAAGCTCTGAAGGGAGAGGGTAGAATGTTATGTTCAAAACGTCGCCAGCATTCTTCATCGTCTGAAACTTGACGGGTCACGCTTCTCAGGTTAAGAATATATCTCAGTTTCCCTTAATCGCATATGTTAGCCAAGAGGTGAGTAGCCATTCTTAGCTTTTATTCATAACGATTATAAAAAGTGGCTATTGAATATCCCCCTTTAATGAAGATTTTAATTTATGCACATTCTTCAAGTTATGTAATGTGTGCTTCAAGTTATAACTTATACTTCAGTGCTGAAATTAGACGATAATGCAGAGTGAATTTGTAGGATGTCTAAGTGATTTCAAGAATGTTAGCTGATGTTTTTGGTATAGTATTTCCTTGTAAAAATGTTCATGTGATGAGCGTTTCAAGTGCTGAAAATAGAGGACCTTGCTGAGTTAGTATGTCTAATTGATTTCAAACAATGTTAGCTGTTGTTTTTGATGTGGTATTCCCTTGCTGAAAATGTTCATGTGATGAGCGTTTCAAATTATAGCTTATTCTTCAATGTTGAAATTAGACAACCTTCTGGGTCAGTTGTAGGCTGTCTAAGTGATTTCAAGCAATGTTAGCTGTTGTATTTTGGTATGGTATTCACTTGTGGAAAATGTTCATGTGATGAGGGCTTCAAATTATAGCATATACTTCAGTGTTGAAATTAGAGAACACTACCGAGTCACTTGTAGTCTGTCTAAGTGATTTCAAGCAAAGTAAACCGTGGGTTTTAGTATGGTATTCTCTTGTTGAAAATGTTCATTTAATGAGTGCTTCAAGTTAAAGCTTATACTTCAATGCTGAAATTAGAGGATACTGCACACTGAAGTTGTAGGATGTCTAAGTGATTACAAAGCATTGTTAACCGACGTCTTTAGTATAGCACTGACATTTGCGTAAATAAAAGCATTTTATATGTCTTGTGATAGTTATACGAATAATGTTTGAATACACTAGGCTTGTAATCCAAGTATGTAATTAGCATGTAGATGTAATTTCGTGAAGAATTTGTGTCACTTATTGCGCTATAGCGTTGCAAATGGAGTTATTATTTGCATTTTTATTTAAAGTAAAGGCATAATTGTAATTAAATTTTATTGAATTAATTAGTCGTGAATATAATACTCGTCCTGAATAGGAGATGGTAAAGAATAGAGAGAAGTTTAAGATCGTTTTATTGTAACTTCAATTCTCTAATCGTTATTACCATTTTAATTAGCGTAATTGTAATTAAAATTTCTTGAAACGTTCAATCACGAATCTTATAACTGTGCTGTGTAGGAGATAATAAAGGAAAAAGAAAAGTCTAATAGCGTGTTATTGTAACTTCAATTCTCTAAGCGTTGTTGGCATTTTAATTGGCGCATTGTAATTAAAATTTCTTAAATTAACCAATCACGAATCTTATACTTGTGCTGGGTAGGGGATGATAAGGGAATAAGAAAAGTCTAATAGCGTTTTATTGAAGCTTCAATTCTCTAAGTGTTATTGCCATTTCAACTAGCGTAATCGTAATTAAAGCTTCTTGAGCGCGGGATAGCGCGAATCTAATTCTTGTACTGCATGAGGGGTGACAAATGAACAAGAAAGGTCCCATAGCGTTTTATTGTAACCTCAATTGTTTAAGCGTTATTGACATTTTAACTAGTGTATTTGCAATTAAAGCTTCTTGATTATTCGCGAAGTTAATTCTTGTACTGGATAGAGAATTATAGGGGAATAAGAATGGATTTTATTCATAGGGAGTGTTATAACTGTGTTCTTTATTCAATCCTTTTTGCAGTTGGTTAATCATACATAGCCGTAAATTCACGTGATTGCAATACCTCTGAAAGATGATTGGTGGTCTCCATGTAAGAGCCGATATTAAGATTTATACATGTTTGGAGTTGTATTGATGTTGACATTCTCAGTGTTCGAGAGGTCTCAAGTTCAATTCCCTGTTGGGTGCACTCTGCTAGTTTCTTCATTAGTGAAATGTTGACTTTGTTTGCAGTGTTTAGAGCTTATTCTGTGAAATAAATTCCAAGTTATTTTCCTTTCGTGCTTATATATTCTATCTTAAGTATTGAAACGTATTCTGCTCTGGATGTAGTGTTTGAAAGTCCTACACTTGGAAATTCAATCACTTCGCAGCCATATTGGTTTTGGTATGATGAACTAATAGTTTTTATAAAAGCAATTCTCTCTAAACACTTGCTATTTTCATTTCATGTGTTGGTATGGCATAATACAGATTTTAACGTGTTCAAACGTGTGAGTGTTATAATTCCTTGCGAAATGTTTATCGCAAACGCATATTCAAGCGATATCAAAATAATTTATATCAAATATTCTACTCAGTAATTCTATCGAGTATTTTTATTTCACCATGATGTTTGTATATTCAGATTTTTTATGAAAAGATAGACCGATTTGTCATGTAAATGAAACTTGTAGCTCTCGAATTGCCACAGATAAAGAATTTTGACGGTTTAATTAAAGAGGCTATCGAAATTAAATAATACAGAATTTTGCATTAATGATTAGATATACAGGTTCGTCGTGAAAAATAAAATCGATTTGATATGCAGATGAGCCTTGTAAGCTCGAAATTAGCAAGTGCGTTCTTTTTCGCGTGGGTGTGTTCAATCGATTAAATTGGATTTGATTTGGGAATGTGAAAGATGAATGTTCAAAGGATTGACAGTCCGGCAAGGGTCACCTTTTAGGTAGGTGGCTTGGCAAAGCGGGAAGGGGCGGCATACGGCAGCCCCTCTTTGATTGACAGATATATGAAAACCTTTTAGACAGGTGTCTTGTTAAAGAGGGAGGAGGCAGCACTCTGGGTGGTCAGTCGGCAGATGTTATCTTATTTGCTACATCTTGTAAGCAGATGTTTTTATGTGAGGCGGCATGTCTTTTTCCAGGTTTGCCCATATTCCCCCTACTGACTCTGTATGAGGAAAATCTAAGAAACATATTTTTGTTTCTGACGGATCTTCGCTACAAAATAATTGCAGCTCAATCTGCGACATCAATATGTGAATGGTCGCTTGTTGGAAGAACATCCAATCGAGGAATTCAGTCACATTTGGTGTGGATCGTGGATCATTCTTTTACAGATTCCAATAATGAATAGGCCTTAATTAGTAATTTTATTAGCATTTTATTTTATACTGCGATAAGATTTTAATATGTAAAGGCATATAGCCCAGACTCTTAATCAGTAAAACTCAATATACATAGCTGTTCCTACATAGAATAAAATGGTTTCCTAAAAAACAGAAAGGTGCTAAGATCTACTAAAGTGGTTGGTGCTATGTCTGTTTTAAAAGGCCCAATCCACTTTTTTGGCTTTGCTTAAGAAGCACCCTATGCATTTCAATCAAAGTGGTACGTATTCCGTCTTTTGATTCCCTCCCCAAATAGGGCACTGCTTCTGTCGATCATCCTATCTTATCTTTTTAATATTTATGCCTCTGCACTTATTCTGTGTTCATTGTGGTACTTTATCTATATATGCTCTCTCGTGTTCTTAATTTAAACGTAAAGTACTGAGAGACACTTTCTCAGTAATCGCACTTAAGAGATTTTGAATTCACCTATCCTCATATCTGCTTTCTCTTCTTTCCAAAATCCGTTATAACTTTGGTCTTCTCCTTACCCAATGCTTTCCAAGTTATTTCGAAGGCTTATAGTGCATTCGGTGCATTCTCGAGAGATTCTATGCTTTGCACTAATAAGTTGCTTTATTTTAAAACCACTTCTTATTAAGCAGCTTATATGCAGTATCTATGATTTCGTTTACTCCATCTAGTCCTTATATCTCAATATTGTGCAACATTTTGGGATCAGCCACCAAATTGTAGATCTCAGTAACTTTAATAAAGGAAGCCCTTCCCCTCCATTACCTTTTCTACCACGTTGCTTACTCAAACCGACTATCTTTCACTTTACGTGTGTACTAAAATGCGACGGCCGTTCACTGGCTAGTTTTACATTTGCAAGATAGTGGAATGAGGCTGTCAGCGCGTTTTCCTCCACTGCATGTCAGGTCCGTGCTCTAGCGGCATCTGTCCACAATTCTAGCCAAGCTTTCGTCTTCACATTGAGATGGAATGCATACATCATGGAAAGTGGGCGGGAAATGTGTTTGTTAGAAAGAAAGCTCTTTCAGGTTACAAAATCAAATATAATAAGTAATACTTATTGAATGGAAAGTAATGAACTGCAAAATGAATAAGATAAACCATAATCATCTTCCAGGTTCTGGATTTTAAATATGCGAAATATATAAATCATTCAGCTGGATATAATAAATAGTAAAAGAGATGTAGTTCTTTTACGAATAGCTTTTCCACGTGTATTTAATGGGATTATTCTACCCGATGTCAGAAATTAATGTATGCTGAGTAAAGCATATCTTTATTTATTTTGCGAGAGGTTGAAATGATGTAATGCAAACTTTATTATTAGTTTCTCCTTGTATTTAACAAAAATATTAATCACGCACTTAATGTAGTGTTATAAAATCCTTTCCTGCAAATAACTGAGAAGGGTGCAAGTGATTTATTAACTTAACTTTGGTTGTTGGACATAAATTTTATTGTATTATTTGTAGGGCCTTTCAACAAGCATAGTACATCATAACAATAGTTATTTCAAAAATATTTTTTGTCCCATATTGTTCATCGCTGATTCCCCTGTGCTTTCAAGAGCTCCTACATATTTGTTTGGATATTCTCCAACATGTGTGCCCCATTCACAGTTATTTCTATGTTTGTATTTGTATCATACATAGAGAATTTATCCCTGTAATGTTCACAGCGCACCGAGAGGCAAAATATATCCGCACCCACCTGCGAGGTGTACGAGTAGCGTATATACCTCACATTAGGAAACAAGTTCGGATTTCCGATAGGATAAGATAGCTATGGGCCCCAGGTTTTGTTTAGCATCATTTCACCCATTGTATTCATCTATTCATTGTTTGACATGATTCACTTCGTTAGAGCGCGTTAAGCCATTAAAAAGGACACTTTTGTTATCGCCCAGGTTTGGTTTGCAACGTGTTGAAGGAATCGTGATGCAAGTAGTAGATAATCAGAGGGAACGAGAAATGTAAGCAGAA
Source organism: Hymenopus coronatus (assembly GCA_030762935.1). Taxonomy (NCBI): domain Eukaryota; kingdom Metazoa; phylum Arthropoda; class Insecta; order Mantodea; family Hymenopodidae; genus Hymenopus; species Hymenopus coronatus. The sequence goes on along the minus strand of CM060900.1, from coordinate 248,840,363 downwards.
CTGACTGTTTCGTCCATCATCATTAACAGAAATTTTGAATATTCTCAAGCATACATGTTAGCAGCTTATTACTCTTACGTGCGCACATCGGTATTAGTAATATAGTTTCTGTCAAAAGTTTAAGGACAGACTTACATATCAGAATTTTCATTCCTGTCCGTAAACATTTTGCGAAATGTTTAGTTTTTATGCATATCTCAAGTGCCTGTTAAAAATGAAATTTTCTGCTGCAAACCAGAATTCTTCATGCTTAGAAATCCAAAAATGCATTTACATTTTCTAGCAAAACATCCATTTGTCAAAAACTTCAAATACACGAGAATTTTAGAAATTACTATCTCATCATTAGAAACGGAAACAAAATATTTGACTTTTATAAATGTTATAAGTAAATGAATCACTCCAAGAACCTTTTCAGATAAGTCTACCTCTATGACGACACTCATTGGATTAGGTACGTCTATTCAAGGGAAAATTAATATTTGTTTAAAGTGCATCGTTTTTATCTAGTTTGCTCCACAGCAAAGTTATTATACTATCCACAGTTTTAAAAGATGAAGAGTTCTAATGTTTAGCAGAATGTTTGACAGGCATTTGATACACGCATAAACTTTTTGAGATTTCAATAATTTTAAGCAAAGGGATGAAAATTATGCTGTCCTCAAACTTTTGACAGACACTGGACATGCTTGCCATTACTACCCTTTACTTAGGAATTACGAGTAAGGCTTTCACGCCGTGGTAATGAAAGTCAGTATGTTCCGGACTTGTGAGCTGCGGTATAAAGTCCATATTTCAACAGAATCTGTGTCCGAAATTTCAAGATAAATCGCTTCTCCAGTTATCCTGTTTCATTTTAAACACCGCTTGCCTTTATCATAGCCTTGTAGAAATAGGTTTGGCGAGTTTCGCTCAAAACCATACATACCCATGAGAGCAAAATTTTGCTGGAGAGGTGAAAAAGAGGAAAGCACTATTAACAGTCATAAAGCATTACACCTGTTGGAGGAATGTTTCTTAGCTGTTTAGTAATCCAATAAAACAGTAGTAATTATTAACGTTAGTTTTAACGTATTCAGCCTTCCTTTGGAAACGCGGACTCTCACATGTGTTTGATTCCCTGGACCTTACTGGATCTTACTTACGAATTTAAACCGGCACACATTTCCAATGTTTTATGTAAAGGTCCAACTTCATGCTGACGTTTCAGTGCGATGTAAGCACTTTCTGTTATAATAAACGTTACAGACTTTAATACATTTCAGGCAGTTGTACAGTTTTATTGCACCCAAATCGTCAAAGATTCCACCATTTTTAAACATTTTAGCTATGAAAATCATTCCCTTATAACATACTCAGATTTCTAAAGTCTGTTAGCTCTGCTTATTATATAAAGCCCGTTTTAGGTTGAATGGATTAAAAAACCTCTTATTTTAAAAGGTAATATAATATTGCGTTATAGATACAGATATTCGAATGTGTGATCCTGTTAAAGTTAATTTCCTTTTCTACTTTTAAAGTATTCCAAAGTCCATTCACCAGAAGATATCTGTAGTAAATTGAATGAAAAACCCATATTCATGAAATAAAGTAATGGTAAGTTTCCGTCACGGTACAGAAGGAAGTTAATTGCAGCATGTACATATGTTGTACAAATATCCGTTATGTGCATTTTGCTTATCACATTCTGAATACTGCTGAATGCCAGAGGATTGTGTGAAGAATATTAGAGTTTGCAATTAAGGATAGGATGAACGAACTTCGGGAGTACAATAGCATAGACGTACGCAGGTTGGTAAAAAGAATTCCTGAGCAGTGAGATTAAAGCTATAACCCTCGAGTAAAGCTAATGGAATTTATCTAAAATTTATCTTTAATTCAGGTTTACTTGCACTGAAATATCCTTTCCCCATTTTCTTTCCTTATTTCTATTCACCTCTCTCCACAAAAGTTTTTGAATTTTATTTTTTCCGCACTTAATAAACAAGTAAGGTTTTTACAATACATGGACAAATCTTATAAAATAGATTACATCAGCTAGCAGATCGTTCAATGTAATTTTACAAAGTGACTTTAACGTTAAATCTGCAATTATTAGCAATATTACAAATGAAAACGTTTTAGGAAGCCTAGAATTAACAGTTGATTTGCGTTTCACTGTATTTCTTGTAACTATGGTTTAAATTTACCGCTCTTTAAACACACTACTATGTCTTTGGTAACTATTTCAAGCTTAAATAATCTCTTGGATTTATAGATGATTCACACATAAAAATGCAATAACATGTATTTGTAATTCTTACGTAACAGTTCATTGAGAGTCTAGGAATTTCTGTTTGTACTTTGATAACGCGTATTCATTTTGGTTAAATACAAATTAATGCAAAATTTTGGAAAAGTAATTTTCCGAAGTGCAGGTTTTAGTACGTCTGACGAAAACTTAAAGGTTAAAGTATTCTAAATTATTTAGATTGTATTTTAGCTGAAAATTACAGTAGACAAACAAACATCAGCTCTTTAAAATAGCCATATTCCCAGTATTCATTTGGTGTGGACCTGTGATTCATGTGTTCATCAAATATTAAGTAAAAGGAAGTAAAAGTATTCCGTTAACTGTATTGAGAAATCCTCAAATAAAATGGTCTGCCAAAGGCTAAAGCGTTGTAATTTAAGATTTCCTCATGAATAAAATTCTAAATACTGCTCCATTATGTACACTATTTAATTCCCCACACTATAGTATTTATTCTAAATCCTAATTTTTGTTGGCTTGAAAATAACGATAACACTGCATACTAAATTGCACATCAATTTTAGAAAACTTAATTTTATGGTAATTCTCTGTACGCTACATACTGCCTCAAGGCATGAAAAGCTAAGAGGCATTTTGAGTTTGTCTTTATATGATTTACTGTTTTTGTTTTGTGGTTCCAGATTTTTGATAGTGTATTTAAGCGGTTCGTTGTATGCACATATATAGGTGTTACGGATTGCTAATTCAAAGGAACTTAACACGGAATGAGGGAGAAATGGAAGGGACCACTTCGCGACAGCTCTATTAAGAGTACAGCGAAAGCAGATTGTTGCGGTGCCCATCCATTACTTCCCTCTCAATTTACGCAAACTTGCTTTTAATGCTCTGGAACTACTTGATATTTTAAATGAAGCATGAATAATTCATTTTGTTTAGGAAATACGCTATAATTGGTGTAGCATTTCTCTGTTCTGCAAACACTTTTGCATACTGTTTAAATTAACATATTTGTTGGTTTCAGCTCTTTTATGTCTATGTAGACACTAAGTTTATCAATCTAATTTGTATAATATTAATTTAGCAGAATATATGACAATGTTCCTGTTGTATTGTGAGCTTTGCTTTAGTGTGCATTTACTATAGGTATATTGTAAAAAATTTCACAGTCGCAAACCCAAGGACCTGCTAAACAATCGTAAGTACAGACAAGTGCTTGAAGTTGTAGCCCTTTGTTTGTGCCATTAGAGACCTTCATAACTGTAAAGAAAGAAAGGAGACCAGTTGCTTGCGTCAGTATTACAGAAACTTTTGCAACCTCTATAGCTAGTGGTGCATGTGGGCGTGAGATTGGTAGCCGTGTTAGTAGGCCTAGGCCGGCCTCTAAAGGCTGAAGTACAACCGACTATTATTAGAGGTAGTGGCTTTTTAGAATTCTATAGTTATCGTATCACTCTAAATCAGGAAACATTTTGTAGAATTTACATGAAGTTCCCAAACACAAACATATCAAATACCTGTGCTAATGACTGAAACTGTAATGAAATGGTTTGGCGATTGAATATGCTGGTTGAGCGCTTCATAAATGTGAATTCCGATGGCTACTATTTATATACCATATTAATTTTCTTTTTCCCGTAGTTTAATAGGGTTGGTAACAGCTATTCAATAAATGTCTATGCTCTTTCTTAGAAAAACTGCCTATATCTATTTCGTTAACAAAGTATTCCGCTGCCAAAATACACACACTAATCTACATTCAGTGCGGACTTAATTTTATTTTCTTGATAAAGTGCTGCTAATTTTGAGTTGTTTTGCTCATGTAAAATTGTTACATGAATTACGATGAGCTAAAAAGACAGAAATTCTATACAAAATGTTAATAAGGTAGAACTGTTTTATCTGTTCTATATTCCGTTACTAATAATCGTGGTAGCATGTAGCACTGTGGGGATGAAACACCACCACTGGGCTAACTGCAAGTTTTTAAGGTTTCGTTACATTTGTTTAATATGTTTAAATTAACTAGACCATAGTTAAAAGAAGTTAAATCTTGAACCCTGTGTACCTGTGTTTCTTTGGCTTCTGGCGCTATCGAAAGAAAGTGTCCCAAAAGTGTAACGACTATAAATATCTTACCGCTGGAACTTGCTCAAATTAAGAACACATTTGGCAATATCTTATACGTGTAGTTTTATATATATTTATCTTAAGATTCGTTATTAAACAGATGCTTTAAAAAAAAACATCATCATTAACAAATAATAACTAAAAGAATAATTTTATCCGTTCTAATCATTTAGAGTTTAGAATTCAAAACTCAAGTAGTGCAATACTGTCCCACACACTTTACAATATAATTATTTTCACCATATTGTGTACGGACCAAAATGATCTTGAAGTGTGTATTATTTGTTAATTCAACTCGTGTTTTGCTGTAAGATGCTTTATAGTTTCTGATGGTTTATCGAATTTCAAAATAGAGTCCAACATTCCTATCTTTGCTTAAAACGTAGCTTTTCGAAAACTAATACGCAAATATTTTGTTGCCTCGGATTTCTCTGTTCCGTTATAAAATTTAAAAATTCAAAATTGCATATAATTGTAGATTATTCAAATACGCCTTTTTTGTTGTTGTTGATTTGCCTTTAATTGCATGAAACATTTGATTACACAATTTATCACATATAACCTAAACAATATTCCACTAAAATTAACATATCGGCACTACCTATTTACTCTTAATAACAAGTTAACCCTTTCAGTCTTGGAAAAGTTCACAAATTTGCACACTACAATTATGCTCATAATGTGAATTTATTTTATTCAGCATTAATCACTACATTTTCGCCTACCCCGGTTCTTTGGATCCTCCCATTTTGTCATTGGGAACTCTTTATATTTTACAATATATAATTGCATTTTACTCTTTTGGTGTTAGACGTGTGGCTGTATTATCATTTTACAGTTCCTCTCAAACCCCCACTTTTAGTTTCCTTTTTATAACCTCTAGTTTATGCTTGCCTAAGCTCTTTCCCTTGGCTTCTCTTCTCTCCTATCTGTGTCTTTCTGCTTTTGTTCTGCCTGGTCACATGTTGAGGTGTGTTTGATTCTTCTTATTCACGCCCATTAAACGCTTCATCTTTTCAAACTCATATCTCACCCTTCTCTCTTTCCACTCAACACTCCGACACATTCCGAATGTGTTTATCCTTGCATTTATAAATGTCGAACTTGTCGTTTTTTCTCGTCTTTGAAACTGCCCATTGCCCTAATGACCACTTTCCTATTTTCACTCACTCCTGTTTCTTTGGTTGGCCTCTCCTTTTATTCCATCTTATCCCGTCTCTGACTTGTTATTCTGCGCTGCCTCCCCTTCCTTCTCCTCTCTTCTTTCTACCGCCGCACTTTTTAGTTTCTTTGCTTGTTTTATCACGTTGTACACCATTTGCATGCTTAAACATTTTACGAGTATATTCCCCCCCCCCCTCTGCTATCTACAAAACTGAATGCTTCACAAATGTCTTAGTTACTCAGTTCCAACATTAGTGGTGTTCCTTAAAGCTCTCGTACCTCTCGTCTTGAGTCTCTTCCCATTTTTCTTTAATCACCGTAATTACTACCTTGTATTTTCTTCTCTTATCTTCCATGCTTTCCACTCTACTTCTAATATTTTGCATCTCTTTCTTGATTTCTTCTAATTTTCCTTTTATTTCTTCTTCTTTGTTGTCTTCTTCTATTCGAACATTTTGTTCCATTATTTCTACCAGCTCCTTCAATTCTCTCACTGTCGCATTCATTATATCCGTGGTTGCCATCTTCCTATTTCCTTCTTCCTCTCGCTTATAAAAGCTACCTCGCCGCACGTCTAAGCTTCCAATGCTCAATTAATACCGGCTCCTAATGTAGCTGCTAGAAGCATTGTTCACGCACTTACCTCACTTGAAAGCATTTGCAGAATGCTATACAGGAAGTGCCCCCAGTATGAACATTTAAACAATATGGTTTTACACTATGTGAAGAAAAGTATCTACAAAAGTACACACTTCGTTTTAGTGTACATTTATTCAATAGCACTTCAAATTTGGTCTGCACTTCAAATATGTAAACAGGAATAATATAATTTTTTATTAGATCAGCTTCTAAAATCCAAAAACAATCCAGTAAAATGCTCGCACTAAAATTGAGATCTGAAAAGCTGTCTTAGCTTGGAATTTCTACCCGTTAAAGTAACGACCAGGTCTTTCGCTCCGGCAACTTCTGGTTTGCGTGGCGGGGATGTGTACCATTCAGGCTGCATATATTCCTTGTGAAACGCAATAAACTTGCAGCATTTTGCCATATCGGATTAGGGAACAGTATTTCGTATGTCACTTATTCACGTACTCGGGCCTATCAAAAAATACGCATCATGGCGAGTCGAGAGGAGGCAAGAAATCCAACACAGGCACCGTCATTAATTTCTTGACCTCTGAGAAAGGCTTCCTAGTCAACTGCAAGGCTGGGTCGTGAGCCCTATTAGTTCAATATTCCGTTTAAGAGCATCATAGTAACAACAACAATAATCATAATAATAATAATAACAACAACAATGGCAGTAATAATAATAATAATAATAATAATTATTATAATTGCAGCTAAGTATTGATATACGTCCTGTAACTTAGACCTTTGCATACAGACCAGTTGCTGTATGCTATGTATTACATTTTGAATAATTTAAATAAACTGTCCTTTTGATTAAGATTCGGGTTACCTACTTGATAAACATGACTCAAAACCGCCAAACTCGGGCCGGGAGAGCTGAAAAGGCTGACGTCATCTTGACTGTAATTACTATTGGCGGTTATGTGCGCATGCCTTCTGAAATTATGGCTAATGCCACAGATGTTATACTTGTTCTCAGTTAAATCACAAAAAGACTATTCTTTGCAGTTATAGAAGATTTTAGGGGAAGTCGGCCCTACGTACCCTAGTAATGTTCAGTTTAGAAACTTTAATGTGGCTTTTCACTATTGCTTCCGGGACTCTATGTTTTACAAAAGTATTACACACTTTTTTGAACCCTTTAATTCTTGTGGATATCTTTTTCACTGATATATATATATATATATATATACTAAATAACTTTTTCCAGAAAAAACTTTGCTGTCTTTCGGCAATACATTTTTTACAAACTAGAATTTCTATAAGGATCTTCAACTGGGTGGACTCCAATTCAAGGTAATAAAATGACAATTACAACTATAGAAAATGTCATGTTAAAGTATATTGAATATGGTATCAATAACTCTTGCAAGTTTATGCCCTTCTCTTCAATAGTTTTTCAGAAAAGTTACACTGAAGTTGAAAAAATTAGATTTTCGGAAAACATAGTTTAAAAATGATGTAACCTTTCTAGCACATTCCTGGACCACATTACGGATTATCTGCAACTTTCTGCATCTCGTACAATAATGCTTTCTAAAGTGTATTATATTAATTTTATATTAATAATTTTATTTACATTTAGTAAGCCAAAATGTTCTAATTCGCTTTTATATAGCTCATCACTATTAGACAATTTATAAGAAGAATGATTTTATTTGCCTGCGTCATGTAAAAAATGAGGAATTTCACTCTCAGAAATAATTGCTTCCTGTTACCAACATTTGCATTTATTTAAAAAAATTTCTTCCTCACCTTCTGCCCATTTTATGCAAACTGTACCTATACAAACAATACACCAGAGAAAGCAACAACTTACAAGTAAGTCATAAACACAAAATAAGTTGGAAATTCTGTTTACACAGGACTACTACACACAGCGCAGATAACACACAAAATGTTCCACACTGTGTGCTTCTTCTCCTACCGGCAAATTCAAAACCAAACATTAGTTCATCTGTTATCTTTCTCGAGAAATTCAGTAAAGGTACAAGCTATATGAAGCTTCATTGTAAGAGTCCATAAACGCAAAGTTTCAACAAAGCCCGTGTCATTCTACTTCTTTATTAGAATGGAAAATATCTTCGTTGCACTGAGATGGGATCTGCAGTCAAAATAGCCCTCATAAATTTGTATCATCAGGAAAGAATGGCAATCTTTATCGCTTCACTTAAGCGGCTTATCTTTTGAGCGCTTCCAGAATTTTCAGAAGTTATAACCAAAATGTTAATTTAATTGTTTTACACAATCCGTGCGTAGGACAGGAGTTAGACTGAAAAATCCAATTGCCGGAATTTGAACCACGGATCCTTCGATCTCTAGCCAATTGCTCTAACCACTGAGTTACCATGGAAACATGGCGTTCCCCATTAAATTTCTCAACTGACTCGCATGTTTCTCGGCAAACCATAAGGTGATCTCCAATTATTTTGAGATAACATACTCCAATGGCGACTTGCTTCTGGGCTTCATAGTTTAACCAAATTAGGTCAATAAGTGTAAATTTAATTGTTTTTTCACACAAGTCATGTGTAGGACAGGAGTTATATACGCACAGACAGACTGAAAAATTCAATGCGATAACCGGGATATCAACTACAAATCTCCCGGTCTCTAGCCGGTTGTTCTAACCACTGAGCTAACATGGCAAAATGCCGGCACCATAATTCCAATCAAGCGACCACGCCCACAAAACATTTAAGAATATAGTTTAATTTAAAATATATTAGGGTATTTAGAGTATATTTCATCTAAGTTACATATCAAACGACCAGGATAGGGTATGCTGTTTATTAGGCAAACAAAACAAGTCAATGGTTCCCATGTTTTTCTACTGGCTTATTTTAAACTTTTTAGAGAATTTCCAAATATATTGATATAGGTGAAAAATTCTCCACAGAGAAATGTTTAAAACATAGACACCACATTGTTGTATTTAAGTGTACTCTTTGCAATAATTAACATTGTTAGAGATATTAAAAATAGATGTATACGCAAGCAGCCGGGTTTCCATTAGATGTTACTATATATGTTTTATAGTTTATCTAATATGCATGCTTTATGTGACAACTAACAGTTTTATATGTGCCTTATCTGTGTTCCATTTACAGAATTGATGTGTTATATTTTATCACTCTTATAGAAAATGGTGTAAGTATTATAAAGTAAGGCTCTGTGAAAACTCAAATATGTGACTGCAAAGCCTCACATTTGTAAGACGGCAATATATTGCGCGAGAATGCATGATGTAGTTTCACTTGATGGGGCAGGCATCCAAGGTATCGAGGAAAAAAGGAAGTTGATATGATCCCATGGGATGAGTTAGAGGAAGAGAAAAATAGGTGACTGCAAATCCTCCCATTTGTAAGACGGCAATATATTGCGCGAGAATGCATGATGAAGTTTCACGTGATGGGGCAGGCACCCAAGGTATCGAGGAAAAAAGGAAGTTGATGTGATCCCATGGGATGAGTTAGAGGAAGAGAAAAATATGTCACCGAGAAGGCTCACATTTGAAAGACGGTGGAATTATACGTGACGGTGAATCCGAGATATCGGGGGGGGGGGGGAAGCTGGTATGATCGTATGGGGATGAGGTAGAGGAGGGGGGAAAAGAAGAACAAGAAGCAAAGGCTATTGATAGTGAAAGCGTATATAGAGAAAAAAAAAAAAAAAACTTGCAAAGAGGGTATTCGAATGAGTGTACGTGTATGTATGCGGATGTGTGAGACAAGAGTATTGAGGTCTTCGAACAAGATAGAACATGTTCAAAACTTTGAAAACGCAGGACGTGCCTAATGTGGTCGGCAGGCGGTAATGAACACATCCAAACCTGCATCCCCTCCTCCATCTACATCGGTAAAATAATTGTTGCTGTATCACATGCATTGCTATCTGCGAACACGAGACTTCCAAAACTCGCCGAAGGGGCATCGTGTGAGTAATGAGGTCATTGAGCAAGACAGAACATGTTCAAAGCTTCAGATAGACATCACGTGTGTAATGACGTTATCATGAAAGAATGAACACGTTCAAATCCCCTCCACTCTCTGGTTTACATCGGTGATATGATTGTTGCTGTAACGCATGCACAGATGTCTGTGAGCCGTCGCCATGAACAGTGAAATAATCAGAAGTGCAGTCGAGAGTGACAACGAGCAATGGGTGAACATGGGAGAGTACGAGCAAAAGAAGCAACACTGCCTTGATAAGCATGAGGAAACGTGTAATGGAGATACACATAGCGTTGTCTGTAGGCATCCATCGCAGCACGATGAAATGACTACATCCTTCCGTTGCGGTGACTATCGCAAGTTGACTAGGTAAGTACGCGAATATGAGAAACACATAGAATAAACAAAATTGATTATGTGTATGTGTTAAAACAATTATATATATATTTTTACAGAATATTCGAAGGTGAAGATGTACCTCCGTATAGGGACATGGATCAAAGCGTCCAGACCGAGGATGCAGGTGAAGAAGAAAAGTGAGTATAACTGTTTATTTCATTGTCAATAAAGAAGAGAAGATTATTATTATTATTATTATTATTATTATTATTATTATTATTATTATTATTATTATTATTATTATTATTATTATTTCTTACTGTTTCTAGGCCCTATAAGAAATCTGAAAAGAAGAGGAACAAGGCAAAGGTCGTCGTCAAGAAGAAGAGAATGGAAGGCGTTATAGTAATCGTCTTCGATCCAATCCCAGAAAAGATTTAGAAAGATGAATCGAAATAGTGAGTTTATGCTCAACGACAACTCCATTAGTCCTTACCATCGAGTGAATATAGGACTGCATTACGAAATCCCCTCGCTATATATTATAGTAGCAGACGAAGCGTATGCATGCATAGCAAAGCAAGGCTGGCATAAAATAGTTCAAAACATGGTTGTGCTAGAAACGTATATGAAAGAGGGTACGCTTCCCAGAGTGCTGTACAGTGACAATATAATCTAGGCTTATAATGTTATATTGCAAATGAACAAATCTAATGAAATAGCTTTTGTGAACACATGTCTAAACGAAAATGTCATAAATATGGATATAGTTGCACTAATAAGATTGAAGAGACTAATTCGATACATTGAAAGACATTTATTTCAATTGTACGATGTTCATAAATCTACGAGTTCATACGAAATTGGTGGTAGAAGTGTCAGGAGAAGAGTTAAGGAGATGTATGCTAAACTCAATAAAAAGATAGTATGATTAACTTTGTTTATCTTTATTCATATAAAAAATACATTTTCTAAATAACAGATTGAACAACATGTGTTAATGGTATTTATGTGAACAACATATCATGAATAATTACACAAATAAAGATGTATGTGCGGGCAAGTTTGCTGATGCTTGAACTTCCAATCTGATATTAACGTCACCGGTCACAATTTCCTCGGGCTGATGAGAGCATTCGATGACAAATAGAGGTGCATATTTGACAAAATCATTTCTCTTCAAAAGCGGATAATTTTCCGTTCCATAAGAAGAATATTGAAACTTAGAATAATGATCATATAAAGATGCGAATCTGGAATTTGCAAAATCCAAATTTAAGTCATGATAGGGCAGCATTCACTGTTGAGATAAAGCTTGAGATTGGTGATATTGCAATGATCAAAGAGAAAGCTATCTTTAGAAAGATAATTCATTCTGTCCGTTTGTGCACCCACTATGACGAAACGTCGCTTTTCAAGTTTGACGTCGTGGCAACGTTTCATGTGAAGGCTTTGGTTTGTGCAGGTTGAGTGTGAAGGTCCCAGGTTCGGAAGGTAATGTGCAGAGGATGATCCGACTTGACTAGTTTAAGTTTCTCCACCTTCTCGGCATCGGAAAGTCGAAGTACGCGCATCCTCCATTCGATTCTGGTTAGTTTAATGTCTGATAGATCATTGCCCAATATGCACTTATTAGAATTTTTAGATCTAATGAGAACAAGTTCAAACTTGCTATTAAGAAGGAGGTCCTTGTAATCGTCTACGAAACCTAGAATCATCGAGAGAGGAACGATTGCGTTAAATATACCATTCCCGGGGTTCACGATTTCGACATTCTCTCCGGAATAGGTCCAACTGGCAATCCGTAAGCGATTGGAATCGAAATTGTTGAAAGAAGTATAGTTGCGTATAGTCGAGGAAATTCTTGGATTCTGTGTTCTGTCTATAGTAATATCATTCATATCCAAGCGAACCTCATCAAACAGAAGCGCCATGGCATTGTTGGTCAGCTTTGACGATGTGGGTGCTCTATTGTGTTTAGTAAGAGAACCTTCTATGCAGAGATAACTGCGAATAGGAAGAGTATTCAGATCCTCAGCTTGGCCTGGTATTCTAATGTCGTCGTTTGCATCGAGAGCTGACGTGTTGTAAGGTAAAAACACGTGCTCTTCCTCTTTACTGATCTCATCAAACTCTAGGAACTTCCGATTGGATGATGTTAGCAGGTTGCGTGTCGAAGACAGAGTAGGTCTTAATCTTGAGAGAAGCTTTTTATTATAGTAATGTATTTTAAAACTTATTCCCATTTCGTCGTTTGTGTAGTCTCACAGTGATATTTGCGTTTCTGAAGTCAAGCATTTCTCCGTTCTGGTCTACCACTCGAATGCTGAGCTCTTCTATGAGACTTGTGTCGATGATTGGTAGATATATAAGACTGGATGGTACCTGAGAGTTGTGATAGGCAGGAGGAACCGATGGAAAAAGTTCGTAAAGAGAATGACTACTCTTACCATTTACGAAGGATCCCGTTGCATAGCTACACTCGATGTGTATAATACTTACTTTAAAGATATTCACCAGTTCGTCAGACTCTGTCAGTTAATTAGACTTCGCCGTGCGCTTGCCTGTGAAACCGAGAAGAGAACCAACCGATCTTTCTTAAGTAAAATCGACGACATAGGGACACTGGATCTCAGCCTTCATCGTGTTATTATTAGGTCGTAAAAAAACCTGTCATCTACATCGAGCCTATTCTTTATGAAATTGCTTATATCAATGTCATATGTGCCGGGTTGAATCATAATTGTTTCAAGGTTTCCATCTCGAATGTAATGAAAAAGGTTGTTGCTATGATCAACATTGGGTATTGAATAAAATATCTCAAAATGCAATAAAGCATTCTCGTAAATTCCATTAGGATCTAGATGGAGTGGTGGATTCAGATGAGTAGAGAAGCTAGAATCAGAGCCGCTCACGATGATAGTGTAACTCATTTTGACGGTGCAAACAGATCAATGACACTGCTTTGTAACAGAAACTGCAAGCACAAGTGACCACAAATTACAGAATCAAAGTCCTGATACCTGCGTTTTATACAGAATTTTAACACCTGTAAGATAAGACTTGATTTCTCCTGAAGGTTTCAAATTGTCAAAACTATCAAAATAAAAGGCTACATTTTCATCCTTGCATATAGCAACCCAATGGATTCCAGAATTGTGAGAACTATACAAGTTACTTACAATCCTCTCTGTACGTCTAGATTTTCGGGGTGATTTGTCGAGCATGTACACACCTCTAAATTTAGGAATATGTAGACGTCTAGCATACGTTTCGATCTCGATGCTGTTTAAGGCCTTTCCTGGGATATATACAGGTCTCGCCCTAAGTTTTTTGGACGTAGATATAAACCTTTACCCTTCCGCTCCCTGCGCTTCCCTCCAAGACCCTTCCCGGCAGCTGTGACGAGCCAGCTCCTTCAACTGTCTCTCGGCAGCACCCTTCTTATTAACTTAGGTAGCGATCTGAGTAGCTCCCCCTGCCAAACTACCCGCTGCACCCAAAGCAGCCAACAGAGATATCAGAGGTAAGAAACCTCTCCTCGCAGCAGGCGGCAGTATCCTCCTCTTGCCTGTTGTACGCCTCTTGCGCAAGCCAGCACCTACGGCAAGCTTTCCCTTCATAAGAGTAGTTACAAGTCTAGCAGCAAGCTTTTCACCAAAAGCAGAGTCGGCAGACTGTACGCTATTCCAAGCCTTTTCCACGAGAACCTTGTCTGCCAAATGTCTCGAAGCAGTGTCCTGATGCTTAGCGTAGGCAATATCGTGATCTCGACACGCACGGTCCAATTCGTTTATAGGCAATTCTCCGCTTTGCAGACGTTTATGTAGCTTCGTTCCAGGACCGCAGAATTTGTAACCCGCAGATGATCCTCGAACGGAAGAGGGTTAATTAAAGAGTCAATAAATCCAGACTTGAAAGACCTCCGAACGCTTCCAGAGCCCATGGTAGACTAGGAAATAAAAAGAAAAAATATTACCTTATAATCTTAGTCGCGAGATGGAAGTAGTGAAGCAAAAGTGTTCTCTACCGATACAAATGCAAGACTTTGATAATGATATTCGTGAACGAACACAAGGATCTCTCTTCCCGAGTAATGTCAGAGCTCTCATTCAGGGCAGCTTGAATGCTGGGAAGACAAACGTACTACTCAACCTGCTAATACACGAGAACGGTCTGAGGTTTCAGAATCTGTACATTTTTCAAAATCGTTACATCAGCCAACTACCAATATCTGCTCAAAGTATTAAAAACTATACCCGATATAGGAGTGTACACGTTTGAGGATGATGAAAATGTGATGCAACCCGCCAAAGCCAGAGAAAATTCAATATTCATCTTTGATGACGTCATCAATGAGAATCAACGAAAGATAGCATCGTATTGTAGCATGGGGAGACACCGTAACGTTGATGCTGTTTACTTAGCACAGTCGTATGCAAAAGCACCAAAGCATTCAATTAGAGACAATGCAAATATGATTGTACTGTTCAGGCAAGATAACCTAAATTTAAAACGTATATACGATGATTATGTTAATACGGATATGAATTATACAGAATTCAAGGGGTTGTGTAAGCATGTGTGGGAGAGAAATGAAGAATCGATCTCGAGACCCTATGTCGTCATACCACCTGAATTCCCTCTGAATGAAGGACGATACAGAAACTGTTTCCATACCTTTATCAGAGTGAATAAGTAGATGACTTTATTCACTTCAACTATGAGTATCGACAGGTTCGGGTCCAGGAGAATCGGCCCCTCCAAAGGTGCGACTGACCGTTATATTATAAATCGCAATGGCACAGGAAACTATCATTCCAGGAAGAAGCGTCTGTGCAATGTTCAGGATCCTGAAGAGGAGGATGATGCAACAAATAAACGTTATGTTGATACGCTTACGACTGTCGTCGGGAATGGAATGCAAACGTTTGCCGAAAAGACATCATATCAGCGCATGGGCGACTTTGAAGCTTTGCTTAGGAACCATGTGCAAATATCACTTGATGTACAATACGAGAATTTAATGACATATCTAAGTAAATACGCCTTCAAGGGTGATGCAGAAAATAATGTTCTTCTGGAAACGACAAGAATGAGGAGAATATTGCCTCCAGTTCACGATCACGATGTTCCGAATAAAAAACATATGTTAGATTACGTTAATGCATGGACACCTCTTCATGATTCAAACGGGAACGTTTCCTTTCGAAAAAAAAAAAAGAATAAAGGAGATTGCAGATCCCGTAGACAATAGCGATGCAGCAAGTAAGAAATTTGTTAAACATTTTGTTGCAAAGAAAAAAAAATGAAGCTCAGCCGGCCTTAAACAGAGCTCTAGCTTCTATGGCCTCGGATATTGCTATAACAGTGGAGAAAAATATGGAAACTATGTTAAGGCGTCAAATCTTACTGGATAAATACATAACCTCAATAAAGGATAGTGTCAATATTTTAAAACCACAGGTGAGTGTCATCAATGCTAAGTTACATCAAATGAGAGGAATACTTGTTATTCCGTTGCAAACAAAACCATATAGAGGAAACTCCATTAGGTACATGCTAACGTCGGGACTCGAATACTATACGTCTCCCGTACTCGGAAAGATGATTGTCTGCTCTATGATCCCTAACACCAAAGCATTACGACAATTATGATAAATGATAAGAAATTTGAGTTATCCTGCACCCATTCAGATAGGTGATAAAATTAGTTTCACATCCCCAGCCAATCGAGTGAAAGACGGCCATATTCTAAGCATCGAATTAAACATCTCCTATAAATTGACATCAATAGCTTAAATATACATTCATTTTGATGATGGATGTTGAAGGTATACGACTAAAACATTTCATCGCTCGAGATAGTAAGGCTATCAGGGAAAAATTACGTTCCCTAAAAGGTCCCAGGTTCGAGACCAGGCATGTTATGTTGGAAGTTCTCCAACCCGTAACTGCGCCACTGAAGGATATAATAAAAAAACAGGAGAAGAAGGAACCTCTCTCTCGCATCGGCGAAAATGAAGAAGTAGAAGAAGGAACAGCAGACACACTTGCAATAAATCTGCATCAGTTACGCACAGCCAGTGGCAGTGATCTGGACACTACTTTTGGCATACGCTACGAAGATGGCTCCTATAAGTTAGGAAACAAAAACATTTCATTCGTCGGTAACAATGTCCGGATAGGAGAAGATACATACATGGCCAGTCCCGGTGTATATGAACTACTTTTTAAGCGCGTACCTCAGAGTGATTCATATACCGAGTATGATGTGAATACTTATTCGTAGATTTTGAAAAAAGAAAGTCTAATTCATCGACATGGTTACATCAGAAACGGACATCTGAGATTGAACAAGGTCTTCAAATATAAAAATATCATGTGAGGTTTAATTGAGAGTAAAACAGGTTTTGGTCTCGAGTGGAAAGAACACGTGCCCAAATAGAAAATCTGATTACGTATACTGGTCCGACCCGAACGTTTTGATCAAAAGACTCAGATTACTTATTGCATCTAGGGACGCAGGTAATTTTAAACATTATTCTGAAATTAGGGAGATAGTGACATAGTTGAGAACTTCAAACATCATAGCATGATCAGACGTAACATTGCCGCAGAGTTGCCCTCTCCAGCCAGAAGAAATTTTTTTCGCAGAAAAATAGCTAGTAAAGGTCTAATTGACGTATTGCAAATAGATCTAATTGAGATGATACCACATGCAAAGGAAAATAAAAATTATAAGTACATTCCTTTGCTGTTAATTTTTATTCAAAAATAGCTTACGCGTCGCCATTGAAAGACAAGACTGCAGTCAGTGTGACAAAAGCAATGAGTGAAATACTCTCTGATCTGAATACTGTGCCTAAGAACATCCAGTCCGATAATGGCAAATAATTTTATAATAAGCAATTCAGAAAGTTAATGCTTAAATATGGAATTAACCACTACAGTACATTTAGCGCCGTTAAGGCTGCAGGAGTTGAACGTTTAATAAGAACAGATAAAAGTATGATGCATAGAGAGTTTTCAGCTGTAGGTTCCTATAGATGGCTGGACCTATTGCCTAAAATGATCCATAGTTACAATAATATCAGTCTACCATTCATATGAAACCTAGGGATATCAGTGGCAATTCTTTGCTTCTTTTCGTCTACAGTCCAAGTCGTCTTGGCAGGGACGAGAGTAATTCCAAGAGATTTAGTGTTTGACACTATGTTAGAGTGTCTCTAGGCATAAAAGCAATCTTGAAAAGGGGTTTACACCAAACTGGCGGACTGAGATATTCCGCAATCGTCACTGTAAGGGCTACATTTCCGCCTACATACCATCTGCAAGATGGTGAAGGACGTGATATACAAGGTGGATTTTATTGTCACGAGCTATTGAAAACACGATATCCAGATACCTATCTTGTGGAATATGTGCTGCGTCGTAGTGGTGATAAAAATACTTGTCAAGTGGCTAGGCTTCCCGAAGAGTGCATGGATACCAAAGGACTCCATAGTGTAAAAAAAGAGTAAGGATTCAGAATGTATTTTTCCGAATCATAAATAATAAACAAACATTCCAATGAAAAAAATTATTAGAAAAATTTTTAAAAAATATATCTTACATTTCAATATTTCCACTTTTTGTTTGTTTGTTTACATTTTATTAAAAATGTCTCTCCTATTCTCATTCAAAGTATTCAGGATGTATTTTGGGAGCATAATAAATAAAACAAAAAGATTCCAATGAAAAAAAAAAAGATTTTTTCTCTTTATTGTATTAAGTTTTTCTCTCCTATCCTCAACCATTGAGTAATTTAAAAAAAAAACGATAAACTTATAACAGAATGAATAGTGGACTTGTTGTATCAACTTTTCCCCTCCTATACTCAACCATAGAGTAATGAAAAACACTAAAATTATAACAATGAATAGTGCAAGTTGCATTTTACATAAACAGTTGCAGGTATTTTACTAAAAATGTCGATTCAGGAGGTATTTTCGGAATAATGAATAAAAAATAAAATTTAAAAAGTTCTACTGAAAAAAATTAATTATCTTTTTAAATAGTTTTTAAAATTTCTCCCCTATTCTCGCAACCAAGGGTTTTACTGGAGAAAGATTATACATAATAAAGGGTCCATTGATTATTTTTTCTTTTACTGTTTGAATTTCCTATCCTCCATCATTGAGTAAGATAAAAATAAAAGCAAATTGAGTTTTAAGCAAGATGTTTTAAAATAATTATCTAACATTTCAGCATTTTACATCTTTTTTACAATTGTTTTAAAAAAATTCCCTCTTATTCTCAATCAAAGGATACAAAATGCGTTTTGAGGGGGAGATAATAAAATAAATACATAAAAAATTCCAATGAAAAATTTGAGCTAATTCTTTATTATTACAATTTTTCTCATTATCCTCCAACATTGAGTAATGAAACACATTTAAATTATAATATAATGAACAGTGCAAGTTACACTTTACACATATAATTTCAGAAATTGTTTACCAAAAATGTGCCCATGAGCGAAGTTGGCACTGAGATTAGCAATGTTGCATACAAAGTGTAATATATGTTATATAAATAGCCTCAACTACATTTGTAATTTACAAAAATAATGAGCAGAAACATTGTTTCATGTAATACAAAAATAAAGCCTTCAAACATTTTAAGCACATATAGCTTCAAATCATGAGCTGTACAGAAAGCATAAGACAAACTTGCTTTTCAAGTGTTATGCTGAGAGATATCAGGTACTGCGTAATGACACCATGCAAGAGTTGAACGTGATTTCTCTGAAATATTACGTTTTGTGTCAACACCAGTTAAAGAAAATTTGTTAATTTCTAGTGTGTGAACGTTATGTTTATAGCTTCTGAAAGGTAACTGTTTAGTGTAATGCAATGCATTCACATCCATGAGGCATGATAAGTAATCGTCAAAAGTTATTGAACGCATTGCAGACTTCGAAACACCCTTCGATTTCTTAACTACCTGACCGTCGTATCGATAAGCATATAATTTGGAACGCAACCCTACATATTCTGTCATTACCCTTCCGGACAATTCATTCTTATAAAGAGCCATTATTTTACTATTCAATAATGGAATTCCATATCTGCTATCAGGAGGATAATTGGTGGTGCCGAAGTACTGTATGTTAGTTTTCACAAAATAATAAACACCGGCAGTAGTTTTAAAGAGAAAATCGTCTGTATCAGTATAATTTAAAGTCACATCTTTAAGATTCTTTTTCAGAAGATTATACTAAAAATCATACATTACAAATTTGGAAAGATCAAGGATTGCCTATCCTATGTAAATGGGTTTAGTCATCTTAATTTCTTCTCTTGCCAATTCAATTCCAACAAGATTTTCTTCAAACATTACAACCCTTTTGAACGTGTGTCGCGATATTAATTTCCGTGCTTGCTTCCAAGTTGTACAAAGCCGAAAGTCATTATATTTGCGTACATTCTCCATAAATTTCCCATGGACGCAATTATTAAACTTCTTCCATAGACTCGGACGGAATTTTGATTTCTCTTGAGAACTTTTTTTTTTTTTTTTTTTTTTTTTTGCATTCAGGTCTATATATGGTTTTAATCACTGCGATTGCCTGAAACTTTTCAACTCTATGAACATGTTTTAATTCATTCCTAAATGAATACATTACTGAAGGTTACGATACTGTAATACATAATTTTGATTATTGGTCAGCGTAGCGAGCAGCTTTTTAAACTTATCATTAGGAGGCGTTTCACTTTTTGAACACAGCCGCAAGTCATTACGTGAGTCATGCAGGTCTCTGGAATAATCAAGGTCTGCCTGGATCGCATATCCTATTTCTGCGTCTGCTGGAATATTTAGGAAATTTATTGCATTAATTTCATCTCTGGTTAACCATCGAAGATCTCCATAAGGCATATAATCAGATTGAATAAATCCATTTAAGTTATTGCAATGAATATATGATAAGTACTTAATGGGCAATGACCCATTAAATTCATGCATATATTTGTTATTCGCCTTCGCGTATCGATTAATCACAGTACAAAGTCCACCTCCGATTCAAGATTCAAAAAAGTCGAGCACTTCCTTGTCTGTGATTAAGGATATTTTTGCTTGTGTAGTTCTTAACATTGCATCGATTGTTAAACCCGGTATTGTGTAATAGTGACATGGATCTAATGTATATAAATTCATACATAACTCTCTGAAATATTCAAATACAGCGGCCAATAACAAAGTATCAGTCTTAAGATACAAATCACTGTATTCAGCCAGATTTCTAATACTGAAGGTTTTCCATACAGTTTGCACATGCAAATAATCCTCTTGCGTTATGTCATTAAACTCTGCTGTATCAGGCAATTTGCATACTTCCAATTTATCTACACTGTCTAGGTATGTATAGCGGAATACGCCTTTGCGTCTCATTAATTCCTGGAGTTCATATTTTTCATACTCAATGATTATGATTTCAGGATTCAATATTTCAGTTAAATTACTTAATTTATCGTCTAGAAATCGATAACTATTTAAAAATCTGAAATATATACTCTTTCCATTGGATGTATATCTTTTACTGAATGACAAATAATTTTCAGAAGTCTGTGAAATACAAATTGACTTCATTGTCATGAGCAAGATTTTTCACAAGGAAATGCGCATCATAAGCAATGAAAAAATTGGTATGAAATTTGGTAGCTTTTTATTTAAATTGCACGACTTGTGACCTTGGCTCAAGTACGTGCCTGATATATGGCAATGGTTCCTCGTTCGTGACTTGTTAATATCGAAATTTTTTTCATATAGATAGAACTGTTTGGCATTTATAGAATGTATGTTATCTTCATCAGTAATTTTTGTCTCCCCAATCTTTGAATATACATCTATTACTCGGTTACCGATTAGCTGCAATTATTTGAAAAAATCCTGAATAGCATTTGGACCTCTAAAGATTTTGAATTCTAACAATGAATTGTAATAATGACAGACAAGTTTTAATGCAATTGACAGCCTCATCTTTTTGTATTTGACGTGTCCAACTGCTTTACACGGATGGTTGACAACAATGAACTTTGGTAAGTACAGATTGTATATCTGTATAAATGACATAGCGAACAGGAGTACACTTGGAATATGCATTAAATTCAATTGTGTCATTTACACTAATTTCTGGCATTGTAACAATCTGTTTTTTTTTTGTTTTTTTTTTTTTTTTGAGCACTTAACGTTATGCTTTTCTAACCCAGTTTTAGTTGAGAAGTGCTTTAAACATGGTTCACAAAATGGTATTTTTCTCTTGCATCGAGTGATTTGTTTGGCCAATAGCCTGGATAGATTATTTATTAGAAAATAATGCTGACAACAATGAACTTTGGTAAGTACAGATTGTATATCTGTATAAATGACATAGCGAACAGGAGTACACTTGGAATATGCATTAAATTCAATTGTGTCATTTACACTAATTTCTGGCATTGTAACAATCTGTTTTTTTTTTGTTTTTTTTTTTTTGAGCACTTAACGTTATGCTTTTCTAACCCAGTTTTAGTTGAGAAGTGCTTTAAACATGGTTCACAAAATGGTATTTTTCTCTTGCATCGAGTGATTTGTTTGGCCAATAGCCTGGATAGATTATTTATTAGAAAATAATGCGATCTATTACCCTTGGTAACACCTAACAGATTCACATAATGCTCTTTACATTCAGAAGTTTGATATAACAGAATAATTGATCCATCATCAATGCCATATACCATAAGTGATATACCTTCATTCTGATTTTCGAATTGTTCTATTTGTTCGAGTGAAACGGGAAAGGTTATCCCATAAAATCAAATTCTTGAAACATATCGAGTTTGGTATATGAACTCACTCGTCTTTTGTTTATTTTCACCGGATACTTTGACGCTAACAGACAATATGCAAAGCATTTACTATCCGAATTTCGTATGTTAGTTACAGTGTTTTTGTGTTTTATGAAATAGGGAAGTTCCATATAGCTTCCTGCATTTAACACACCATACTGACAAGCATTTAAAATTAGACCGCATATTTTATATAGAGATGAACTGCATTTGGATTCAAAATTATCGATACATACAAGTATGGGATGTTTCATTTTATTCTCGTACCATTCAGCGATGTTTGTAGCCTGAGTAATTGAATCCATTTTACTTTTGAAATTAAACGTCTCAATCCTTTCATTTTCAGGAGACTGCATTATATATTCACATATCAATATACCGTTTAATTTAATACCTGATTTGTATTGAATCAAATTATTCCGAATTTCATCACAAACCAGGAGTTTACATTCGTCTAGGAATATTGAGGGATCTATTATTTCTACAATATTTTCAATGTGCTTTGTATAAATCTGGTTTTTGAAAGCTGCATCTATTTTTTTACATGTTAATTCCTGATGGTTTATCTGAGCATAACTCAGCGAATTTTCAGTTCTAGAGGCATCCACATTACTTTTGTCGAATTCTCTTCTAATCCTTTTTGCGGGAGGAACATTCTCTTTAATAGATTCACAGTTGATTCCTCTCTTGCCAGCTTTACTCGGGTTGTACTGGATCTATTCATCTGGAAAATGATATATCAATAAATAAATAGTTTTTCTTTTGTTCCTTTGTTATATTTTTTTATTTGTCTCAAGTGACTGATGAACAAGTATAGTTTTTTCTATTGTAAATAGTATATTTTGTTAATAATACAATTACTATCCATTAAAATAAACTTTAGTTTTTTGAATGTGAAGAGCTCTCTGCAAAAAATTCCATTTATTACCTGAAATGTCTGGTACTTCAGTATCCGATTTGTGCGGCATTGTACCACCCGGATTTATTATGCTGCCTGGAAAAAAGAATTCAGTTGTATTAAAAAAACATTGGAAAAATATTGATATATTTTTTGATGTAGCAGACAAATAAATAATTTTACAGTTTAGAACAGAATAGTTATAATGATGTTGTAGGATTATAAATTGTACATTAATCCCCCTGCGATATATCTTTTAGAAGGAGTGTTTAACTTTACCTGTAAAGATGTAATGTTGTTTCTCTTGAAAGCACCATCCAAAGTGTCCTGGCCTCTGTAAATCATCTGGAAACCGCCAGCGTTGATGACCGTTGTTCCACATCAGCCTATGCTTTTGTGGGTAGGATTTTTGTTCTAGCAGCTATGTCATTTAACTCTGCTACGACTTGTGCCTCTGAAAACAGAATAATTCATGTAACTTGTATTATTTTTTCAGTTTTTTTTTTTGGAAAAGTATATGGAAAATATTCTTTAAAAAACTATGAGCTTATTTATAATAATTATGATAACAGAACAGTATAACTGATTTATTACTAAAATACAGATTCAGTATTGAAATTAAACAAGGTTATATTACTGAAGCAGCAACGGAATAGCATTACATATTAACTCACCTGTCATTACGTCTGTAGTATTTTTCTCCTGCTGTGATATGTCGCAAGCTGCACTTCTTTGTGGTTTTCCATGGGTATTTATAATCCCGGTGCAGACCTACTTTCCCCTTCCTCCTCGCCGTTGCACCTCCCGTCCAACACAAAATCCTTCTCGCACTATTCAAGTCATTATAATTTAACTGTTCTTGATGTGCTACAGATTTTATATATTAACATTAGGTTATATAGCACCGTACAAACACTTTTTGGTGGGAGACATAAACAACGCTTGACCTCATTACTCACACGATGCCCCTCCGGCGAGTTTTGGAGGTACCGTGCTCGCAGATAGCTATGCATGTGATACAGCAACAATTATTTCACCGATGTAGATAGAGGAGGGGATGCAGTTTTGAATGTGTTCATCACTGTCTACCGACCACATTACGCACGTCCTGCTTTTTCAAATTTTTAAACATGTTCTATCTTTTTCGATGACCTCGTTACTCTTGTCTCACACATCCACATACATACACGTAGACTCATTCGAATACCCACTTTGTAAGCTTTTTTTTTTTTTCTCGTTATACGCTTTCACTATTAATAGCCTTTTCTTCTTGTTCTTCTTTTTCCCCCTCCTCTACCTCATCCCCATGCGATCATATGAACTTCTCCCCCCCCCCCCCAATATCTCGGATTTGCCGTCACGTATAACTCCACCGACTTTCAAATGTGAGGCTTCTCGGTCACATATTTTCCTCTTCCTCTACCTCATCCAATGCGATCGCATCAACTTATTTTTACCCCGATCTCTTGGATGCCTGCCCCATCACTTGAAGTTACATCATGCATTCTCGCGCAATATATTGTCGTCTTACAAACGCCAGGCTTTGCTGTCACATATTTGAGTTTTCTGAAATCCTTATATTTATACTACTGGTGTATTCCTCTTAAGTTACAAATAAGAAATTAAGGATGCGATAATTATCATATATAATGAGTGGGAAATATGTCCCTGAAGGAATGTGTTAACGGTGGTATTTGCAACGTGTGAAATGCTATGATAAAGATTGTTCCTGAGGCAACTCATTGTGGCACAGGAATATTATAGAACTGTGGTAAAGGTTAAAAACCGTAAAATGCAAAATAGATTCCTCTCTATATACTTTACTATGAATAAACATTGTCTACATCTAAAATATCTAATACGAATATCTTTAAACGCTAGTAACATATTTGAAAACACTGACAATTTAAGCTTTATAAAAATATTTGCAATTGTTATATAACAAAGGGACCTTCATACTACATGATTGATTTTCCTAAATTAAAGCATACGGACACGTTTAAAAATCATCGTATTTCGTATAATCATACAAAAGTAAGAACATTATGCAAATGTTATATTTGCGGGATGTTTTGCGTTAACGCATTTCTTTTGCACCCGTTACCGTCACTTAAATCCTTTAAATCATGTGAGTATAAAAATCGCCTGCTTCCTACTGTCATAGGTTATGTGCATATACTTGAAGCCAGTTTTTATAATAATTCTATTAATAGGTAAACGTTAATAAAGTCACATACTTAATGCATACGAAGTATAATGCTAATTAAGCCGAAATTACTTCTTCACATCATTTCTTATGTATTAATTCGAATGTCAGTCTTCAGGTTAATATACGTTACTCCCGTCATCAGCATAATGTGCATATCATTAGTTACTATGTAATTTTAAAATCGATAGTGGAGATTACATCAGATCTAATATCATGCTAGAACCTAGCTACAAAAATTATATCAATAAAAAAGAAAATAACAACTACCGTACTCAACTAGGTGATCCAGATCAGGCAGTTTCAGCTTGGGTACGCGCCAGAGGATCTACCTGTAATGTGCAGTACAGTGCATTGAGGGCAAGCTATCGTCCCGACTGAATCAAGTGTTGGAAATGAAATGCCACGACGCAAGCCGGGCTCCGAGGTCTGTCGTTGAGTGCGCGCAAATACTCTGACTCAGACGTGTCGAGATGGAACAACCTGATCTAGTGGAACTTGATATAAAGTGAAAGCTTACTAATATTAAAAAATTGTTATGTTAAAAATTTAAGTTGATTTATAGCAAAAATGCGCATACGCAATTGTTTCTCCATCCCAGGAGCATCCTTTTTCGAACTTGGGAAGCGTACACAAATGATAACTCTGTATTTATATGTTTAATCAGGTTGCAATTAAAAATCCACTTACGAATTTATGTTAGTTTCTCGGTATTTATAATTAAAACGCTTTTCTCGTCTAGTTACATTGGAATCAAGGGTAAAACCAAGCAGAATATTAGAAACTTTATTAAATTCGCGAATTTGTTACTCTACATTTTAGGTACGTGAAAATCTGCGAACCACTACTTTAGCTACTAACTGGAAAGTTGTGAGAAACTTAAGAGCTTTTCTCTTTGTTTACTCAGCAGTGAAGCCTCTGGAAATAAGATTTCCATTACATCAACACGAAGTAAACAACAGCTGTGACGCCGCAATATTTTGTTTTTCGTTCTGAGGTTCAACGCAAATACTGGATTTTCAACGCTGCGTAAATATTTAAGACTTCACAGAGTGCACTTGTGCATAACTGAATGCTTTCAAATTATTTTCAATTGAAAGCTATTTTTCATATTGAGGCATTCCACAACCATTTGCAGTTTTTAAAAAGCTCTTTTTCAATGTTTGCAGGCTAGAGGATTAGTTGGTTGAAGCACTGAAAATCACTGGTCACGTTTCAGTGGTTAGTGAACCAGTGGCGTGCGGTGATATTTCGCCGGGGGGAGCAGCAATAATGGTCTGTCACGACATTTTTGACAAAGTAAACAAATGTGCACAGGAAAAAGCACGAAAAACAATATTATAGAAAATGCGTATTAGAAGAAGCATAATTTGTACATCGACGGAATATTTCTTTCTCCTTTTCGGGCACATTTTTCTACAACCTGACTATGACATTTTCCTTGCCTTTAAACTTTGTGGAACGCAACTTTCGATCGATAAAAATGAAATTCGGGAAAGCCTGTTTTTGTAATGAGTGTTCCTTGCGTTTTTATTTGCGTGTTTTAAACAGGACGCATATGATACATATGATGTTTTACACTGGAAACGCCGTTATGTTTTGAAAGCGAATATAAGCATTCTACAGAGAGCTAGGCGTTCCTATCGTTATAATTCAAGCCTTAATACCAGTATGTACCAATATACTTATGCACGGGTATAGTAAAGCACGTTTATATGAATGGGAAGAATACGAAATAATATTGCTTTGTATGCATTAAAGAGATTTATAAGGCATACATTTTATGAGAGGTTAATTCACCTGAATAGACGTAAATTATGCGGTGGAACTGTTACTCTTCGTTACCGACACAGGAAATGTTGAATATCTTAATTAAGAAACATTTTGTATGACCAGGATGTGTGGAAAACATAGACATGGTGTAGAACTGAAATCTATGAAGAACGCACACCGATCGATTGCAATGTGATTGCGATTTGACATGTATTGAATGTAAAATATGCTTTCATGCTTAAATTTGTAATTGCTCTGATTCTACCATAGAATTTAGAATTGCAAAACATATACATACTGTCAGGTGAAAATTAAGCACGAGTACCCCAAAACTCAATGATACCGAACATTTTAATTACAGAACTTCCAAAGGACATTAAACAAGAAGCACTATTTAAAGAACTTCAACAAACACCATGGCAGTATGAAAAGTTTCAGCAGAAAAAAGGCTAAAATAATGTAAATCATTAAAAAGATACTTAAGAAACTTCAATGTGATGAACAGCCCAAATTAATTAATTGAAGTATTCAAGCATTAAAACTATCAATAAACAAACACATGTAAACTCAAACTCCGTCATCCTTCAGAATTGCATTCGTCAAGTTCAAAAACAATTAAATTGAGCATCAATAAGGGTTTTATTCGATAACAGCCCAAGAAAAACTTTTCCACATCAATATCAGGGCTCAGTGAGAGCGAACAAGACGTTATTGGTGCTTCATTTAACTACAATAGTGGACACATTTGTTTGCACACCATTCCCTCCTTCCTTTAGAACTTCTCTAGAGTGTAGTTGTGGACTGAACTTTTTGATACTGAAACTTAAGTTATTCATTCTGAATGGATATATTTAGGTTTGGAATTAAAAGAATGAGACCAATGAATTGACGTAAGAATGCGACAAAATATAACTACAAGTGTTAAGTGAATACAAGTGTAAAATAATCTTTAAAACCCCCATTACAGTCTACTAACAAATAGAGAAATCTCAATGAGCATTTATATTTAATGATATTCTATTCAATGTTGTTATTTATAGCGTTTGTTTTTTACAAACTTTGCTACCGATTAATACATAGCCGTGGATAACTCCTAAATTATCAGAACAGGTGACTGATTTATGACTTTGCTAAACAAATTACGGACTACCAATCTACGTTGTACGAAGCGGTTCCTCCAGCCACGAGTCGGAGGACTGATTACTTCGGCCAAGTCCCTTTCCATTTTTACCAAACAGAGTTAAAACACACAACATTGCTCTAATCCGGGTGACACTTTACAGACACACTTTAAACAACTACCTAATTGCATACAAAAACAATAAACGTGTAAAAATTTGCTTTCCAAGAAGAATGGGTACACAAAAGTTGTTTTTACAAAGCACGTGCCACCATATGATATTCTTAACCTGGCAGGCGGAAGTTTTGTGTTTCAGCCAGTCGTTGGGGAGCTGATAGATTCTTACTGGCGGAAAGGTACAATGTTTCGTTCGCTCAGCGCCTTAGCGTTGGACTCGTTTCAATAAAACAATGTCTTCAAGCTTTCAAACTGTAAACATGAAATTTAATTAACTTTGTATATATAGGCTGGTGATACTTAGGGGACTACTCTGGTGCAACTAGTACATGACGGCACTCCCCTGGTTCGAATCCTTCATTGCGGTGCTGCCAGTTTACGGTAAAATAGGTAGAACTGTCATGAAATAAGTAGAGACTTGGGTGCAGAGACATTATCAGGGTTTAGAATATCAGTGAGGCAAAACACCGCTTTTGTTTGGGATGTCACTTCAAAACTAACTTCTTTGGTGACAGCTGTGCTATGAACTATAAACCAGGGAATAATCCCACACCTTGACACACTGAGAATCATTTGTGCTTATCAACCCCAGGAAGAACGAATGAGGTGAAGATACCGCAGGACGTTACAAGCCGCAGACAGGCTGGCAAACAGGGACACGTAGATATCCCTGAAGATTCCAAGCTTGTTTTCCCGGTTATGCCGTAACTGCGTCGGAAAGAAAGGAATCAAAATGATAGGAAATCAGGTAAGGGAAGTTCGTGGTAGAAGAGAAACCATCCCAGTATTCGGCCGTGTCAACCAGGGAAAACCAGCAAAAATATATGGTCAGCTTGGCCAGCCCCCAAAATCGAATTTGGGAGTCCCTCCCCCTTCGCCTCAGAATCTGAGTGTTGCACGTTACAGCGGAGACATCTTACTCTGTATAAGTCATGCCAAACAAAAAAGCTACGATATACGTACCTATACACAGTACAGAGTTAATCATACGTATACATTTCTCTCAGCTGTATTTTCTTTTCCAGCAGACCATATGTAATAAGAATTATAATAGAGATACAATTTGTATCACCAGTTGTGAATGCAGGTCACAGGATCTGTAACGGAAAACAGGGACTTTTGGAAATAGGAAAAAAATACACGAAGAATTAAACATTTATTTCAGTCATCTCCTTTTATAGAGTTCTATGCAGGTGATGGGAGAAAATTGCACCCATAGATTATATAATATACATTTAATTAATAGCGAGGAACCTTATGGATTCTACAGAATATGAAAGAAGAAAGCTATACAGTTTTATTACAAAGCTTCTAATAGTTCCAATAGTATTTATACAAAACTAAATAGCTTAGAAGTCAATAAATTAAGACAGACGTTTCGATTTTGCTTACAACGATTTAAAATTTAAAGAAAATTAAGACATTTTCTATTTAACGCAATGCATTAATATGCAGCCTTACACAGACGTCAAGCAGTTTTTTAAAAATACTTTTTACAGGAAACGAAGCTGAGCTTGTTTCCTCTCATATAAAACATATTTGTGACCGCTGTAATTGTACTTCCATCGTTCTTGTTTTCTTTACTTATTAAATGTTTGCTTACATGTTTGCATTTTCAGCCAGAAGCGCTTTGAAGCTAGTTAATTAGAGCTTTAAACTAATAGTTTACGGCGATAGTCTTCTTATTTGGCTTTTGATCACAAACATTTGACACGGAAATGGAACATAAACAGAAGCCTGCAATAAAGCTTTTCCAAACATTGATTGCACAAGTTCAGTGGGCTACAGTGCAGATTGCAGTTTTCAGGGACTACAACAGAATGGAAAATGTTGGAATTTTTTCCGTATTTGCCAATAAATCTTTCCAGTACTTACAACTTTTTTACCTTCATGTTCTATTTAAAGACATTCATAATTTTCCAGTCAAATTTCTACGGCCAACAGGGTGAAAATGTAGGAAAGATCATAGTCTAAACCTAATAAGATATCAAAATTCAATGAAGGTCTTGCATACAACACATCCAAATCTTAAAAAGGTATTTCTTTAAATCTGAAAAAATACTACTACTGCTGCTGCTGCTGCTGCTGCTGCTACTAGTACTACTGGTACTACTACTACTGCTACTACTACTGCTGCTAATACTACTGCTACTATTATTGCTGGTAATAATAATAATAACAACAACAACAATAATAATAATAATATCATTCGGCTGAGTGGCCTGGAAAAGCATCTAAATATACTGCGATAATCGTAAAAACACAATAAATATAAGCCCTTATTGGTGCTAATTTAATCTGACTCAACTTATCCAAGCTCTTATTAGGTTTCGTTTATTAATTGTTCTTCAATTTGTCCCGGTTCTATATTATTCAACTTCTTTCTTTATGTAACCAAGTTGCTGCTCTATAGGTCAAGCCATTCATTTAACTACATAAATATTACATACTACATTATTAAATCTACTTTTATCGGTACGACTCTCATTAACATTATTGGTTAATCTAAACCTTTAATATGGAGGCTGAAATATCACATATTTGACGCGCGTGGTTATCCCTTCGTCCGTTAAAAGAGTTGCAGAACTCAACGGGGCTATTTTAAGTTAAAACCGATCAGTGGGGAGCTGATGTGAGCGACCTTCGATTTACCACTCTTTTCTTATCAGCGGAGGCAGTGAGCGGGTCGCATCCATTGAGAGGGATAAAACGAAGGTCTCTCATACCAGTTTCCCACTGACCAGTTTTAATTTGATATAGCCCAGTTGAGTTCTGTAAATTTTCGAACACATGAAGAAATATCTGTACACGTAAAATACGGGTAGTTGGGCCACCTGGTAATGATTAACACCAAGTATTCTAAAACGATTATGAACATTAATCCACCAAAACCAAACAAAAGTATTTAGACTTAGAAGTTTCTCATTTGGAGCCCTCATGTATCTAACATAGTTCAAGCGTGTCGCAGGCTAGAGCAGTTCCAATAATATCGGGAAAGGTGTACCGGTATCTAAAATAGTTTACCAGTGAAACATTCTGGTTTTGTGAAACTGTAAGCAGGCGTTTGGGAGTGCGTATTCGGTGCAATTTCCGATGAAATGGGCACTCTGACTTTAGGGATTTCAGGTTAATTGTATACTACTACAAACGTTCCTGCCGCTTTTCTATCAGCTCTCAGGGTTCCAGAGCTAGGCAGTAGTGTGTGGTATGTGGGGCATGTGTGCTTTAAAGACAGAAGTGTTTCTAACCTGACATCGCTATCTCCGACCTATAATTATTGTTCCTGTGGACCAGAGGGAAACGTTAGGGAAATCTATGCGTTCTATCCTCGCCTCTGGCCCCCCCTTAGTTGTCCCTCATCTCATCCCTTCCTTTCATGTGAGCAATAAGCTTAGCTTTAGCCCCGGTGCTATCCTGCGTTCCTGAATCATGCCCTGTGAGAAGCCGGTACAGTATTCAAGCCTAACTATTATGGCAATCCATATTTGATAATTTTAAAATATCTTGGAATAAACTCCCTGCTCCTACAGTATTGGAAAATTCAGTAATAAGTATGAGAAGTCAGTTGATCACGTTTGAGAAAGTTACTTACAGATATTTCGAAGCCTTGTAAAGTAAACTGTAGCCACAAATGGATATCTTGATACGCCAAGTTTGCACTGTCATTAGATTATTTCATCTAATGCCTGTTGTGAAATATTGTTATAATCTTGGAACAGATGCGGTCAATCATGGACTTCTATTCTTTCCTACAGCTCATAAATCCCCCGGAAGGAAAATATGATTCCTGCTTGTGTGACACATGTCAATGTATATGTATTAGTTTAGTTTTTGTGTGTGTGTGCCTAGGAAAAGTAAGAAAACCATACAATAAATGGTTTTTAGTCTATAGATGTCTAGAATAATGTCTTGCATTTTAGCTGCAACGGAGCGGCTGATGACATTTCGTATTATTCAGGTGGTTAAAATATCTTTTGTGTTTGTTATCTAGCAACATTGTTTCCCTTGTTCAATATTTTACTTGCTATACTGTGGCATAAGGTGATGTTCCGTTAACGCGAAAGCTACTTCCTTTCCCCAGACTCTGTATACAGAAGTGTTTGGCATAGCAATGACTATGAAAGAAAACAAGCTGGTCGACGGTTGGTTGAAAGGTACATTGGGTCTCTAGCACGCTTGGGATGGCTGCCAGCCTTCTTGAACTTCCACTAAGTCGCTCCGGCCGAACCTCACTAACCTCTGTCATTCACTCACCGGGAAATGGTAGATACAACACCTTCTCGAATTCCACTATAATAAACACCTAGCATTTCTCCCAATCACCTAAGAAAGATGCGAATAATTACAGCTAGTCAGATGCACTCGGTGGTTAAGAAGGTACCCATAGTGAGTAGATGCATCCATCTTTAGGCATTACAATTTAGATTTGTATTGATTTTCGTATTAGCGATTAGTTATTTATAATTTGACTAGGATAAAAGCTAACTGAATTCCCATTGGACTTCTTCGAAATAGTTTTGTTAATGATTCCCTAATACAAGCATTAAGCTTCAGCAGCTGTTGCGAACTGTACAAGTTTGAATGTTCCTCTGCAACCATTTACCTCGTGTATTGTATGATTGCTATGTTTAAATGCAATGATTGATACGAATGTAATTCTTTAAGTCATGAAGAAATAAGGAAACATGCGGAAACATGGGAATCTTAACCGTTTAGCTTTCGAATCAATGAACATTTCTGAAAGGTATAAAAACAGACTCGAATGCATCAAGTTCAAATGTTCCTGTTTCTATAGCAGACATTGCATTTGACACATATTATACGTACTTTTGGGGGTTTACACTTTAACAATATTTTACTTTGCTGTTCCATAGAGTAAAATTGCCTGTGGTTAATAGTGTTCTGTGAGCTCTAATTCAATTTGTTTAAACAGTTATAAGCACATAAGACTTTACGATGAAAGAATTACTCAGCTTTTGCAAAGGTATCGGACTAACACAATTGGATTTTCAGTTTTAAAATCACTAATAGTATGTGCCAATTCAGTTTGCTGTTTATTAATGTGCTTTTGAGCTTAATTCCCCGGTATATTCAAGCTGATTTTAAACAAAATAACAAAAATTGTCTTTTTTCGGCAGTTCGCTGTTCATTCAAGAATTTTTTAGAAAATACCCCCAATCTCTATGTTATTACCTACTTCCAAATTTCTATTTGCATAAGCATCAGCATAGTCGATCACGTTTTAAAAATAATAAGTGCTAAGATGATTACACTCCTCATTACTTTACTTATTACTCAGAGATAAGCGATTCAGACTCCTCTGAAACAGATACAGATAAAACAAAGAGAGAAAAGCAGACGCAATTGAGAGACACGAATTAAATACCGCAATACGTATAAACATCTGCACGAAAAATATATGCCGGAATCATAGTTTTATGGGGGAAAAATTGCGTAGGAAACGAAACTCAATTGACTTTCACATTTTATTTAATACACAAGAGACTCTCTCATACATAGGGATTGTGGAATATGCAGTGGTTGGCTAGGTTCAACAGTGCTACGAAAACTTTCTTGTTAATCTTATATGGATATTTCTGTAGATAATAAAGTCTAACATAACATTGGTGCTGGCAAAGTGACTTTGTTAGTGGATAATGAAATGTAAACAGCATGAAACCTAATGCAGGTATGTGTACTGAATAGATTTTACGGATTTCTGGACTATATAAAATGATAGTGTAATAAATAAATTGCCGTTTTTTCAGTTACTTGATATGTTGTGTTTATTATAAAAAGTTTATTATTTTACTAAGGAGACTGTATTAGTAACGTACTTATTTTCCCTTTGACCATTTATTCCTACAATTTTGAGCCCACGCATCTTTCAATGTTATAAATACAAAATGATCGATAAAGAGCTTGTAGACTTAGACATATACATGATCGCCAGCCGTTACTCTCGATATTACTGGAATTTCCCTAACTAACCCGCAGATTTACAGACTGATTAGATTGAAATACGGTATCTATTTGTGTAAAGAAAAATCACTTTAAACCTGACGGACTTGAAATTAACAAGTACGTGTATTTTAAGAGTCAAGAATAACATTTAAGTATCATGATAATAAAGGAGAGCCAACATAAGCTGGCTACAAAATTTAAGTCTGCGAACGATAGCCACTTACATACTTGGACATACTGTAGGCTTGCTCACTGCTCTAGTTGTGTTTTAGTGAAACACCAACAAAATATGCATAAACTGATGTTAGTTTATGCAAATATTTGGAAGGGGATAAGGGAAACATATTGCCTCCATATTTTGGAAACTATAGGACCGCTTAGTCATAAATTTTGGCGATAGTTAAGGGAATGTTTCCCAAAGCATTTGTGCGCATCTCTGTAAAAAAAAAAGAGTAAAGGGAGCGCGGTATGAAAGAGCTACTGTTATTGGTTCGCATGCTCTTGCGCGGGCTCACAGAGAGCGCTAGTGGCGGTAACATGGCAGATCAATAACGCCTTTGGGATGAGTCTTTGCAAATCCCAGCGCCCGCAGTCACCACAAACGCAGCGATGCAAAGAGGCAAAGGTAATCGACGGGCTTGCATTTTTTTATCAGCAAAGTTATTGCTCCTAATCGCGTGACCACAAGAATTCTAAATGATATTAAAAGAGAGATGAATATGTAGCTTGGGCAACGCATTATCACGGAAATTTATCGAGCAAAGAGCAAAAATAAATTATTTACAATTAAAGATGCGCTTATGGCTTCTGCCTTGCACAACCTCTGTACAACAGCGGAGCGATAGCGTTCAGTTTACCATCTAAAGGAAAATAACTGGTTTCTATGAAACGGAATACTAGATAATCTTAGGCAACCGCATTACTTTTGATTGTTAATACAAACTCTCGAGATATCTATGAGAGCGAATGTGACCTTGAATATAAATCTTGTTACTGGATCATGCCCAATGATTAGCTACACTTTTACAGGTTGTCAGGTTCTATCTGCTTGTTTTCTTTGGGCAACACACATAGCAATGGACTAATATGGAAAGTATTTGATAGTTTATCAGGAGGAATCAGGATTGGAATCATCTCCTATGACATCTTCATAAACATTTACGCATTCTAATTTCCAGTTGAAACCTTTATGCTCTAGTTTCTTTCCAAATTATAAATATTCCTTAAGTGCAGCAGAGAGTGTAAATTTGATATGGACATGTAACCAACAGAAGGAACATGACTATTTCTATATGCAATTGACACAACCAGGAAGCAGCGACCTGATTATTCAGGTGTGCCACATGACATGTAGGGAAGAAGTCCGTGGGTTCATTCCTTAGGACGGTTGCCTCTTTTTATATCGATCCCTATGCCTACGCAAGGATGGAAGCGAATACTTCTCTGATCAATATTAATTTTACATAATTATATATTTAGTAGTTCGCCTGAAGAATTAGAAACCTCTAAAATAGTTTACCTAAACAAGGCAAACCTTTGATATCTTTAGACTTCTTTTGCTGAGGAGCCGGTTGAAGCAGAGAGCTGAGATTTTTAACAAATATGAAGCAATTCTATTTCATATCACTTAAATTGGAAATTAAATTGCCTGTAGTACTTGTGATTTTAAACTATTTTTATGCTAGAGAAAATTACCAAAATGTGCATTCAAACTTTTTAAACAAAACCTCAATTTTAAAAAAAAAATGCATTATACTTAGAAATGTAACTCTAGTTTGGTGAATGCAATAGATTATCTCACAGAAGCCTGAAAATGTTTAACATTGAAAAACTTGTAGTTCTCAATATGTTTGGAGAAATGAAGTTTTGAATGAAAATGCAGTTGAAACTCAAGTTCAAAGATACGGCTAACATAAATTCATTTCAAGGGCGTTCTCATTATTAATTATATTCCGTATTATCTCATGGTTTCCAATTTGGCGCCTTTTGATCCGGGACTTCATGGTGGAATTGAAGCCTGTAGTGGCCTTTCAGACCTATAACACACGATTTTAAAAATAGGAAAACTCCAACGTTTAAAGCGACGCGCAGTCCATTAGTTAATTTTATAGGGTTGAAACTTACTGCTAGACACAGTTTATCACTTTCAACACGTAACACAACAGCTAAGTTCACTCTTCAGCTGTGCAACTGGCCTTAACCACCCACTTATATGGGTGCTGTATACAAGGTGAAACTTTCTGGATGAGGAAATTGCTTGAAACAGCAGAAAAGAAGCTTCTAGAGCAGTAATTACCCAAATTTCGGGGAAAGCTCATATTGCGCTTTCTTTCTGTAAGTATTGTGTTTGTTAAGCGCTATTATTCTGAGAAAGCGATCTGAAGGATTGCCGCGCTTGTCGGTCATGTGAGCTAGGATCTACTCCACTGCGGAAACTATGTGCGGCCATATATGCATTAAAGCAGTAGATTGGTTCATAAATCCATTATGCATTTCAGAATCTGAGATTCGTAAACATTTCCCATTTATGTAAATGGAAATACTATAAATCCAAAACCACTCGATTCTTTGTGTAACATTTAAAGAGTATTCACTCCGCCTATTGACTGAGTTCTTAAATGACATTCTTTCGGACTGGTTCGTGTGCAAATTCTGCTCCTCGTACACTGAGAAAACTTTCTCTGTCATGAAATGTTATTTAGAATAAATTAGTTGAACTAGTACAAGTCCACATATATTTTTGCTGTTCACATAAAATTTGTGAAACTGGTAAATGAAACGCTAATGTAAATGTCATATTAGCTTTACTGGTATCCCAAAGTCAAAGGAAGATTCTTAATAAACAGTGATAGCGGGTTCGTCGATTATAATCCAATGTGTTTCATTTTATGATAATTTTTAAAAATGTGTAATATTAATTGTTATTGATTTATTCATGAATTAATAATATTCGTTCCTCGTTTTATTTTTTTTGACCTAAAACTTTCTTCCCAAATAAATATCTTATTTTGACAGAAAATATGTAACTGAACTCTAGTTGAAGCGCCAAAGGCTTGTTATTAGCTTAATTGTCTCTATAAAATCCTATGGGCTTTGGAAGGGGATTTTCCAAGCATTCCATATGACTTGAGGAAACTTTTCGGGAAAAACTGATAAAAGGTTAAAAAAAAGTCAGTTTTAGCGCTTCTCCTCACTTGCCAAGATTCATTGGCAATGCCTTGATATACTTATTCGTTAATACTTTCATATGTGCGAACCGAGCGGGGTGACTCAAGCGGTTTCGTCTGTGGTCCGCATTCGGAAGGTCGCGGGTTCGATCCTCGAGGGTGGCCTACCTGACCAATGGGAGTTTTGGCGGTTTCCCTGTTTCGCCAGGCGAACTCTGGATAGGTTTCTTCATTCTCCAGAATGCCTTCTCTCCGGGTCGTTTCCATTGCCATTTCATCCATCCTTCAAGGTTTAGAGGTGTAGCAATGGTGCTCGGTGCAGCGTGACAAGGGAAAAAGGAGGCTCATTCTGACTCTCACCACCCCCCGACTTCGGCTAGTTACCGGGATAAGAACCGCCTTTGGCGGGGGCGTTGAATCCTGTGTGGAATGGGGCGCTGGTGTGCTCGCCCGACTGTCGGGGTGCTTTAGTCTGAAAACTGTAGGAACCCTGTCATTGCTGTGCCGTCTCTCTCTGTTTCTGGCCGCCCGTTGTACCTTCTCACCTCATTCCTCTCTCCCAGGGGCGCCCATCGTAGGGCAATTTAGTTTTTCCATTTTAAATTGTTATGCTTCTGTCAATACTGCTCCTTACAATGAATCTTTAAATTCATAATGTGAAACTTTGCAAATTGTCCCTTCGATATGAACAAACCGAAAACTATTATGTAAACTTTGTTTTAAATGTCATGCCATCTTTCACTGCACACGTCTTACGAATACAAAACAATATTAAGACAATGTTTTTCTTGTGTTACATTTATTTATAGTAAACTTCTTTAATCACTTAATCATGGTTAATTATTTCTTTTCATGGTAACACAATGAACATTGCTTTTTGGCTGATCATGAAATTGTGTTTTAAAAACAAATTTATATATTACTGCACTTACAGATACCAAAGACACAAGTTCTGCTTTAAACATATGTAACAATAACAATTAAAATTCTTATTACGTATTATTTTTAACTAACAGATTGGTCGTCTTAAACAAAAAACAAAAAAAACAAAGTTTTATATTAGTGCAAGAAAGGCAATGAAAAATGTTTGAAAAGCTTACACTTTAACATACCGAGCGGGGTGGTTCAGGTGAGAACGTCCATGGCTCGCATTCGGTAGGTCCCGGGTTCTAACACCTGCGGTCGACCAATTTGATCGATTTTTTTCAGGGTTTCCTCGATTGCTAGGCAAATGCCGTGTTGGATAATTGATTCCGCGAATGTTCCTATCATCCCATTAATAATTAAATCTTATTTCCTTTTTTGTTATCGCTCATTAATCATTGGGCTCATTCCTCTTCTGGGTACGTTATGATCCGAATTTTACTTGCTGCTCGACAGGCTACGTGCCCGAGGCATTACCTTGGGGTGTACGTCCTAAAAGCGGATGAAATTTGAACATTAGGGTTTTCAAAGAAGAAAATGTTGGGTGTAATTTTATTCTGCAGCAAAAATGAATACTTGAGAAAATAAGAGTATTAAAGCTATGCTTCCTAACAGGAGAAAAGCAACCAGGTATTTTCTGGTCCAATTTGGGGGCAAACTGAAATATGCCTGTTAGTTTTGGACCCCTATTCTCGCCGGCAAGGGTAGTGCTATGCAGTATTACTTTTAGTTCGCTCTGGCTGAAGTGCAAACAGTTGCTAGCGTGTCAGTCCACACCCCACAGCGGTACAAGTACGTACACAGAGCTTGTTCAACAACATACTCAACGCAAGGTGCCGTGTCGCGTTGTGTCCCTGTTGATGTGCAATCTCAATAGGACATATTCCATTTTAATTACAAAGGGCTCCAATTGTTCATGTTCGCAGAACATTATGCACATTATGCACAGTCGAGAGCAAAAAATACGTGCTATTGTATTTGGTTCCTTATAGTGTTTTTCTTTACTTAATGTTGGCAGAATTCCCTTGTCAGTTGTTTTTCACACCTACAGGACCTCAATTTGTATTAAACAAAGTAAGCGTAAAAGGGATGAGAAACGGAAGCATTTTTATCTTAGTGGCTGGAAGACGTTGGCTAGATATGTCGATCTACCACTGATTGTATGTCAGAACTCTGGCATTCAAACACTAACCAATGAACAGAGTTCGATTCCGTGTCAGAGGCGAAGGAAAGAGGACGTAAAACAAACATTATGTTGAGTGATTGCATGAAATTGCCTTGTAGACATTTGCTCTCTTCGTTACACATGTCATTTGAAAGGAACAGAGAACATGGACAACAAACGAAAATTAGCTCTTATAGAGCTGCGGAACTATATGGAGTATTTCCATGAACAGGACCAAACTGGTAGAAAAAAACCACAAATGGGGTTAGTGGATAAATTTGATATTACAAAGTAGAAAATCAGTAAGAAATCGAATTATACAGAAACGAACCACGAAAAACGAAGAAGCACTTCAATACGTCGCAATTTTGCATTGTTTAAACAGGATTGACAGCTTTCTTTTTACCCATTTTCTTGCAAAACTCCGATACTTAAATTATTAAAATCCGAAGTAAATTTGGAAATGTAGATCGGAATAAAACAGTCAATGTTATAATACGGATACAAACCACCAATACGTATTCAGTTTCCCAGACGGTTGTTCTCCATCTGAGCGTTGAAATCGATGCCGGCAAATAGGAAATCTTCCATTGATTAGAATTTTACCGGTAAAGCGCAATGCATTCTCAACTTGTCGATTTACATACTTTTTCATTCAGATTCCACTCTTCCGGCTTATCGATGAACAATCAATACAACTAAATTGATTGTTTTTTCGACGAATGAAACTGTCTCGGATCTAACCTCTGGTGCGCATTTGTCATCACGAAAAAACGATATCCCAATCGTTTAACTAGGACCAGCTGGAGCCAGAATGTGAGAGGAGCTGCTTTACTGAATCTTTGCTATCTTAACGCAGAGTTCCTCATATCAGCACTTTTTAGTTTCTCTTGAATTTACATGAGAAATGATGGAAACATAAAAAGAAAGGTGGGCCAGTTAAAAGTGTTCGCAGCCCTCCCGAAATAACTGATCCATAATAAAAATGTTTAAGAATATATTCAATGAATTTAGGAATATTATTATCAAATTAATAGGTAATTTATTTACACAGTCAGGTGAAACATTGGAGACCTACTAATTAGCTCGCTCAAACTCAAATATTATTTACACAACCAAAGTAACGCTGTATTCATAGTTCTATGCTTGTTAGAAATCTAAAATATTATAAAAAATACAATTTAACATGTTATAAGTCCAACGAATGCAATTTAGTTTTAAGGCAGACTGAGTTTCAAAGAGCAATCGGTGTAAATAACACCATTCATTTTTTATTAGTTTATTTTCATTATTTTGGCTGAAAATGAACATATATAAACTTATGTTGCATTTGTGCTAAATTAGGGCCTTTTCTTTCGAAAGAATTAAATAACAACAAATAATTAACTTTTTATACACAATACGGTTATTCTTAATAAAAAGAATATGTAGAAAATTGTATGTATTCGCCTAAATAAATTGTTCGTTATAAGACAATTTTTAGAGAGCTTTCATTTATCCATTTAAAGTCATGGTACTCTTAAAAGGGAAAGGAAATCTGAAAAGCAGAAATCAAAATGGCTGTATTGCGATCATTGAAGCACCATCCATTGATCTTTTTAAACAGAGTTATAAGGTGCTTATCGACCGTAATTACGCAATTTCCAGTTACACAAGGAAAATGTAATTTAATCACCATATTTTTTTAATTTTATTTTACTTTTTTGTCGTTTATTTTCTTATAATACAGAATGCATTGGTAAATTTTGTAGGCAGATCGTTTACTGCTGGAAATCTTAACAAAATGTGTAAGAAGTTCACATTTTACTAGCAAAAGCTGGGAAAACTAAAACTAAGTCATTAGCGGCAGTAAGAACATAAGCGCTATTTGGTCTTTAAATGCTTCTCTTCATTTATGTGTTATGACTAAGATTCGACCATGACTTTAGGTTAGGTTAACTTAACTGGTACATTGTTTACAAGCGAGCGAAGACGGGAGAGTAAGAAGTCCCGTGCGCTATTGTATTTGCGCTAAAAGTGTAGGTGGGCACAGAAATAATTATACAGCTCTGTAGTAAACCTAAGGTTTATTGCAAAGTATTAATAAAATGAACAAATAAAATAAATCAGTATTGTAGCACATGAAATAAGCAGTCTAATATAAAGCGGGCGTTAAACACTACCAAAAAAAAAAAAAAAATGTATGTGTTTGAGTGGACAATTATTCCAACAGATTACAATATACATATTTTCCGAATGTATCAAAAGCGAAACGTCTTCTGTAGAACTTCGAACCTTCAGAACCGGCTGCATGTACTAGTCGCTTACTTAGAGTGAATGCTTGGGAAGGCGGAGGTCCCACTGAAACCCTGTGTGCACGTAGCTGTTTTCCAACCATAGTGCAACCAAATCGCAACCGTATTCGAAACCTAGTTATGACATATTCCACAGAAAAAAGCATAGCGCTTGTAATTATTGTTCCCAAAGGTATTATGTCTTGATATTATGTCTGAAATTTCAGCATTAGACATTAATTTTTGAGCTAATCCAATTGAAGTAGTTTCGCTGCTATCGAATAAATCAATCATGCTTTTCACAACGTTGAAGTTCTGGCAGCAATAGTTGTAGGCATCAATCCAAGACTCCCATCTTGTCAAAATGGGAGATGATGGCAAGGGAATGTCTGGAGCTAACAACTTAAATGCTGCAACACGTGAAGGGACATTCAAAAATATATTTTTGACATACCCAATAAATTTGTCAACGTCACTGAATTTACTACGAATCTCCTCTGCAACTCGGTGCAAGGCCTGAGCTAAACAAGTCACATGCACCATTTTACTACACAATGCTTTT
This sequence comes from Hymenopus coronatus, assembly GCA_030762935.1. Lineage (NCBI taxonomy): Eukaryota > Metazoa > Arthropoda > Insecta > Mantodea > Hymenopodidae > Hymenopus > Hymenopus coronatus. Next base: position 248,797,794 of record CM060900.1, on the reverse strand, counting down.
AGAGAATCGGCAGCTTTCACCATATAAGCTGCAGCATCCGTCACAAAGAGAAGTACATTGTTATGCCTTCGGACCATATGGCACCCACAGATCTGCCGAACAACTTAGAAATGGTGAAAAAAATTACTTTTTCTAAATGTTCACAGTTTATTAGAAACTTTTCGCCTGGACCATCTTCTTCCAAAGTTTCCACAATGACATTTGCAATATATCTTCCCATAGAGTCTGTAGTTTCATCAACTGCTAACCAATTTTGTTTTATTTACAAGATGGTTTCTGATTTGTTGTATTGTTTTTTCGTAGCTTCGGCGGACAAAGTTCTTTCTTAATGTGGAAGAATCAGGAAGAGATTTGCCTGCGTATTTTTCTAAGAATTCAGGACATTTTGGATGGTTTAGTTTACTTAAAGGACTATCAGCACAAAGGAAAACTGCACAAAGTTCTTCGCAGAATGGTGAATAAGACTGGTGGGATTCCCCTAGGAGCATTTGCTGTAGTAGTTTTTCATTTTCAATCCGTTGTACTCCACGTTTGTGTTTATCTGTTGCCAACGTTAAATGACTTCTCCGCAGTTGCTCTTACGTCTCACAGTTTACAATGAAGTATTTTACCATCACTTGAAAGTACTTTCTCACCATATTGAGACACAATAGTTTTAGTTTTACTTAAACATTTTGCTTCACTTTAGGTATTTTTTCTGAACTGTGCTGCACAAACTTACGACTTCAATAAGGCTGAATAACACAATGAATGAATTAGACACTTTTCTGCAGTGCAGGGTCCAGAATGACTTAATCAGCCACCTGCTCATAGAGTAACAATAGCTTACACAAACTCACTGATGCGTATGGGTGAAGTCCATATTGTGAATTCAAAGGAAACAGGGAAGTAAGGTGTACTTGCCATTTTCCAGGGAACAAAATGAGGTGCGCAAATCTGAGAAATGTAACACGGAAGAAATAAATTGTATGAGAAAGTTCTTCTGGAAAGAGTGAAAATATGACAAATCTGGCCATTTGCTTACTAAAATATGCTCTATCAGAGAGAAATGGCCATATATGCAAAAATATGACCTTACAAATTAGGTTAATTCATTTCGCTGTTTCACAAGAAGCATTTATACGTATTTGAGGATCATGTCAGTCCTACCAAAAAATATATGCCCTATCATAAAAATTTTAGTCTTAGTTATGATAAACAATGTTGTGCAACTTTTAGGGATGACGCGGTCCACATATGTATGGGCAAACCTGAAAGTTCCTCTTAGCCCCCTTTTTGGCACCTCCCTCGGGTTACAAAAGTAACTTCTTATCTGCGATTACTGGAATCCAATTCGCTAGATGATCTAGAAGTGCATATAAAACACCTGGCTAAGAGGGAATTGGCCAAAGTTCGAAAATTTGAAACTTCCATATCAGGAATTCCCTTGTGAAAATGTACTTTATAGGTTGCTTACCTCAGGTGGTCCAACTGCCCCGTATTTGGCGTGTGCGAATATTCCATCGTGTATTAAAACAGCTTTAGAACTCAATGGGGCTATGTCAAGTAAAAGCAGGTAGGTGGGTCTGACTAAGCGACCTTCGTTTTACTCCTACTTGTCGCGGAGGTGATGAGGCAGGCGGATTGAGAAGTAAGAGGTAAAATGAAGGTCGTTCGCTGCAGTTCCCCACTGGTCGGTTTTGACTTTAAATAGCCCCGTTAAGTTCTGCAACTCTTTTAACGCAGGAAGGAATATCTGTGATTGGGCCACCTGGTAGAGTGCGTGAGGTAATAAATGGTTAAAAGTATAAACTGTTAAAAAAAGTAGTCTCAGTGAATGGATCGTTTGCGAATTTTTTTACAAAAAACAGTTTACAAGCCCTGCTAACTTCAATGATTGTCCACACTACATACTCTAGAGCTGTTTCTTTTCGAATACAGTACAGTTGACACTCCTCATAAACGTAACATACCCTGTTATAAAATTTCAGATTGCACACTGTAAACTACGCGCAATGTGATTACAGCTCCAGCTTTCCGGAATATTCATTTTGTAAACGCAGAGAAAATATATGATTTCTACTAATGTGTATAGAGAAAAATGTACCTAAATTATTGAAAATTTATTTGAATAAGGCAAATATTCCGCAACCACTTATGATTTTTTTTTTTTTTTTTTGGGAGGGGTCATTGTTGCCGAAGCTTCTCTGCTTCTATTATCCTGTGCTTTCAACAATTTAAATTTGGGCCCTTAATTTTATACACCCGCCAAGCTTTGGCAAATGGTAGCTTACTTATGAAAATCGAGTTTGCAATTTTTCATATAACATTTCATCTCTTTGCCAAATTGGAAATTCTATGAACTAAATAAACCCAAAAGTCACAAGTAGTATGTGCCTCGGAAATTATTTAAATAACATGTAACTGTAGAATAATTAGACGGAACTATACGTTTAATAGTGAATATCATAAATATGGTAACTAATCTAGCGAAGGCTAGATATTTATAAAAACAAATGTGTGTATGTGTGTGGGTGTCCTGCGCTATGGCGCAGTGAGTTGGAGTATGATGCTCTGCATCCCGGCCAATGAATGCGCTCGGGTTTGTTTCCATCCATTGAGATGCTGATTTTAAGTTCTGTGCACACGAGCTGTGATAGGCAGCGGTACTGGTTAGGAATTGCTTGATGCTGACCACATCACCTCCCGTATAGCTTAGATGATCGCCCACATCTGCTATACGTATATGGACATGAGGCCGGCAATTGAGTTGAGAGGCCTAGCGCCTTCGCGAGCAAGCTCTATGTGATTTACCACCGACGATGTGCCGGCAGTCTAATTTGGGGGCTGAATTTTAATAATCACTTGTGGCCAAAAGCATTCTTGCTATTTATAGCGAATTTCGCTTAAGGTGACTCATCTGTGAAATTTGGTAAATCTACAGTATGTGAAATATCTTATTGAAAGTTGTACATGCTATTGTACATAATAATAGTGATATTTCTGCCATATACCAATATTTCTAGGTTGCATGGTCTACATATTGTTCTAACCACGTTATATATTTTCAAAGTATTCACATAAAAATACAGTTTTATATTAAAGGACTTTATAAACATAAGTCATATCATATTTTTATATAAGGCCTAATTAGTGCAGAAATATTAATACTTTTCACATTCTCAAAAATTATTAATTTTTGTATACTTGATCATTTATTTATCAAATTTTGAGGGTCAGTTCAAAAAATTAATATGTTAATGTTCTTTGACATGATATCAGAGGTAGTGTAAAATGTTTTAAACAAATTAATGGAAAATCGCATCGTGTGGCACATTTTGAGTATGTAAAAGTGTTGGAGAAAATAATGTTTAAAGTTGCTAGTGCCTGTTAATAATCATGCACTCACGCAGCTATAGCTTCAGTTAACAGATAGCTAAAGTTCGCCAGGTTGGAAAATAGATATTTTTCTTAAGGTTTAGAAGTTATATTATTTTGTTGTGAAACAAAACATTTTTTTTTTAATTTTTCACAATTTTTGGTCAAATTTCACAGACGCATTACCTTAAGAGAGCATTTAAGAAATTGCCAAACGAAAAGAAAGTATATTTAAATAAATATTGCGACATATGAATTATATGATATGAATTCAGGTGACATTATAGTCATTGTAACTTGTGAATTCTACTCCAGATTTTTCATAGATAGAAGTTACGATGCTGGTTTAATCAGGTGTCATTTGTTTACCTGCAAGATTCCTTGTCCATGCTCAGTCCCCATCTGGCATGGGCTTAATTATTTCTGCGCAGTTTTATTTCATTTGTCCTTTCATACAACTGCTGTAGTTTAGAGGTGGTAATTTAATAAGAAAAGAATTTGAATAATCCCTCTAGACATTAAATTAATTTATAAAGTTGCTCGCGCTATGCCTTTTATAATATTAGTAAAGTTGGAGACTTTGAAGAATTAGCCAATCATATACCGTATCCCTGCGATGCTACAGTGTTAGAAAGTCTTCTAAACGAATATTGACATAAAAGCGAAACTACACTATTAAATTTTACAATAATTCGTATTAATCTTGCGCCGTTCATCCATATAATAATTATCCATTTTTATTACTGTCACTTACTTGGAAGATTGGTCGAGATCTCTGGTCATCACCTTACCTGCATCACTGGTAAATTCCTACTCGGCTGGCGTTTCTTGAAACTCAGTCGTGGGACTGTTAATTCAATGCTTATTTTTTTTTCTCGGGGTTTGTTTCTCTTTCTCAGGATTATTTGCTCTCAGGGCGTGTGGATAACTTCAGAATGAAAGTACAAGAGCTCTTTAAGTTTCAGACATTAATGTTAGCATGATGTTGGCACTTATTATTCTGACGAACAGACCCTTACAACATTACTAAACACGAAGCGAAATTCACTCACTTTAATGATTATCTTGCTAACATTTTTAACAAGACTTAGCCTGGTTTTTCGGGAGTTATCCGATACAGCGTCTAAATTCCATGACTTTCTGGTGCTTTGGAAATAACGTGATATTTCTCAACCGTTGGCTTCACCTACTTATTCAAAATTGTTTTACCTTATTGGTTTATTTCAAATTTTAGCTCAAATTCTTCTACGTCACCCTGTGACGTTTAGTTTTTCGATTCGTTCCTCGAATCACGTGTCTAAGAAAGACGGTTAATAGAAAGTGTATGCCTCTCCCTATTTACAAGACCTTATTGCACGAAACTCAGGCGTTTATTGCTCTGATTAGCAATATTTACAATCCTCGCCTTTCTTGAACGTTCTCTTCGCACAAACACAGCTTCTGAAGTGAAATTCCCTTTGCTCCTAACAAGTTATACTGAAGTTTCTATTTCATTACAATATTATTCCAAATATATTCAATATCCCTAAATTAATCTATAAACACCTAGAATAAATATACCTATGTATACGAGGGTCAGTCAATAAGTAATGCCTCCTATTTTTTTCTCCTGAGCTAAGCAAGCTATGTGAACAAGTTAGGTTTTGCACTATTCCTCAAACCTTGTTCTCTACTCCAATGTAATAGCAATTTCATACGCTTACCCGTGGCAGCACTGCTTCATGTTGCAAAATGGCTGACATTGACGTTCGTATTAGACAGCATTCTGTCAATGAATTCTTGAATGTGGAAGGTGAAACGCCCATTCGCATTCTTGAGAGGCTCAAAAAGGTGTACGGTGATGTAACAGTAGATGTCAGCACGGTTAGAAGATGGGTTTATCATTGTAATGAAGCTGAAGGGCCAGTATGTTGGCTGATGAACAACAGAGTGGTAGACCTGCGATTGTAGTGACTCTACGCAACATTGAGCGAGTGGATGGGGCTCATTTAAGCTGACCAGCGGATAACAGCGGATGAATTGTGTTGCATTTCGCCTCTGTAAAGGCAGTGTAATGACCACTATTCAAGAACTGGGGTACTCGAAAGTGTATTCGCAGTGGTTAACCCGAATGTTAACCAAGCAGAATAAGAGACGCGAAAAATAATAGCCTCGGAACAGTTGCAGTGCTTCAATTTAGAGGGATAAGGAAACTCACTGCAGGATTCACGTTTCAGATGCAGAGGCCGAAATAAAATCTGTTCGTCAATGAACCTTGGAAGCAAGACTGCATTTTACTCCACATTAAAAGGTGGACTAAAACTGTGAAAAAGGATGGGGATTACATTGAAAAGTGACAATTTAATCCTCAATGTTGTGGCTTTCATGCTGTGTAATCAATGTTTAATTTTCTTGTAAATTAAAAGAGAAATAAATAGAAGGTATTAGTTATTGACTGACCCTCGTATATCGATAACATGAATGATATACCTTTGATTTATTTTTGTAGTCGCCCTACGTGGTGTAATGGTTACCATGCTAACTTCATTTACCCAAGCTCGCGGGTTCAAACCCGGCGGAGGACGATGTTTCTTTTCGGGCGTAAAGAGCCTTAGCATGGCTTCCTTCGGAAGGGAAGTAAAGCTGTTGGTGCCGTTGTCGTAGATTTACGGCATGTGAAAGAACCTCAAGCCTGATAGAGAGACCTCTGAGCAAAATTAAACGGTCTTTCACGCCTAGTGTAGAATGGTACTCTGAGAACCACAGCAGTTAAAGAGAATCCATAAACAAAACGCCATTTCAGTTTACCTTTGATTTATGATCTTGATTATCAACTGAGTATATATAACGTCTCAATCTGATAAAATATCCATCCAATTCATCCGAGGTTTGTTGTTAGATGGAATAGCAATTAAAACATCACTGCCCAATGGATTGCTCAACCAAGTTTTACAGAAAAATTCTAAGTATACCAAAGTAATAGTAGCTTACTCAAGATTAATAAAAATATAAAACCTTCCTTAGTACAAAGGCATACTACAATTATCTTATAAAAGACCTTGGAAACATCTGTAGTTTGCTACGGCAGTGAGATATGGACATTAAGAAAGAAAGATGAAAGCAGAATATCTGTCAATGAAATTCAATTTATGAGATATACAGATGGAATCATAAAAATATTATAGGAAGTAGTGGGGATATTAAAATTGGAACCTGTAATTACCTACATACTACATTACCGGAGAAACTGGATAAATCATCTTCATCGCTTACTTACAAACAGAATCTCAAAAAAGTATGCTTCACTATTGTCTAAATGGAAAGAGATCTTTAGATTCTCCAAGGAAACGCTGCACTGAAAATTCAATTGTGGGATCGTAACGGATATAGGGACCAATACTTGAAAGGAAAAAGGAGAAGTGACAAGTCTAGTATACTGAGCTAATTCTAATACTACTAGGTAGGTATGCAGCCTGTGACTACATCTGTTTGGTCCGTAACAACGTTCGATTCCCGCTGGGATTCCAAGCTCTGTTTGCTGCGAGTCGACTCTTCCAGTGAGCTTTCTGAATGCTCAATTTTCTCCCCGATGATTCTAAAACAAATTTAAATTGTATTAGTGTAACGATTATATTACTGAAACTTAAATTATCTAATAAAAGTCTAATAGAAGTCTTAACCTCATTATTAAATTCATGACAGTCATTAACTGTTTCTGAAATTAAACTATACAAATGTTGTTCATTTATAGGAAGCAACAAATCCTTCTAAACCTTAACCATACAATTTATTACTACCAGTCGGTTAAAGGCCCTCTTCGAGCAATAACTCCAAATGTTAGGCTCACATCTTCACTTTCTATATTACATGTATTTATACGCCCTTTGCTTTGTATAGGATTTGATCAAGGTTTTTTTTTTCTTCAGTTTTTTAAAGAGCAGCTTTAAGCTCATTTGTCCACTGCTTCTTCATTTTATCTCAAATGTATCCCTGTGGTCCCTTTCTCTATTACATTATATTATGTACTGTTCATATCCCTTCTTCTCCCAAATGGGCAAATACATTTTGCAAACTTATTTCTTAATCTTTTCAGCTTTCATACATCTGCCCTAATGCATAACAAACCTCCTGTTTCTTCTGAAAGCTTTAGCTATATATAGTTCCCTCTCCTTGTTTCGTTTGACTTATGTATTGAACCTTTTTGTTAGTTATCTATCAGCTTTTGGATTATTTCTCTTCTTAGTCAAATAATTAATTAAGTAAGCGAGGCTCATGTAACCACAGCATAAATGTATTAGATGTTTAAACGGCATGGTTGATTTTGTAAGTAATAATTGCGATATTAATATAAGTTCAAGGTTTTGTATATAAATTTAGAATACAATTATTAGAGTAATTAGTAAGTGGGATACTGGCTGAGCAGCCTTCGTTTTACTCCTCTTGCTTATTAGCGGAGAAAGTAAGCTAATCACGCTCATTAAGAGGGGCAAATAGTATTTCACACCCGCCAGTTCTCCACTAGTCAGCTTTAACTTGAAATAGCCCCGTTGAGTACTGCAACTCTTTTAACACAATAAGAGATATCTGCAAACGTCAAATACGCAGTTGGGCCATCTAGTATAAACATTCTTACTTTCGTGTGGTTTTCTCTGTTGTCGAAAGATATTTTAGAATTATTTAGCGGCCTAAAACAGAAATTACGACAGTTATATTATAAAAAAAAATGTTTGTTACACTGGAATAATTTGGGAATTCAACACACTCTTTTGTCCCATTAAAACGTTGTGAGGTTTACTTGCTATGTTCCGCGTAAGGAAGACTTGAACATTTCAACTATAAGTTACTGAATTATTAGAAATGGATTTAATGTTAATATTATGTACAGGATATTTCAGAAAAAGCAAGCAAGAAATAGTAGATGCTCAGATGCTCATTTTGAGGTGAAGAATGTGGTTTGTGACGCTAGCTCAAGAAGATATTGGCTTAAACATACGAGGGAGAATCTGAAGTCTAGGCAACTCATGTACAATTTTTTTGTTTAGACTAGCAGAAAAAATGACTCATGTGAAACGAAAGGGCTTAAGTTGGTACTAAAATGCCCAGTAGCAGCACAGGAGCAGTAGCAGCAGCAGCAGCAGCAGCAGCAGCAGCAGCAGTAGTAGTAGTAGTAGTAGTAGTAGTAGTAGTAGTAGTAGTAGTAATGTTAGTTTTGAGCAAATTATACTACTCTGCTGCTCGTCTGCACGAATCAGAGTGGAGTTCACTGGGGAGCGGGGCGGGGGTATCTCCGGACCCTTCTTTGTTTCACACTAAGGGTAGTATTGCTTACTGATTCATAATTTGTTTCTTGGGATTTGTTTAAATTTGGTCATATGAGCTGGTTGGAATCTGATGTGGCTGGATAAATATTTACGGAAGAAATATTCCATTAAGTGAAAAGGGACTATTTTTTTTTGGGGGGTTCATAAGTGCACTTATCCATATGCAAGGTAAACTTCAATTCTGCGATAATGTACTGTGATATCGTCATAGTATTGAACTTTTCTAATGATTTGAATAGCTCTGCCATTGATTGATAACTTGTTCTGTCTACTATTAATATAAGTAAGACAACATAAAGCTACCTTGTGGACGATTGGTAACATGAAAATATTCAGCATGGACTACCTAATGTTTATCTATCTCCTTAAGCTAACTTCGCGGACAAAAGCTTTCACTTCTCAAAGATATATGTCCTGCTTAATTTTTGCATGGTTTTTCTAAAGCACCTCTATGCTTTAATTCTGATCAGTTTTTATGAATAGTGTAATAATTTAAAATGGTAAAATTAAATCGATTTATGTTTATAAAAATGTATGCAGAGGCGTACTGTTAGTTTTGTGTTTGTAGATATTTTTCAAGTTCCATGTGGCATTGAAAATGCACAGTAAATGGTCTGTAAGTGAAATAATAGGAAAATTAATCGAGTAATGGGGTGCACAAAAAGTCAATAGAAATTCTTTCCATTTTAATAAGAAATTGAGTAACTGGAAGATAAATGTGGAATCACCTGAATTCCCAACCAATCACAGTAATCACTTAGCTCACAATGGTAGCAAATGATCCGAGGATAAACAAACATTGCCTTGTGAAATTTTAAATGAACTTCGTACTGTTCTTAGGGAAATACATATAAACTCTTTTGCTGCATTATATACAACTTCTGCCGTTACATCCCGCAAACCATCAATAGAGATGTACATTTACGCACATAAAAAGTGGTCCTTTCCTGAAATCAAATAGGGCTTTATTCCAAATAGGTTAACACCTTCAGGTAATCAAACTTCAATTTCTTCCAGCCAGTATGAGTTCTCCATGTGACTGACATGAAAAGTAATTCAAAAACATAAAACCCAACAAATGAATGATGCTATAATCGTTGTGAACTGAAGAGGTAGCTGTATACGAAAGAGTTTCCTACGCGGTACACAAGAAAAGGCTAAACCATATACAACATAATTTAGCATTCTAGAGGAATAGGTGAAGTATTACCTGAATGTGTCGTTAAACTAGATGACAGCTACAACTGTGTGTGTGTCTGTGTGTGTGTGTGTGTGAGCTTTCATTAGCTGACATGGAGACGAATGCTAAAGCTGTTGCCGTTATTGAACGGGAATAATCAAACCGCAGGTCATGTGTCATGAGGACCGCATTAATGCCCCCCCCCCGTTTGAGGCGCTGACCACGTCTCACCCTCCAATACTGCACCCCACCCATGACGTCTCTCATGGACGAGATGGGGGTCGCGGCGGCTGGGCGGTAGGCCAAGGTTCCTTGTGAGCTGTCGTGCCATAGAGTTATTATTATATAATCAAACCGATATAAAAATACAGTTGTGGAGAATGAAAATACAGTGATGTTACCCTTCGGCAGTTCGGCATATTTTGGAGAAGCTATAGCACGCTGCTAATCCAGCGGTTAGAAGTAAGTTCGAAAATTGTAGGTGATCACGTTTGTAGAGGTTAGGGCGAGATACGAGAGTCAGTATACCTAAAACTGTTGTGCAATAACTTATTTGCAGCATTGTTTGTAGGAAGCTTTAGGTCTCCTCCTTTACTACCATACATATTTCCTTTGCTTTAGTATTCGATGTCAAAAATTACATGTATATTTCGCTTATGCCTGTTTCTTGATGCCTGCTAACATAGACATGCATAATATTGCTTATTTCTTTTTACAATTTTAAGCATATATTTGGGATATTTAACAGGAGTCTCTATAATATTCCCCTCAAAACTATTTTAATACACTCGCATGTATAATTATGTATGGAATGTCTACCTAGTGTTGCATGGTTATATACTTAGGCATGATTTCTGAAGTCTCTGTCATTTTGATATTTATATATCTAATTTATCCTAGCTATAATGTTAAGTCCTTAATTCTAAAATTGGAAAGCACATTATATTAATACTATAAACCATAAAGATATGGTTCTTCTATTATATAAATCATTATATAAACTGAGAAAAACTGGAATTAATTATTAACTGACTTTCACTCTACCATTACTTTTCTGCTTGAGACTATGACTATATTTGACCTACTGTACAATCATCATAGAGGCAATTTAACACTGTCTTAGCTTCAACATTTGTGCAGTAAATAATGTTTCTTTATAACTCTATAAACAATAAAGACACCCCTAACCAATGTTTTCTAACAACTTTTATATTTCAGGGAGGATACCTCAAATGGGAAGGAATAGGCCAAGAACAACTTCACATTCTGGTCGTCGGCGACCTCAGGCAAGAAATATTTGAAAATACCATTGATATCACTGGTGACTTGGATGAGAAGACAAACTATTCCTTCATCTTTGCATGCCACAGAAAGGTAAACTGTTCCTCCAGTTGTCAGGAGTAGGCAACAAAAAATTAATTCATTGTATTGCTGCATGATGGCACACTTTTCCCCTTGTAGAATCTTAGGTGCATTGAAAATCTTTGATGTGATATTTTATGAGATACATGTAGGCATACAAAGCATTTTGGAAATTATATGTGGCTTAATTCCTACATTAATATCTATGCTATTTAATATATGTTGTCATGATAAATCCATTTCATAAAAAAAAATGGGATGTGACAGATGTTTTTATGTACATACATAAAATATTTACTATAATCACCTTCATGCAACCGTAACAGACTAATTAAGTGATCATATAGGAAGATGGTTCACTTGCTAAAGTAATGCACTGCTTTCCATCAAGTATCCGGATACCAGAAACAGTGAATCGCCTTTTTTATATGCAACATTTAGTTGATGTTATTCTATGTTTGAAACTTAAATGCTTACAAATGTGTAGATCTTAAAACAGTAGTTTTCAGCTTTTCTACAAAAGGGGCATGCCGAGTTTAAAATTTCTTTGCACTCATGTCCATAAATGTGTGCTTCACTATGTACAAAACTTAAGCTAAATAATAAACAAACAAAAACAGATTAAAAGGCCCAATTACATTGTCATTAACAATTATGTGACTACAAACCTACATTAATATGTAGGTAAATGTTAAAAACAGAAAAAAATTGGTACCAAGAATAATCCGGCTTCATTTTGGTTGTATACTCAGGTATTACACTTCGGCTATCGACCAATCATAGCATAATCACTCAACATACTGCCGGTATTTATAAGAACAATACTTTAATATCTGTAGACAATAACAATATTCATTTTCAAAGCGTTAGGAAACCGGTATATTTGCAATATGAACACAGAAACATGCTGTTCTATTATATGTAGTTCTTCCTCTTTATCTTTATTGCCATAATTCTGGCACGTAATGACAATAAATATTAAAAAAAGTTCTAAATTAAACATAAGAGATGACTCTATAATCACAAACCTCAAATAATGCACTTAAGCACTCCTAAATTTCAGCCCGTAAGGTATAAAATTAGTATTTTAATAATAATATACATATTATTACGTAAGACTGATATTTTTAATGATATACTAAGAATATAATATTTGATCATTTTTAAAAATTAATTTTAGAACGACACGTTTGTCATTCATTTACTCTATAAAAAGGATATGAAAGGTTATGTGGGAAAACATTAATAATGAGTGCAATTTCAATTAAATGGTTGCAATCTAGGGACCTACTCGACATCACAAACGAAAATTTATATTGCATTTTACTTGGAAGGGGAGATGTGCTATGTACAAGATAGCACAAGTAAACACAAATTATCATATAATGTGTAATTATCCCGTCTTCCACTCCTCTCCTTTCTCTCTAGAATGTTATGAGAAACTACAATGTATTTCTAAAATGCTTTGAATTACAGTAACTGGGTAAGAAAATGATGACAGTTTTACCCAGATACATCGTTACTTGTAACAAACATATCTATAAAACACGATCTTTAAAAAATTGTCTTTAAATTCAACATGAATGTTTAGCAAACATCAATGCATTTAATGATTACAATATTTTATATATTGAAGTGTTTCCCCATATCATTGATATATTTCTCTTTATTTTCAATAACAGATATGTGACCTATGAGTTTAACTTCATTACATAGTCTAACAGAACAAACGCTATACATTTAAAGGAAGGTATTTCACTGTTTCGTAAATGTGCAGCAAAAATAAGTATTACTTAAAACTTAAAACAATATAAGTAATTTTTTAAAAATGTTAAACATAACAGAATTTTAGAATTATGTAAGCTGCATGTATTTACAAGGCTGTGTTTGAAAATTTTAAATGACAAACTTTCAATGAATAAGGAAAACGTGCTTAATGTACAGTTAGATAAGATGAACACTAATGCAATTTATTCACATTGAAAACATGTATTAAAATAATGTTATAGTCCAGACTATAGATCTATACAAATTATTTAATGTTTTTCAACTATGCTTTTGGAGTTTACTTCACAAACAAATGCCCATTAATTTATTTGCATGATGTGTGAAAGTGAAATAGATTAGCCAAATGAGGGGAAAGTGGCATTACAATGCATTAGATTGGTAATTAATTGTGTAAAACAATTCAAATGAGGTGCTACTCTACATTTGGTACACATGCTCTAAGAATAAACATACTGCTAAAGTCATTAAGTCTGGCCGTATGCTCAATAATTTTACAGTACAGCTATATAATTTTTAAACCTACATTGCATAACAAATTTATGGTGATAAATATGGCTCTAAAATACAGGTATAATATTCTCCATAGAGCTAATGTAATTTTTTAGATGATGCATAGTTTACGTTTTAATTAATAAAGCTATGATTGGAATGTGTTATTTGATTGAAACAGTTTTATATACCAAGGATTATAAAAATGTATTCCAAATACTTTCAGCTGATAGTAACAAGTGGAAATAGTAGTCTGCACTATGTATATTATAGAGTACTGTTTTAAGCAATCCATATGTTCCTTTTAGTTTAAACTTTAAAGAATACTTAAAATAATTGTTTTATATATTTTTATGTAATTTAAGCTTTGGGTTAGATGTTAAACATAGCAAATATATTTTAATGAAGGTGATGAAATGTTTGAAAAAGTCATAACTTACATTAAGCAATGTACCACTCATAGCCTTCTATGTAATATGCCATTCTTTTCTGAAATGTTATATAAAAAAAATTTCATATGACAATAACCACTATATATTGTAAAATAAAATTAAAATCATTGATGAAATTTTATACTGTATTACTACTTTTGATGACAATAACAAAATCCATAAGATTATTTTCTTTCTACACAGTGTTTATAGTAATTGGCATTCGAAAATATTCTGCTGCAAGATATAGTATTATTAGTGAGATTATTTATATATTACATTTATTATATCGATAAACAGAAAAAAAGAATATTTTATTACTATCTATTGCTATTAACATCTGACAATAAGAAGGGTGTATGTATCTACATAAAGAATCTGTCTGTCATTAATTATTTACAAAACATTCTCCTAAGAATTAAAACATGTTATTAGCAAAATATACGTCACATAAGACAGTACATCTGAACAACAATTTGACTGTGTATATATTTCTCATTATCTGGACATACAATGTAATGTAAATTAATAAAGAACAAAAATTAAATGTGTGTGTTATATTTTAAACCAAGAAAATGGGTTTTGTACCATGTATTCCAATTCCTTCTTCCACATTACCTCCTTTTTTTATATTTCACAGAATGTCAAATAAGCCATTACATTTTAACTTACAGGGGGAAGGACAGCTGTTGAGGGAAAACAAAGAAGGAATCTCTCACAAAGACCAAGGATTTAACACAACCTTAGTTCTATTTTTGGGTTTATGCAAACTCTAAGTAGAAAATGTGGTTTAGGATCGTCATTTAAACCTGCGTAACAATACGTTTACTATGTCGATAGACAAAGCCAACGCACTGGAACAATGCATTTGGGGCAGTAGCTTTATGACAATATCCGATAGGGTATCTAAAAAAGCTCATGTGTTCCATTCACAGTAGCTTCTCGAGCTGTTACACATACCACTTTCCTTACAAAAGCTCATGTGTTCCATTCACAGTAGCTTCTCGAGCTGTTACACATACCACTTTCCTTACAAAAGCTCATGTGTTCCATTCACAGTAGCTTCTCGAGCTGTTACACATACCACTTTCCTTACAAAAGCTCATGTGTTCCATTCACAGTAGCTTCTCGAGCTGTTACACATACCACTTTCCTTACAAAAGCTCATGTGTTCCATTCACAGTAGCTTCTCGAGCTGTTACACATACCACTTTCCTTACGAAAGCTCATGTGTTCCATTCACATTAGCTTCTCGAGCTGTTACACATACCACTTTCCTTACAAAAGCTCACGTGTTCCATTCACAGTAGCTTCTCGAGCTGTTACACATACCACTTTCCTTACGAAAGCTCATGTGTTCCATTCACATTAGCTTCTCGAGCTGTTACACATACTACTTTCCTTACAAAAGATTATTATTTTATCTATGATATGCTAATCAAGATAAAATTGCCAGAATTGGTCTTATTACTTGCTTCCTTGTAAGTAGAACGGAAATAAGGTAATACACTAAGCTAAATCGATAGTCAAATCTTTTAAAAGCTGGTCCTATGCGATGCAATTCAAATTCGGCTCGCTTTGCATGGCCTACTGTAAAACAAGAGAGATGAAACAAAACGTCAATTCCCGTTTGGGATAAGTTTTAAGTAGTTTAAAATTGAAACCATTAACAAGGAATATCTTAGAAACGTCATTTCTGCATAAAAACATACATGACATAAATTATGTGTTTTAACGAGATCTAATTTTTTTGTGCAGTAAGTTTTTCTGTATCTCTTACGGTTTAACCATTATAAAAAATTGTCCAAAACTCGTCCAGAATAAAGAGGTTTTAGAGTTTATTTTCAGAAAATTCAACAAATACATTTAATTTTTAATGTAAATTTCTTTAATATACGTTATTTTAATCAAACTCCTTACAGCCATTTTTGAGAAAAACAACAGTTTCAAAAATGTTTCCATGTGAAGGGTAGTTTGTGGTGGGAAGATTTGCTTGAAAATCCTCGTGTCGCAGCCCTGGAAGATACTAAACTTAAATATCAAGTTTGGTATTTAACGGTCTTTGCGTTTTTTGAGCTATGTTGTCCACAGACACGCACACTAAGACTAACACAGGACCTTTTTCTAAAATGCTTTTTTGGACTCGGTGGACCCCAAAATATATATTGCCGATGAAACCTCGACGTCGATTTTTGGGTGGAATACAATACCTTCTCTGTCCAATGTTACATTATATGTACGGCCTAGAGAAAATAAAACGTTTCAAAAATCGAAGAAAGAGAGAAGAAAAATTTACGGGGAGGGTGACCAAATATAACACGTAGGATTATGCAAAAGTTCGATTCATATTGTTTTCCCACTTCAAAGATCTTCAAAGGTAAATTAACCTTAAGGGCACACCGTTAAAAAAAGACAATGGCAACTCATCTGAATTTAAGTCCAGCTCAAAAACATTACACCTTGTTAATACAGCTAAAGCAGTTCTTCAGTCCATGCCATCAACTTTAAATATGTACTAAAAGGGATAAGGCGTTTTCGAAGGGAACTCAACACCAATCGGTTGAGGATATTGTACCTATGTCCCTCGAAGGGAGGGATAATGTGAGAGGAAACTCTGGGCGACCGGAATCAGCAGTGACGGCACGGCAATGACAAGGATCCTACACCTCCCAGATTGAGGCGCTCCGGCAGTCGGACAGGAAGATCGGGGACCCCGCCCCAACTAGAGGAATCCCTCCAAAGAGGATGGTCCATATATCTCGGTAACCAGTCGAAGGCCAAGGGACGAAGTTCTACATTGAAAAACCATTGCTGACTTTGTTGCCATGCAACAGATTAAATGGGGTTAAGGATTAATTCCATGCTTACTAAGGGAATGATATAGAGGAGCAGGAGATTCGGAGATGAGAGTAACCACTAGAATATTCACCTGGCGACCCGTGGGAACCCCCGAAAACCCTTGAGTCAGAGTGAGCGGTCGCCTGTAATCGAACCCGGGACCTCACGAAAGCTAGTCTCACGCGTTACATCTGAGCCATCGTGCTAGGTAAGTGTGCGCTGATGCTGAGCTGCGGAATATATCATCAAGTGAACAACCTATCACATGGACCAGTGTCGTCCTCAGTTTTCTAGGGGTAACGTTCTAACCCCGGGTTCCCAAAGTCGAGGGTTCAAACTCGGCGGAGGGCAGTGGATGCTTTCGGGCATAACAATCCTTAGTATAGCTCCCTAGGAAGGGAAGCAGTAAAGCCTATGCTCCTGTGTCTTAGATTTACAGGATGAGTTAACAACCCTGACAAAGAGGTCTCTGAGTAAAATTAAGCCATATTTCACGACCGGCATAGAATGTCCCACAGCAGTTAAAGAACGTCCTTAAATAAAACTCAATTTACTTGTTATGGACTCAATTGTTATGAGAAATATAAATTGTTGGGTTCTAAAAACTATAGCTATAGACAATAATAAAGACGCCGACGTTGGTACCAAATACCGTCAAGACACATATGCGTGAACAGAATCTCCGCTGTTCGAGACCGTTCTCCCTGACTGAAGATTCCTCCAAATTTTCTTTAGTCCTATTAACTGGCAAATGCCGCGGAAATACTTAAACTTGAACCCGGAATGTTCCTTCCCAAATTTCGTTTCCAAATATCGTTTCATTGCGTACATCGCTAGTGTCCGCCGCCTATGTACCATATGGAGTAAGAAAATATACTGCTATATCCAGTTAGTTCATCCATAACAATTTTAATTAATAATGAAATTTTTGCACATGCTAGGTGACCGAACTGCCACATATTATTTGAGTGTGCAGATATCCCTTGGTGGGTTAAAAGAGTTGCAGAACTCAACGGGGCTTTTTCAATTTAAACCCCGCCAGTTAAGGGCTGAAAATAGCGAACTTCGTTTTACTCCCCGCTATGACCGTCACCCGCTCAGCGTCTACGCAGATAGGTAAGACGAGTAAAGTTCTCCGCTGGCAATTCTAACTTCAAATAGCCCCGTTGAGTTCTGCAAATCGTTTAACGCACGAACGGATATCTGCACACGTAAATACGGGGTAGTTGAGCCACTATGTAGAAAAACAATTTGTCAATTCATTAACAAATTTTAAATATCCAAAATATATTTAATGTTGCAATAAAGGATGTAACATATAAGAAAAGTTATCAGGTGGCATTCCTGTAGATTGACTCAACAGCTAGAGTAGAATTTATAAGCCTCTCGACTTCAACACTGAAAGTAACTGAGTAATGGTCATTTTGTCAGAGTTGAGTGAGAGTTTGGATTCACATCTCACAAAGAAGCTTGGTTTTGATCTCCTTTATGTCTAGCTTTTTCTTTAATAGTTCTGCATAAGATACCGTATAAAAGCTAGAAATAATTTATAGTGGCAATATTTTAAGGTATTAGGAGAGAAAAATTAATTAATCTTTACAGTATCTCGTCCAGTGTGCAAGATGCAATACACTATTTAAATCATTATGCGATTAAAATTAAGCCTTGGTTTTAAGCAAACCGTGCACCTCCTATCTGCACAATATTAAATACGCAAAGCTTTGGTAAACTCAGCTCAAACTATTCAACAAAGGAAATGAAATTCTGCCATAGTATTCTCTATAAATGTTATTGCCTATTAAATATAATTAAGTTGTTTTTACTCATTGGCCCTATTTTTCCTGATTTTTTTTCCAAGTGTAAGATCAAAATCATAAAATTCCAAAGTTAATATTTCTTATAAACAAAAATGGTGAAATAATCATTAATATCTTATGTTTGAGAGTAAGAACAGTTTAATAATATTTACGTTAAAATGAAGTTTCTGCATGAAATCGTTTTCACACTGAGCGTACCTCAAGTTCAAAAAATGTTAAACACAAAAAGTTGCGTTAACCAAAATCAACAAGGCAAGAAAAGGCTTGCAGATGTTTAAAGAAAATGGCACTTCTATTGATACTTCAAGGCTGAAAATTCAGTATCTGACTCTTAAAATGCCAATGCACAAGAATCACCAAAAACAAATGCTGACCATTTTAACCCTCATTGAGGTATTCGGTTTTTAGCCCCTTCACCTCGGGAGATGAAACACTAATGTTGAATGAATCTATTTTAAAATCTTATATGTTAGATAAACATGACTTTATCTAGTATCCTTTAATTTTATATAAAGCCTACTAAAATTCTTACAAAACCACATTTTGTATCAACTTCATTTTAATTGACTTAAACCTTATCAAAATACTTTCATAACGCATTAATTATAGGTAAAAACTGGACACAGGATATCGATGCGATAGTCAAATGTTTAAAAGCGGGTCGCTGTATGCTGTCTTAGAGATTCCATGTCCTCTTCTTGACATAGGAAATACACCTGAATAATGACCACTTCATAAAATGATCGAGTATTGAACATTTCAAACAAAGGTTACAAATTTCTTGAAAATAGCTGATGCAAAAATAAATTTTTAAAAAATCCGATGTGTTCCATTAACATAACTTTCTCCAGCTGTTCTAAATACAAAGTATTATTACAAAATATTATTCTTTTATTTACATCATTCTAATCGAGATAAACATTAGCAGAGTTGCTCTCATTACTTGCTGCATTGTAAATGCAAGGGAAATAAGGGCATAAATTATGCTAAGGCAATAGTCACGTTTTTCAAAACCTGGTCGCTTTGTGAAACAATTGAGGTTCGGTTCGCTTTGCATGGCCCGTTTGAGAAAATTTAGGTAGTTTAAACCTGAAAAAAATAAGAAGGAATATTTCAAAAATGGTCAACTCTATAAGAAAAACGCATGTTACATAAATTATGTTTTAACGAGGTCTGCATTTTTTGTGTATTACGTTTTTGTCTATCTCCTACGGTACAATCGTTATGCAAAATTCTGCAAATCTTATCCAGAATAAAGAGGTCTTCAGAGACTATTCCCACATAGTAAAAATATACATTTTGTTTGTGATATAAAAATCTTTAGTATAATGGCATTTTAATCAAAATCGTTACAGACATTTCTGAGAAAATCAAAATTTTCAAAAAAACTTGCGTGTAGAGGGTAGCTTGTGATGGGGGATTTTTATTAAATCTTCGTGTTCATCTTTGGAAGATACTAAACATAAGTACCAAGTATGGAATTTAACGGTCCTTTCGTTTCCGATATATGCTGCCCACAGACACATAAACACGGACATTTTTCTAAGAACGCCTTCTTCCGACTCAGGGGACCTCACAACATATTTTTCTGGTGAAATCTAGACCTCGAATTTTTGGAAGGAGTACAGTACCTTCCCTAGCTACTATGCTGTACTATGTACATACGTGTTAGAGAAAGTGAAAAGATATGTGAGATAAATTGCGTGTTTTAAAAGTAACAAAATTTCCTGTGGAATAAGCATTCTGCCAGTTATACTATATTTTAACAAATGCGGAAGAGGACTTCAGAGGTTGTTCCCTGAAAACTCAAGATATGCTTTGATTTGTCATAATAATATCTTAAACATATGACATTTAATTAGGGTCGCTAGGGCCATTTTAAGAAAATAAAAAATGAGCACACAATTTTGATGTGAAGGACGGTATTTTCTTCTAAACCATCGTCTTGTTGGAAGGCACTGAGCTTAAATGTGAAGTTTGATATTTAACCAACACCTAGTTTTTAATTAAGGTGTTCGCACACATACATGTTTCTTTTGGATTCAATGGGCCTAAACGTATGTATTTCCGGTGAAATCCCTATATAGAATATTTTTGGTGGAATGCAGTACCTACTGCACCAACTAGCAACATGGTAGACAACGTAAAAGTGGTTGTAGCATAGGAGAGATTTGGAGCACTCACTTTGAGGTATTTGAACCACTCCCATTCCTTTTCCAAACAATACTCGATAATTATTTTTTTTTCCTCGCACAAGTCGATATGTGGAACCAGAGTTGAAAGGTAGAACCAGAGAAAAGCTGAATGCCACTATGATAATTAATGGCTCCTTCACAAGAGGCCGTGGGTTTAAATTCCGGCTATCAAATTGAATTTTTCAGTTTCAATCTACTTTTCAATAATCTATTCGCCCATAAGAAACGCTGCCGAAGGCTTAAAGGATTGGACTGACTCATTGATGGTGTCCCCAGACCCCGAAGCAGACCACTGCTCGTATACCCTATGGGCACTTTGTGACTATGTGACTCCAGGGAGGGAGGTATGAGGGCAGAGACCTGAATAGCGACCAGATGCGTATGACGATGAGTGCAAGCATGGATGGGAACCCATATTGAAGGGTTCAAGGCCCCCCGGGCCCAACCCACAAGTGCGGAGCTTCTGAGGGTCTCCCAAAAGCCCAAAACTACCCGAAGGTGGCCCCCAATTGCCGAAATGGTTGAAATTCATCATCCTGCTTATAAAACTATTGCTTTTCAAGCTTATTGCAGTTGGTTTTATTTTGTAATATTTAGTAACTATTACTTGTTAGGAAAAGGAACGAATCAATATGTTACAAGAAGCGCGGTTGCAGAAATTCTCTCTTTCTTTCTTTCTTACTTTTAGACCATTACAAGATCATTTTGACTGCTTGGCCATGAGCAAGTTTTTCAACGTAGCTTCATGCAAGTACTTGAAGAAATGGAATTCAAATTTTTCTCCTTAAAAATGAAGCATTTTTCTGCTTATTTGGGTATTAAGGCAGACGTATCTGTAAAACTGCAAGAAGTTCAGATTCTCTGTCTGATCGCTTTGTTGTTGTTGTTGTTTTTTCCTTTTTTTTTTTTACCTTAAATTCATAGCATGAAACATAGTTCTCACATTATTTTAAGACCATATCAAACCGTTAATAAGATACAATTATATTATTTATTCATAATTCATATTAATCAACTTTGGATATAGTAATATAAAATTCTTCTTGGCCACCATGGATAACGTATTGCTCCCAAATGCTTAAGTAGAACTTAGTAAGCAAAGAAACAAATTATTGAGCAGGCTTTTTTTGATTTTTGTATGCATATTGAATGTTTAAACAAGTGCAATGCAACTGATGAACTATACTATTTAATATTTTTAACAAGTATTCAAAAATGT
This sequence comes from Hymenopus coronatus, assembly GCA_030762935.1. NCBI lineage: Eukaryota > Metazoa > Arthropoda > Insecta > Mantodea > Hymenopodidae > Hymenopus > Hymenopus coronatus. Next base: position 248,775,818 of record CM060900.1, on the reverse strand, counting down.
TTCTTTCCGTGATTCTTAAAACTTGAAGCTATTTAAATATAAACTACGGTCCAAGAAGTACCTATTTTGAATGATGAAAAAGCTGAAAAGATGAAAAATGCAGTTTAAAGCCCAATGCAGAGTTTTACCGAATTAGCTATTTATGGCTTCATATTATTTATACTAAACCCCCAATTGTTTATCATGAAAGTACAAAAAAACCAAAATCGAAAACAGTTCAAACTTTTAGCAAATTTTATTGGACAGACTGCCTTAATTTCCAATATAGTAAACCGGAGGTCAGAAAGTTTCTACGCAGTCCTACCTAATCTTTGACAAACTGCATAACCGCATGGTTCTGAGGGAAACATCAAACAAAAAGTTTTTTTTCACAAACAATCTATGGCGCGCTAAAGACTCTTTTTATGTATCATATGGAAATTCTGGGTCAGTAAACACTTCCTTTTAATAAGTAAACCATTATTAGCGTCTGATGTTTCTTAAATAGGCTTACATTGAATTAAGAATTCCTTAGTTTCAAAAGCAAACATGGCAAAGCTTCCCTGGCCTTTCAAACGCGATTCTTCAGGAGGTGTGCTTCAAGGAGGTATGTTTTTCTTTTCGCTACTTTAATCAAGCAGATTGTGAAGACGCGCAGCCATCTTCAGATTTCGACTTTGCAGAGAAAACATTTAAGGGACATGTGGCTAAAATTTTGTTAATTATTCACTTTTGTGTCTAAAAATAGAGAATGGTTTTCGATTCCACATGTGTTATTAAACTTTAACCTACAGCGAACATTTTTATAAAACTATGAGTGGAATAATCTATCTTATCATGACATTCATAGTCTTTGTGCTATACCCAAAGGCAGGAGAGAAGCAGACATTACTACAAGCGCAGAAGATTTATACAAATATCATTGGGGAAGAGAGGGTAATGTCTGAAGAGGTGGAACATCGGTGCATAATTCTGAAGATTGAAATAGGGTTTTTCGCAACCGGTTATTCGGCATTTCCCTGTAAAATGCTCTATATTTCTTCTGAAAGATTCAAATTGCTCTACCCTAGGAGGCAATAGACTTTCTCAGGGCATTTATATGCTAAGCATAATTTTTTTCTCATACTAATATAAAACGTAAAGCAATGGCCGTCTGAAATAAATATCTGTAACATCTTAAATGCCTTAAATATAAGTATACACATCACAATTCAGGCTTCAGAAATACAGGTTTGCACACCTCTGACAAATATAAAATAATAAAAATAAAAGTTATTAGCAGGACACAAAATTACTATAATTTTTCTGGTTACGATGCAGTTGCAAAACGCTAATTTGATGTGTGAGGCAGTTTTAATGAAACTGCGTCTTAATACTGGCAAGATAACATTATGAGAGTGAAGATGCCAAGAGATGATTAAAAGTAACATAACATCACAGAACAAGTAGACATAAATAAATATAGATAATAATTTGAAGAAAATTGTAACTAAAACCGTATGATTACTTAGCAGTAAATTTAGCTGAAAAAGAAAAAAGTCCTTGCAAGCAACTACAATAAACTTTAAAGCAGAGACGAACAAGCTGGACTTCTAAGTTGCTATATACCCGAATGTTACGCTGTTTAATTATCTTCTCAGTTAAGCGAAACTTCGCCCGAAGTCTTTGTCACAAAGAGGAAAGCGCTTTTTTCCCAGTTGAGCCAGTCCCTTATTCAAGCCGATTTCATATTTTGAAACGTGGTGTCAAAAGCACCAATAAAATTAATTGTTTGGAAAGTGACACGAAGGAATTTCTAAGCAGCGGCAATTTCCAGCTAATGATAACGAATCCTTGTTTCTTAAAAACCTCCCCGCAGATATGTATCATTCCGCGTTGCTTCACCTTCTCCTTTTCCCTGATTGGAAGTATTCCTTAGAAAGTTGACAAACAAGCTGAATGCCACGCAAGGATAAGTGATATAAACACTCTGTCATGATAGGCATGTCGTGTTGTCATCTTCAGAGGCAGGTTTAAAACGAAGGATCCTCCCATGTATTTGTCGATAAATTTTTATACGATTGTTTTATGCATTAATACTTCTTACATAATGTATTTGATTCACACAGTTATGAGAACGTGAATTTGACAAATCTCTTCGGATATATTAGCATAAATCATCATATTAAATAAGAAACTACTTTGTTCCTAAAGACAACCCATTCACAACAGCAAACAATGAGAGGTGACTAGTCACAAGACAGCTAAGAGATACGGGACAAAGTTATAGGGAGCAAGCCTAAATATACTATACTGCAAGTGGAAAAAATACATAAGCCTGTTGTCTAGAGAGGAGTGCGGCAATCATCGCTAGTAAGTATACGCTAACTGCACGACTGTGACTCTTAAAAATGTAATACTGCGCCAATTTAAAAACAGCAACGCGTTTCAGCAGTTGAGAAGGAAAAACAGTCATCGTCAGTAGGGAGCCATTTTAATAACGAGAAATGTGACAAAATTCTGCTAGTATGCGAAAGGTGTCCTTAATAAATACCGCATTTTACTAAAATCAACTTAGATTGTCAGTGTTCGCTTTCAACGAGGTTACAAAGAAGGCAATTGCAGGAATTTTGGATTATCGCTTGGAAGTGTTCAATAATTGGAACATTCTTGTCATACCTCGTATTTTCATCAGCTCCAGCAACCCTATTATCCCTGTGCACGCCCAAGCCTGAAGCAAGGAAACTATTACCGTAGTTAAAATGTACTTGCTCAACAACCCTTACCATCTCCGAGTCGCCCAGAAGCAGAAGTTAAACGGGTCCGGAATGTTCTCAAGACGAACATCACATCGTGTCTGAGAATTTCAAGATCATCCAACAGGTGTGCCTCAATTTAAAGGTAGGAAACCCACAACACTACTGAGCCAACACACCAAAGAGATGCCTCATGTGGTAATATGTGCCATGAGAGTTATTCAGGAAGTAGCAAACATTTGTTTTTAATGTTGAAGAAGAATGTTTGATTAAACACAAGTCTTACAAAACAAACCTTAGCTTTTTTTAGTCACATCATTGTATTCGTTGTTTAAACATGTTCATAAAATGTGTCCAAGAGTTTTAGAATTTCCCTGTTGTAGTTGGCTGCCTCAGTCAAGGTGTTCGGACACAATTTCACCGAAAGTGACAAACAAGCCGAGTGCCACGCAAAGATAAGCGATATAAGCAGTCCGACATGACATAGACATGTCGTGTCGTTATCATGAGAGGCAGGTTTAAAACGAAGGATCCTCCCATGTATTTGTTGATAAAACCTTATACGAATTTTTGAGGCATTAACACTTTTTACATAATGTATTTAATTCACGCAATTATGAGAATGTGAATTTGACAATTCTCTTCGGATATATTAGCACAAATCATCATGTTAAATATGAAACCACTTTGTTCCCGAAGACAATCTATTCACGACAGCAACCAATGAGAGCTGATAGTCACAAGGCAGTTAAGGGATACAGGGCAAGGTTATAGGGAGCAAGCCTTAAATATTCCATAATGCAAGTGGAAAATGTTTGGGGAAATCAATTTTAGCTCATTTAGTGTTACACATCTGTCTTGCACAATTTTGTTGCTCACATTGTATTCTGCAAATCATTGTGATGAGTAAAGACGTCGCAGTCAATTTTCATCATTCGTACCATCCATTATTGAATATTTAACACCACTTTCTTATATTTCTTATGTTAGTTACTGTATCACCACATACTGCTTTAGTTGACTGTACGTTTCTGCAGAAACCTCCGAGAATTAAGAAATCCGGTACTTCTCACCTCAAAGTCTGTGGAATTCAATATCTCATGCTCATTTTGAACAATCTCAGATAGCACAATAACGACTTCTGTCATCTGAAACTCACACAACACTGAGAAAAGATGTCTATGAAGTCATTCAACCTTGAATATAAGCATGACAGTGATCTGCACAGGGGAAATGAGTAAACGGTTGTTAATGTTAGTCTGACCATCTGATTATCGTAAGTCCGTGATCAGTTTGACCCTCTTTCGTTTCAAAATATTAAATTTGAAAATTCAATGTTAATTCACCTTAAGCAGAGCTACCTTAAACAGTTTAATTGTGACTAATATTTAAAAAAAAGCAGTATATTACGCTCAGAGCTACTCAATTTTCTGATAAAAATACTATATTTGAGATTTGCTACATGTGTTGAAGGGTGTAAATAGCCAGGCAGCAATACAGAGAGAATAAAGTAGAATATATGCAGAATAAATTCACTGCTGTTGCCTAGATAGTGCTTTGAGACAAGTTATTTTTGTCAGAAACTTATTATTCTAGGGTATAAGCATAACTTGTCGTCGGTGAAACAAGCAATTAGCATAAGTGATTATATTTCAGTTCCGTAGTGATAACAGCGGGAAAGCTGACAACACCTTCTGCTTAGACATGTATAGGACCAATGAACATAAGGTAGTGATTAATGGGTGGAAGCTGTAGGGTTGATCAGTAGTCGCTGGTTTTGGAGAAGTGAAAATGGTGTGATGGTATTTTCGGTAGAATCGCCCATCCGTTCCCCTCTGCCTTATAGATATGTCAATGTGCTCGGTGCACTCATTAAATGACCTTTCTCGGTTTTGCATAAGAAGAAGTAATAGTGATATTCAGCCACAATTTGATGACTTTTTGGCTATATATTGTAAATGAAATGTGATTAAAATCGAATTAATGACATTTGGTAATTGTTGTTTTATTATAACTTTATCTATATATTTCAGCATCAAAATGATACAGGCATATTTTATGTGATTTACTATATTTTAAACCTATTTTAGCATAATATTTAAAGTAATGCTGCATGGGCGTGAAACCTCTTAAAGACACCTCTAAATGGACATTTAAATAGGCTGTGAAACAATAAAGGAAATGTCAAAATTAGACAAAGAAGGGATTAGAACCCCTAATAAAGCCCACAGAGCAGCACAGTAGAGGACAAGCTAGCAAAGAGGTGATTGCAAGAGGAAACTGGAAGATGAAAAGGAGGATTGCCCAATATATGGAGCAGGAATGCACTGAAAACCTTATAGAGACTTTTTCTGTTAACTTAGAACTTTTTCACATACAATGTAGCGTTTGTTAACATCTAATAAATATAATGTTTTGCATTTCCAGTACATTTTTAATATACTATTGCACACACTTTAACACAGGAGTTTTAAGAAATGTTTATTGTTTCCTAGTTTCGTAAAAATGTATTGAAATATAAAGAAAAATACTGTTAATAAAAAATTATATTGGATTGAAAAGGTAAAACATTAAAAAAAAAAAAAAATCCCGTGAAAAATTTAGCAAAGCAACAATCCCATTACTGAAAAAAGTATCCTTATATTCACAGTATATTCAGAAAACCCTACAATAAATATGAATAATTTAATATTGATAGAATTCAAGTAGTTTTTTCTCGTCTGAAAAAAATGTATTAACGGCTTTTTATTTAGAGTATGAATTTATTCTTTACAGGTATAAAATCACAGATAATCACTCGTGAATTGCTATTGGTCTGAAATGCATTTACCACAAGACCTCCTCTTTATGCAATGCACAATAATTTTCTTTTCTTTCTGAACCTCTTGCTCTCAACAACCAATACCTGAATATCGTTTCTAGGAGGCAATACAAATTCAAAAAGGGCATGGTCATTTGCCGTTCTTAATGAGTCCAGATTATCATGTCATTTTTAAATGTTGCATCATAATCATTGATAATGTGTATGTAAATGTTTATCATGAGTCTCAGGTATGAAAATGCATATTATTATACTATTTTGATCCTTTTATACCATTATGTACCTATATTACGGTTTTTTCGAGTTAAGTCATTATTTTATCATTTTTGCCCTTTACATTACTTTTTAGCAATTCTATTACATTTCCATTAAACATATAAAGAGTTTCATATTATTAAAACTTTAGTTAACTATAACTAAACATCAGAAATGTCACTTTTCAATGGAGAAATAATAGTATGTTTGTGCATCCTTTACTCGCATTCTTGGGAAAAAAACCGTTCCTCTTTAATGGCTAGTTTGTAAAGGTATTTCTTTTTTGTAGATGGAGAGGTCAATAGGGTCAGTGCAGCAGGTAGGATTATAATTATGAATAAAATTACTGTCCAAACTAGCGATTCCCTTATATGATTTTTGAGTTCGTAGAGTCTGGTTTCTCCCGTCCTCTTCCTTCGCAATGCATTTTTAGATATAACATGAGAACTCAAATGAGTTAATGCTATAGTTTTTTTAAGAGTTGCTTCTAAAATAACGTTCTTAAGTTCATTTTCAGGTTCTTCAAATAAGAGTCTGGATAAAACACATTCTCATTAATTTTCTAAATTATCAGTATTCTTATGCCTATTTTTTTTCTACTTATGGAGTAACAATGACATTAATTTACACATATCTACATGTAAAGTATTTTTAACATTCTGTACATTAATTGTAATATTATATACATTTATTTTACTCATTTTGTGATTATGTAAATTTAAAAGGATTTAGAGCCATTTTATAAGTAACTTTTGAAACATTTTTATTAAATCCAATGCCTGGTAGTAACGCATGTTTTTAGATGAGGGAGCTTCACGTAAACATAGCTTGTTGTGGAAAACGAATGCTATAACACTTCAAATAGCCAAATGGTAATTACCTAAAGTCAGTTAAAGTCAGTTAACAGCTGAAGAATATTCATGGAGTTACATTTTCCTTAATAGAACAATATTTAATCAACTCTATCTGTTTTATCTATGTGATAATTTCATTGTGATATGAATACAACACATTTTAGTGTGCGGAGAAATAATACCATTCTGTTTATATTTTAAAACACAAAGGGAAAATAAAATATATTAAATTTTTTCTTATTTTTTCAAATGCCGTTTCAGGAGCCAGAAACACACTATAACTTAAATATTTCAATAATAGGGGTAAAAACTAAAAAGTGAACATTGATTCTCAAAAATATGACGCATCCAGATGCTAGGTACCAAATACAACGTCCATATTTGCATATGCTTTCCAATTACCTACCGCCTAATTATTATTGCAACCACTATCATAACCACTAATTTTATGCTTAATCATTCTTTCATGTGTGTTAAGCTGCACTATGAGAAAATGCCTATTTTATTTTACCTGTTTTTTCCCTTCTTTTTCTGTGTATTTCACTTTTTCCTGCGTTTTTCTTTGTTTTCCTATTTGTGTTTCCGTTGTTTTCTTACATATACACATTCACAATCACATAAACTGCAATGCCGAGGCCGGACACGAACAGGCGATCCTCTGTGCCACGAAGCACCAACGTGAGGTACTTTAGCCAGCACGGCCAAGGGAACCGGCACAATTTATATACCAGGTGGCCTAACAGCACCGTATTTCACGTTGACTTAGTGCGTTGAAAGAACTGCAAAGCTTGACGGGGCAAATTGAAGTAAACATCGTTCAGAGGCGGTGATAGCGCGAGCGACCTGCGTACTACTCCTCTTGCATATCAGCTGAAATGTGAGGCATTCTCACTCATTGAGCGTAGTTCTCAGGTTTGTATTACAGTACTTGATTCGTGTATACAGGAGCACTACAAACATGTTTTCCATTCAGTTACAGAGATTTTATTTTTGAGAGTAAAATCACCTGTTAGATTGGGAATTAATTAAAAAGTCTTTAGTTCAGTTATAAGTATCCGAAAGCTAGTTTTTTAATTGTATAAACGCGGTTCTTATTTAACAAAAGAGGCGTTACCCCTTATAGGGCTAGATCAAAATGTTAAGGCGCTGTAACATAAAACATGCAAGAGAACACGCAGTATTTCACTTTCTTTATTATTATCATTATTATTATTATTATTATTATTATTATTAATTATTATTACTATTACACTTTTTATGGATATACATATTATTATTACTATTATTATTATTACTATTATTATTATTATTATTATTACCACTATACGCATAATAAGAATACAACAAAGATTAAACCACTGTAACAGAAAACAAATTATCAAAGCATATAGAGCTGTTTCTATTGATACCGCTGTAATTATCGCAGGCATTGTACATTTATATTTGTCTAGTATTGCAAAAGCTGAGATAACGCTGATAGGGAAATGATTTGCATATGATGACGTAATCTTACATTTGGTATTAGAAATCACAATATTAAGATTTTAACACATGGTTCATTTTTCTCTAGAGAAGGAATGGTGGATGAACTCGGTTGCACCTCTGTAGTGCTCAGTAATGGCAACGAAATTCATTCAGAAGTGGCTAGACTCCCTACAGAGTGTTCAATTGCACAAGCATATAGCTCTTTGCTATTAAGGAAGCTGTCATTTGGTCCAAAGTTCATAATTCATGCTGCATTTCTAATTATTCACAAACTGAACTTACTGCTATAAACAATAATTACAATTTAAATACTTCGGCTAAGTTTTTACCTGGCTAGAAGCCCGAGAAGATCTTGAATTAACACGTCGCCAGGAAAGCTATAGTTCTTATTTTATATATATATATATGTTGTCATGGTTGCAGCTTGACGGACAAATAATTGTTTAATAATTGGAATAATTTATAATTATTTTGGTAGCTTTTACAGACATATATGATTTCTTTCAAAGTTAAAGATTGCATTTGTCTTAGTCATGTAGGACAGAGCAACACATGTCATAGTCATGCCAGGATATCCCATTTCGTGTGATTCATGCTCACATGCTGTGACATCTTGTGACTATGTGGGTGTCCTTTAACCTTTTCAGTAATTGGCTGTTATAATTATAAAGTCAGGACATAACTCCCTTATATGGGAAATATGATGTGTCAGTCCAGGAATGTAAAATCTATAAAAACTAGCTACACATCCGGCTAGCGCTCTTGTTCGTCATGGTCTTAGTCGTCTGGGTGCACGATGCACATCTTCTGTTTGTATATTTTGAACTTATAGAATCTTTACTGTGAACCAAGCCGCAACCTCAACATGTTTCCAAAGGTAAAATGTATCTGTTATTCTTCTCACTTACTCTTTCTTTGTCCCTTTAAATATGTTTAATGTGAAAGTTAGCAACTGTGAAATAAATAAGTAGTAAATTGTTAAATTCTACCCTGTTATTGTTACGTCTCTAATCGCTTTCCCCCTAGGGTTGCAACAATATATATATGTCTATCATGGGTACGAGGCCATACCGCCACAGAAGGGAATGAAACAACTGATGAAATGCCAAAAATTTAGCTGCTACCTTTAATTTAAAGTTTACCTACAATTTATGTCCCATATCGTACGCTAGGAATAAAAAGAAAAGAGTATATTATATCACATTGGAACGAGCAATGGATGTCCAGCTTCAAAGGAACCACCACAAGAGAAATCTTCTTTTCAATAGTTGAATGTCGTCTACACTGTAAAAATATCATTGCAGATTTCATATTAACTCCGTTTTTGTCAGGATATGGTAAATTTGGTTATTATTTAAAAATATTTAAGATACAAAGATAGAACAGAAATCAATGTATATGTACTGAAAGCAAATGTTGAACATCATTTACTTCACCGCAAAATCACCGCGTTAAAGAAGAATTTTCGATACACATTTAAATTGTTGTAATATTAAATTTGACTAATCGTATTAGAAAATATCCAGAAAAAATGCTGTCTTAAGGAATTATAAAGCGCTATAGTATTCTTGTTATAATATGCACTATCTATCTTATTTTCCTTCATTAGTATGACTTGCATATAGTTATGGCTAATTTACTGATTAATATTTTGAATTCATTTCTATTATAACTATAACCCTAATATGCCTTCGGGTGAAATGTGGTTTTGTGTACTTATATATTCAATAAACGACGAAAAACATCCAATCACGAAAGCAGGTAAAATTTCATTGTACTATGTGTTTGCATATTTATCGTTACTAAGTGCTTCGAGGTAGTCGGCTTATACGAATAGTGCTAGTAGCAAACATAGTGGAAGACTTTTTCTTTCGTATTTGCATTTTTCATCATATAATAATAATATAAATAATAATAATAACAACAACAATTCAATTCAATTAAACACTGCGTGCTCTGCACTTTTTTTTTTTTTTTTTTTTTGTTACAGCGCCTTAACGTATTGATTTAACCATAAAGTGGGTTAAATAAGAATGTTAAATAAGAACAGCGTACACGCGACTACAAATTTAGCTATTGTCGGATATTTTAAGGTGAGATAAAGAATTTTTAAATAATTTCCCAACCTAAGAGATCTTTTACTCTCTGAAAAATGAAAGTTCTATAACTGAAGTGGCAAACATGTTTGCAGTGTTCCTGTATACACGAATCACGAACTGTAATAGAAAGCTGGAAATTCCTCTGAATGAACGAGAATGCCTCACCGTTTCCGCTAATATGCAAGAGGATAAAAATGCAGGTCGCTCACGCTATTCCCGCCACGAGTGATGTTTACTTCAGTTTGCCCCGTTGAGCTCTGTAATTCCTTAAACGCACGAAAAGTTATCTTATAACGTGAAATACGGCGCTATTGAGCCACCTGGTACAACGTCTCAGGAAGCAGCTTCAAATGTTATCAGACCATTCGCGGGTTCCTAGTCATTTTTTGTTTATGTAATATCCAAATCAGAAGCTCCTTATGACAGTCTTCCCCTTACAATTTTCAGATTCTGCGCTATAACAGGTATAAAAAGCTCATTCCACAATATCCAAAAACACCTTTCCTACTTAAGACTTCAAGCACTACGTAATCAGCTTTTTACTTCAGCCAGCAACTGTCATTTCTCTATGTGACTGGTCTGAAAAGCGATCCAGACAAACAAAACCGAACTAAAATCCATGTTATAATCTATGGGAATTGAAAGGTTGGTTCGGATAAGGCATCTATGAAAGTGTTTCGCTATAATTGGTACAAAAGGGAAAGTCAGACCAATACGAAATAATTCGTCCTTCTAGGGAAGAGATGAATGACTGTTTGCATGTGTAGTGAAACCGTATAAGGATGGCATTTATATGCTACCTTTGGTCAGTGACATGGAGACGAACAAACAATTGTGTTTGTTTCACGTTTTATTATATTTTATTTTTGCGTCTAAATGCAACGAAGGATTTTGAGAACTAGTCAGAAGCTCAAGGAACAGAGCATTTTAGGCTGAGGAAGGATTGAGCTACATTTGTCATTACCAACATAAACAGCTGTATTCCATTATGGGCCACATTTTATCCACTTATATGTAGATATTTAAATTGCCAAAGGCTTCACACTAAGTGAAAAAGTGCTTGAAACAACAGATATTTCTGAATTAAAATCCCCATCAAATCCTGCTCAGATTTGTGCGCAAATATTGCCACTCTTTTTTTTATCCACTTTACTGCTACACTGTTAGCTGTGTACATGACAATTAACAAAGAAAATTGACGATTCATTGAGAATAGCACACGAGAATGCAAGACAAAAGTTTTGCGTAAAATGGGAAATTGATTATTTCGTAGTGCCGAAAAGTAAAATCACTGAATATTTATTGTGTTCTGATCAGTTGTGCTACGTGGAAAATCATAACTAGAGCTCGGTCTGGGGTCATGAAATTGTCGGATTGAGGTTCGGTGCATACAGAGTATAACTATGACGTGGTGGATTAGGTGTGGTCTCTACAGCCCGTTTCAAAACGTGTTGCACTATCACTGCCTGGCCTCGTTCAGCTCCTGCTAATAGATAAACCAGTGAACATTGAAAGAGAGTGCAGATTAAAAAATGTCGAAAATACGAAGTGGTAAGCGTTCGATACTGAACAGACTTGTGGATGATTCAAACATATTTTCAGTGACAGGAGTAGAACCTTCTCTTTCGATACAGAAAAGGTGTATCTCGAAATTCACTGCAGTGAATTCTGAGTAAGTTGGGCTGATTTATGTTCATTGTCTTTTCAGATCTCTTCATATTATTATCCTGAATCTTTGTATCAAGTTTTGTACTTTTGTTTGTAAAAGTATAAGGTGTTTTTATTTGCTAATCATATTATGAAATAATTGTTTTATTGTGCTATTTTATGCATTAGACCGATGAATATGTCAATAAATGTAATGAGGTACTTTTAGAGCTGGTTATGCCTCATAACCTGTTTACGCCGTCTGCATGTTTACACTACAAGCTCCTCCCCACTACCCTCTCTTTATACCGCTGAGTACTCTGTGTGCCCCTAATTGTTTGCGCTCTATTATAAGACGATATTTTAATTCTAAAATGCTAATGGATATGGAAAACTAAATTTTCAGGTATGACTTTAAAAAATGAACTACACTAAAGGTTATAACGCTCCAGTTTAAATGAAGATACCGTTGTATTAATTACTGCGTCTCTCCGTGTCTGTCATTAAGCCTGACATTAATGCATTTGTGTCGAGAAAAGGTGTCAGCGGCCCCCCCCCCAAAAAGGTTTGTAAAGTATTTGAGGAAGAAAATGCAAAACATATTTTAGTAACCGCCACTCGCCTTCCTTTAAAGTTAGCTAGCACCGCCCTTCTGTATTTTACATGCCGAACATGTAAAATAACAGCTTCTTAATAGCAGCTCCAGCTGGAATGGGGAGACCTCACACTTCTCCTCCGTTTACCAGCTCCTCAAGGCTGCACTAGACGCTTATCCTAATGTCGTCTAATTTTCTAGCAGATTCTCTAAGCTCGTTTTCGATTTCATTCTGCTACCGAATGGGTGGACAGCCTATTATATGGATCCGTGTAAAAAATCAGTCAAACGGTATTGCTGAATTCATACAATCAAAGAAGCAATTGCCTATGGTCAATAAAAGACATTCCTATCCAAAAATGATCGTAAATCACCGAGAATATATTTTAATTAATATTGCAATTCCGGTGTGAATTTCTGCAGATATATTTGATGTAGGTGCGTAACATACCGAATTACTTACGCAATTGATTAATTAACGTGTAATGTCTAATAGACGAAATTGTGGCTACTGCAACATACAAGGTGTGAAATAATATCAGTCAGTCTACTCAACAGCTATACGGATTTTAAAATACCATATCTTTGAAGATTTAAAGTACCTCATTGATATAACAGCCCCTTGCACAGTTTTTCCAATTCACGTATAGGTTCCAATCTTATAGAGTAGCTTGATTTATTTATTTTTAATTTTATTCATTCTATTTTACTTATTTATTCATTGTTTAACTCTTGAACACGTATGCGTGGCTTCCTGCATTTGCATGAATAGAGACAACACTACAGCTTTGGATCCAATAGACTAATATGATGACATGGGAATTAATATCGGTTTAACCCCTATGACTCGTGGGACTAAGTATTAGAATGGAATAACTATATTTAATAGTGTATGTTTTTCACTTCCTCGACGTGTATATACAATGTCCATAGCAGCCAGAGAAGGTATTGTATTCCACCCAAATTTCGATACGTGTACTGAGACGCGCTGAACCTAAAAAAGAGTATTCCTAGAAAAAGGTCCATGTGTGTGCGTGTGTAATTGTGTGTCTCTGGACAGCATAACCCAAAATCAAAAGGTCGGATACATACTGAACGTGGTATTTAAGTTCAGAATATTTTAAGGATGCAACACCGAGAGTTTTGATAAAATCCCTTTGTCCCCAATCACCCTTTTTATGGAACGTTTTCAGAACATTTTGATTTGCCCAAAAATGGCTCTAACGATGTTTATTACAATACCATATATTTAAGTAATTTTCATGATAAGGGAAAGGTATAGCTTGAATTTTCTGGGAATAGCTTTTGAAGACCTCCTCATTCTGGATTACTTTGGTTTAACTTGTGACCCGTAAGAGATAGACGAAACTTATTACAAAAAAACTTATGTGTACCATTCACATGACTTTCTCTATAACCCTGCAACAAATTATTCTTAAAAAGCTTATACTTCTATTCACTTCATGCTAATCAGTAAAACATTAGCAGAAATAGCCATATTACTTGCTTCCTTGTAAGTAGAGGTGAAATAAGGGAGTACCATAGGTTAAAGTGATAATCAAAAGCTGGTTGCTATGTCACTGAAGTTCCTTTGTATGGACAGCAGTTGACAAATTCCTGTATGAAAAATGTATAAGTTTTAAGTGTGTGTTTTTACGTGCTCTACATTTTTGTGCAGTAAGTTTTTATCCATCTCTTACGGTTTAGCAGTTATTCAAAATTCAGGAAAATTCATCCAGAATAAACTACTCTAAAGAGGCTATTCCCAGAAAATTCAAGATGTACATTTCATTTGTCAGGTAAATATCTTCACTATTCGAAATTTTAATCAAAATCGTTAGAGCCATTTTTGAGAAAATCAAAATTTTCGAAAAAAATTCCCTGTAAAGGGTAGTTGGGGGTGGGGGGATTTTTTCCCAAAATCTTCGTATCGCATTCCTGGAAGATACTAAACTTAAATACCAAGTTTGGTATTTTACCTACTTTTTGTTTTTGAGTTATCGTGTTCACAGTCACACGGACAAACACACACAGACCTTTTTCTGAAAATGCTTTTTTTGGATAAAGGGGACCCTAAAACACATATTTCCGGTGAAATCTCGGTATCGAATTTTTGGTGGAGTGCAATACCTTCTCTATACACTATGTACATAGTGCGTATAGAGAAAGTAAAAAACAGACAGACAGATAGATGATGGATGGACGGACGGACGGATGGATGGATAGGCAGGCAGGCAGGTAAGCAGGATAGATCTCAGATAGATAGGTAGGTAGATCTTGTTAAAACACACAGCCATATACATATTCTTTGTAGTTAACCGTTTCCGAAATATTCCTTGTTACTGGTTTCGTTTTTAAGCTGCTTAAACTTTTCTCAAATGCGAAGCTCTCTTTCGTTTTATATCTCTGTTTTTTTTTTTTGTTTTTTTTTTACTTCTGGCCATGTAAAGAGAACCGTACTTCAGTTGCTTCACGTAGCGACAGGTTTTAAAACATCATGTTTCGTTAGTACGAGGGGCGTTCCATAAATCCTTAGAAAACGATAGAAAAACAAATTACTTTTAGATTTTTTTTTTATTCTTCAACAAAATCTCCTTTTAGCTCGATAGACTTCTCCCACTGTATCTCCAACTGTTTCAAGCCTTTCAAAAAGTACGATTCCGTAAGGTTCTCAAAATAGGCATCTCTTTCGGAGATGACCTCTTCGTTAGACGTGAATCGTTTTCCGCCAAGCCACTTTTTCAAGCTTAGAAATAAAAACAGTCACTGGTGGCCAAATCTGGTGAATAAGGTGGATGTTTTAATATTTCAAACCTTAATTCTACAATCTTCGCCATCGAAACTGCGCAGGTGTGCACCTTTGCATTGTCTTAATGGAAGAGAATCCTTTTTTTTTTTTTTTTTTTTTTTTTTTTTTTTTGCCAGATGGGTCGTTTTTCTTGATTTCTCCGTTCAACCGGTTGAATAACGATTCAAAATAATCTCCATTTATCGTTCTTCCTTTCTGTAAGCAATCAATGTAGATGTATCCGCGTACATTCCAAAAAAACCGGGACCATTGCCTTGTCTGCAGATTTCACTCCCTTTGCCTTCTTTGGGGCCGGCTCGCCTTTAAAAACCCACTGTTTCGATTGCACTTTTGTTTCTGGAGTATAATGTTTCTAGTGCATCCATGTTCCACCCACAGTTATGTATCGACGCAGAAACTCGTCAAATTGTGACGGAAAAGTGCCAAACCAGCTTCCGAGTCGATCACATGATTACGTTTATTTTTCATTGAGAGCAAACGCAGCACCCAGCCTGCTCAAACCTTTGTCAGACCTAACCTTTGTTGCAAAATTGAGAACACTGTACGTTGTGGCCTCTATTATTTCGCGAAGTTTGATTCGTAGATCACCCAAAACTATATCCTGGATCTTTTCAGTCATTTCGGAGGAAGTCAGTTGTACTGTACGTCCGGAACGATGTTAATCATTTGTGGATGTACGGCCACGTTTAAACCCATTTATCCAACTGTAAATTGTTGCAAACGCAGGAGCAGATGTGCCCTGAACTTCATCCAAATCGGCTTTTATCTCTTTCGATGTTAAGCCTTTTAAATAGAAGTATTTAATCACCGCACGAAACTATTTTTTTTTTTTTTCCATTTTTCTGAATAAGCAAAAGATTGTTGATTCAATCGCCCATAGTAACGAAACCACGTGATGTATATAGCTCAGTCTTTAATTGCCGTCTAGCAAGAGACGACGGTTGCTAAATACAAACTACGAGCGTATTTTCTTGGATTTTCTAAGGACTTATTGAACGCCCCTCATATTGAGGACAAGCTATCAGCCTCTATATACCCTCTAGAGAAAACAAATGCCTTACATTTCCGAGACTGTTAGAAATTCAGGAGTATATTACATACTGACTTATAATTAAACGTAAAATGAGAAGTGCTTTGAATAGTCTTGATGTTTTAATTTTCCGCTACATTCTTCTTATGAGACAATATTTTCCGACCGCTTCCCCCTCATCCCTTGCTCCTTCGCTGGCTCAGTTTCTGAGAACCCCTATTCCCGATCAATGTTATAGCTTTGAATACAACATCCACCATCGTCACACTAATAGATGTGAACTCTATGCTATGAAAGAGGAGACAGAATGGAGGGAAGTAAGGAGGAACCCACAATTGGAAGGGATTCAATAGCTGTACACCTACTCATTCACATGGCTTTCTCTGCCTATTTTGTAACAAACTATTCTTAAAAAAGATTGTTCCTTTTTATATCATGTTAATCAAGATAAAAATTACCATAAATTCCCTTGTTACTTAGTCCTTTATAAATAGAAGGCAAATAAGACAATATACTAGGCTAAAGCGATAGACAAAATCTCTTAAAAGCTGTCGCTATGCGACTTTCATTGAAATTTGGTTCTCTTTCCATACCCAGGAGTAAAACACAACAGATATTAAACGGATAAGAACTTCCCGTTTGAGAAGAGTTTAAGTATTTGAAATTGAAACCAGCAACAGGGAATATCTACGAAATGTTTAGCTCTAAAAACTGCATATTACATGCATTGCGTGTTTTAATGAGATCTACATTGTGTGTGTGTGGCAAGCTTTATACTATCTCTTACAGTTTACCAGTTATGCAAAATGTATCCAGAATGAAATAGGCTTCAGAAACTATTCCTCAAAAGTTCAGGACATAAATTTCGTTTGCCATGTAAATATATTTAATATAGGGCATTTTAATAAAAATCGTTAGAGCCGTTTTAGAGCATCAAAAATTTCGAAATATTTTCTATAGAATGAGTAGTTTGGTGCGGGGGAGACTTTCCTGAAAATCATCGTGTCTCATCCTTGGAAGATACGAACTTAAATACTAAGTTTGGTATTTAGCGAACTTTTCGTTTTTCAGTTACAATGTCCACAGCTACACTCACTGGACCCTTTTATAAAAATGATTTTATTTTTTATTCAGGTGTGTGAGTGTGTGTGTGTGTGTAATGTCGGAGGGGATTCCTCACTGCAGCCATTAGTTTATTGTACTTCAGACCCCAGTAGGGTAGCACGAGATGAGAGTAATTTCAAAGGGCGGCCGAAACCGGATAACGAGGAAGAGCCACCGTGAAGAGTCCTAAACAGTTGTTCATCTCGAAACGGAGAATTCTAGCAGTCCGAGCCCCAGCTCTGAATAAACTCCCTGAGTCTACAGACAACTTCCAACGCCATTCTCCCTCCGAAAAAAACATGATTCAGAGAGTTTGGCCGATGGAATCGACCCCACGTCCTCTCTAATATCAATCATAGACGAAACGTCTGAGTCATCTGGCTTGGTTTTATTCAGGAATCTCAAACCATGTATTTCCAGTGAAATTTCGATATAGAATTTTGGATGGAATACAATACCTTTTCTGCCTACTGTGTACATTGTGCATATGTGCTAGAGAACATACAAAGAATGCCCACACTTTTAAATGGCAGAATGTGACTTAACTTCCTCTTCGGTTCCAGGCCTCTACAGATGATAACGGCTTTCAGAGGTACAATGAAAGTACATGTTTAAATAAGACACTAGTGCTTCTGTGCAGGATGTAGCTGTAGTGAAGATCATGTAAGGGAATGTGCAATTGGAGAGCATTCACATTCAAATCTCGGCCACGCTGTGGCCAAAAGGTTAAGCCATCACCTCTCACCAAGGTGGCCGGAGTCGATTCCAGGCTTACTGTATGTGACATTTGTGGTGGACAAAGCAGGTAAGAAGCGACTTTTCCCCCACCATCGCAATCCATTGGTGCTCCCTCTTCATACCATGAATTATCAATGTCATCACCTGTGTGGTAAAAGCGGGCGTTAAGCATTACAGAAAAATCGAAAGTCCATGTTTACGTTTATATTCTAGGTTTTCTGTATCTTTGGGGGGGTTGTTTTTATGAGGAATATAATTTAACAAATGTGTACTTTCAGTGACGGCCACGTTGCTGAATGATTAGGGGGTCGGGGTTCGATCCCAGGTGACCGCATGTGAGATGTGGATGTCTGGGCGGATTTTCATCACATTCTCTGATTTCCCCGTCATTCATTCCACCAATTGCTCCATGATCATCTTTCCTTTCACCCCCTTAGCCGTCATTTCATATCATTCAGTTCCTCACTTTCATACTATTTACCGGGCTGACTTCTCTCTGATTCACAGCCTCTGCTCCTCAGCGTCTGACCTCAGGCGCTGGCTTTTAAGTCCTGAGGGTGTAAGTCCTACATGTGAGCAGGGAAAACAAAGAAAGCAGTATTGTAAGTATTATTCAACAAAGGTTTGTGCAATATATGTATATTCACCTTACTTTTAATGCCGACAGGATTCCGCCGATTAAGAAACAATAAGTACTTTGTGATTTTTCATTTCATAAACAATAATTCTGTGTTGTCATTTAGAAATATTCGTTTCTTACTTTGTAATAAATCTGTGCAGTTTATTTTATAATACTTCCCTAATAATCAAGGATGCTGGACCCCATGGCCGAGCTCACTAAATTGCATAGCTTTGGTGCACCGTGGCGCAGGGAATCGTGGTTTCGAGTCCCGGCTTGGGCATGGGTGTTTGTGTGTTTGTAAATGTGTGTGTGTGTACGAATTAGAAACAAAAAGCAAGCTACAAACAAATAGAAACACGAAGGAAATGTGAAAAGAGCGGGGGAAAGGGCGAAAAGGAATACAGCGCCAGAATCCCAACAATACTTCGGAAATAAAAAAAAAAAAAAAAAAAATAGGATGTAAGGTTTGGTTCAGTACTGCTAGCAGTGATTTTATCAGTTACTTTATTCTACTATAGAGCGAGCTTCGCGTGTGTTACAGCACACAACTACCTCCATCGGCGACTGTTGGAACTAAAGTATACACCTCGCTGTTGAATAGATTTTGTTCCCATTGAGATAAGGCTGTCTTGTTAAGAGTTCGCGGAATTTTCTGCACATGGCAGTAGCCAATAGGAGCGCCCTACAATGTAACCATATCCATATCGTGCCCTGGTGAGTGAGAGATATAGGTTCGGAGCATGCAGCGCTGGGTGTTACCGAGGGCTATTTATTGGAACTGTACATTAAAATTCTAAGTGAAAGGTGGCTGTTCAGTAAGACTAAATAACAGTAGAACTTAATAGAAATGTTCCGCGAATGGTGTCGCCAAGAATCTAATACTTTTACGCCCGGAAACCGATACTCTCGGTTCTGGAGTCGACTCCCTCTTCCACACGCCATCTGTTGTTGCAACAGATATAAAAACGCCTTTCTGCAAATGAAGAACTCTGTGAAAGAGTATACTTAGCGTGATGTGAACACACGCTAAAGGTGTCTTACTTTTTCTACTATTCACAAAAGTGGGGAGAACAGTGCATTCCACCCAAAATTCAATACTGGGATACCACTAGAAATACGCGTTTTGAGACTCCCTGAAAACAAAAAAAAATCTGATGTGCTCCATTCACATGACTTTGTCTAGCTGTTCCTCTTATCAATTATTCTTTCATCTGTTTCATACTAATCGAGATAAACATAACAGATTGTTTTAATACTCACTTCCTTATAAGTAGGAGGGAAACGAGGGAATACATTAGGCTAAAGCGATAGTCAAATCTTTTAAAATCTGGTTACTATGTTAAACAATTAAAGTTCGGTTTGTTTCGCATGGCCAGCAGAAAAACAAGAGAGGTGAGACGAAAGGTGACTTTCCGTTTGAATAAAGGTACGTACCTAGTTTGAAATGTGAAACAAATAACAATGAACATTACTAAAACGGTCAACTTAAAAAAAAAAGAAGAAAAAAAAGCTATGACAAATTATGTGTTTTAATGTACGAGTAAGTATTTGTCAATCTCTTACGGTCTACCAGCTATGCAAAATTCATCTAAATAAAGATGTCTTCGGAGGTGATTCTCAGAAATTGAAGATATATATTTTATGTGTGATGTAAATATATTTAGTACACGGTATTATAATCAAAACATTCAGCCATTTTTGAGAAAGACAACACTCTCAAAAAGTATTCCATGTAAAGGTAGTTTGGGGTGGGATTTCCTGAAAATCTTCGTGACGCTTCCATGGAAGATACTTAACATAAATACCAAGTTTGGTATTTAACGGTATTTTCGTTTTTGAGCTAAGCACACACACACACACACACACACACGGACTTGTTCTAAAAATGCTTTTTTGGACTCAGGGGACCTCAAAGCATATTTCCGGTGAAATGCCGACATCGAATTTTTTGGTGGAATACAATACCTTCTCTAGGCACTATGCACATTTTATGTGCACAGGTGCTAGAGAACGTAATAAGCATTTTTAGAAAAAAAGGTCTGTGTGTATGTGTGAGCAGCAAAACTTAAACGCAAGCTCGTTTAATGCCATACTTGGTACTTAAGACTAGTAGCCCCCAAGAATACGACATAAAGAGTTTCAAAAAACTACCCCACACCCAGCTCTCCTTTACATGGAACATATTTCAAAAATTGTGATTTTCTCAAAACTGGCTCCAACGATTGTGGAAAATTACATATGTTTAAGATAATTTTATCTAAAATAAAATGTATATTTTATAGTTCCTGAGATTAGACCTTAAAAGCGTCTTTACTCTAGATGATGTTTGCAAAACTGATTAATTGTAACAGATGGACAAATTCTTGTTACACAAAAAATGTAGTACTCGTTAAAACGAGCAATTCATGGCATATATGTACATTTTTCTTCGTATGGTTAACCGTTTCGGTTATATTCCCAGTCATAGGTGCACAAATTTCAATACGTATGGAATTTAACTGAAAATGGCCTTTCATTTGTTTCCCCCCCTCCTCGTAGTCATTTAAAGAGCAGGGAGTCCATAGCTACGTACTCTTTTAACGTCTGTCGCTTTAGCCTGTGCATCTTCTCATACGGACAGCGAAATATGTATGTGTGTGTGTGTTTATATGTACATGTATTGAATGTTTGACTCTATTAATCAGACTACGTAGGTTTCAAATTCAAGAGGTCGCGGGTTCGAATCTCACTTAGAGTGATATCTCTGGATATCATGAGTCGACGAATGTCAGATACCTAACTCTTAAGCTCCAAAGACTACAGGCCCATTTTGAGCATTATTCAAATTTCAACCATTTCATTCATTCACAATGCGAAATGAGCTGCTCAGTTAACGGACATACAACTCGGAGCGGTATCAGAAAATGGCCCCATACTACAGGTCTACCAAGGTTGCGCTGACTGAGGCACTGTTTGTTTAAGTCGATGTCCCATGGTCAAAATTTGGTCCAAAAATTTTTATACAACGTGCACGTTGTGTACAACTTCTCCATTCCATTCCTACGGGAGTAAGTATTGGTCTAAATATTTCTCGCATGCACATGAACAGCTGATAGAAAATGGTGGAAGTTGCTGATCTACAATTATTTACGTTCGCTGTCGCAAGCTTAGTTGATGTATCCATTGTAAGACCATATTATAATAGAAAGAAAAGTCAATAAAGAGGTGTTGGTGTACTAGAGCATAGATGGAACGTAGGAATGCAGTCTAAGGAAGAGGTGTACTACATATGGTGCAACTTGAAACTGTTTCTGACCCTGTAAATTATTTTAACTTCATTAGAATGGACGAAAATTTGGCATAGATGGAACGTAGGAATGCAGTCTAAGGAAGAGGTGTACTACATATGGTGCAACTTGAAACTGTTTCTGACCCTGTAAATTATTTTAACTTCATTAGAATGGACGAAAATTTGTTTGGAAAGTCGCTGTCCTTAGTAGAGGCAAAAATCACTCGCCAAGACACAAATATGAGGCACTCCATACACCAAATCAACCAACAATCACGTTTTTATATTTTATGTTGAGAAAAGAAGGTTAGGTACAGACAGATCCGATAAAATACATTTGCAGGAATTATAAATACCTAAGTTATTATTTCATGAATCTCTGCCGCACAAAAATTGTGTATTTCAACTATAGCTC
Source organism: Hymenopus coronatus (assembly GCA_030762935.1). Lineage (NCBI taxonomy): Eukaryota > Metazoa > Arthropoda > Insecta > Mantodea > Hymenopodidae > Hymenopus > Hymenopus coronatus. Next base: position 248,753,362 of record CM060900.1, on the reverse strand, counting down.
AGCTACAATAACCCTATTATTTAGGACAAAGTCTAGAAGGTACAATAAACTTTCACACAAACAATCAGGTGGGCGGGAAGGAAGATCCAGCGTTAGCTGCCATCTTATTACGTCATTACCACCAGGTCGCTCATTGGTTGATTTCATACGTTTGGACCAAAAATAGGACGGAAATTGTACACAGTTAAATTATCCGATGTCCCACGACCCAATTTGTAGTTTGAAGAGTATTGGACCAAAATATGTGACCCTGGGATATCGGCTTTAGAGCGTTCTATGACGTCAGAGCGAAAGCAGGACTTCAAAAGAGTCGACACCAGTGTTCGGAGTCGATGGATTCGACAGTGTCGACTCCGAGCTTCAATTTAGCTCATCTCTAGAACTTGCTTATTCTAGAGGGATGGTCAGGGAAGGGTTCGTCGTCACTGCTTGACCACGTAAAGCACTACATTTTGGCTCTCTTCTTTCGCTAATGCAAACACTTGCTTTACTTAGCGACACGTTGTAAGTTTCACTTTCATAGAGCTGCACATTAACTATGGCTTTTGTCTCCTGGTCAGAGTGTTTAAGGGTGTATTAGGAGAAAATGAAAGCATAGTGGTACCTTAGTACAAAGGTTAATCACATGTCTATTAACAGCCCATGGTCTGTTTCATTTCTGACAAAATACACGCAAAACATAATTGCGTAATTGCGAACGCTGAAGCTAAAATTACGTGCTTTTTTCGAACATGCTTGCACGATCATTCTTTTTATGTCTGATATAAGTTTTAAGGTTGTAATAAACTATTAATATCCCAGCGCTAATCTAACAATTACTAAGCGAGAAATGGCTAATTCTGACTTGGCGACGTTGCACGCCTGTAATTCGCTACAACCTGGAGGTCATATGTCCTCTGGAGGTCATATGCAGGAGATTTGACGTAAATTATAGATAGATATACTGCTGTATTTGCCTAGATTAACGCAGTGTTTCGCTGACTGAGGCTGGTCCCAAACATAGCATAATAAAACGAATTGGGAGGCGCTGGGCTCAGAAATACAGGGAACAGGGACAAGTAGAATAGTGACATAGCACCGATCGTAAAGTACTTTCTACTTGGAGGCAGAAGTACAAAGAAGGCCTTTTCAGCTGTTGCTGAATTGAAGCCGGCTTGTCACTTTTCTGGTTCTTCACAGGCTATAACGAATCACTATTGAGAGTTTGGTCTAGAGATCTACATCGCTGCTCGTGAACTCGTCCTTACTGATGATCACGCCGTGGAGCATCCTGGGTAGGCCGTCGACGCTAGAAACATCGATTGGTGGAGAGTAGATGTTGGAGTGTCGCCGTCGTGTAATGGGGTAGTGCGTGTGGTACCGGTCACGCGGTCACCGGTATGATAGACGATAGGAGGATACTCGTGTTCGCAGTGGTCGCGTAAGTGTCTTATATTGGGGCTGGTTTTCGTTCGAAGGTTCTGGTAGCCTTGAGGGAATACATGGTAGGTTAGTCAGTCAGACCTATCCCGACATTGTGCAGGTCAGTATGGCCCCATCTGCCATAGAAAGGTGTCCCGATGTAACAACAATGTACCTGTGAGATAACCATAGCATACTTACATCAAGGATATTTCAGCGTTGGTTTGACGGGAGGACGATTACTCGTTGATACCTCACCCTCCCACGTTACCTGATATAGACCCAGCTGAGAACATTTGGGCGGAAACAAAGGATATTCCTCAACATTTCTATCTCCCGCATCCTTAGATGTCTGCGAAGCTATGGAACAGGGCCTAAGACGCGTAGAATTCCCTCGCACAAAGACCACATTATTTTCACCGGCTGATAGACTCAATGCCGAGTTAAATTAACATGGTTTTTGAGCATGAAGGATATTGAGCTGGTTATTTTTCTCCATCTTTCTTACTTCTTTCTTTATTTATTTCTTTCTTTCTGTTTACCCTCCTCATTTATATGACTTACAACCCCCAGGACTTAGAAGGCAGCGCCTGGGGCCAGACGCCTGTTTAAGAGCAGAGGCTCTGAAACGAAGAGAGCCTAGGATAGGTGATCAGCCATATATCTGTTATGAAAGGGAAGAAGTGGATGGTACGAAATGAAGTGAAATGGTTACAGGAAAGATGATTATGGAGCAATTGGTGGAATGAATGGCGGAGAAAAATGGAGAAATCGGAGAGAATCTGCCCAGACGCCGCTTCGTCCACCACAAATCCCACATGCGGTCATTCGGGATGGAACACGCCCCGCCTGGTTGAGAGGCAAGCGGTCTAACCACTTGGCCACGGCGCCGCCTTGGACTGGTTATTGTTTTAATTATTTACGTTTTGTTCTACTTTTGTTTTGATTCTCCATTTAAATTTGTAATTGAAACCAAAATTTGTCTAAAATGAGTATATTTATTTTTAGACCAAAAAGGCAGCAATAATATATGTTTTGAGCCAAAATCGTTTAAACTCGCTTTTTCATTGACAAAGTTGTTACTAGCTTAGTTTTTGGTCATGCGAACAACAAACAAATTAAACCTAATAACTGAAGAAACTGTGGATTCGAACCGAATCGAAAGGGATTAAAATTTGGATATATATATCCAAATTCTAACACCTTGAACCGCACGGAAATTTTAACTCGGTAATTTGATGTCTGTTGTTTTCGATGCTCGTTCATACTGGAAAACACTCTTTCACTGTATTCGTTTAATCCGTGCAACGCCAGTACTTATTCACACTTCTAGGTTTTAATAGAGAAAGAGGTAAACTTATATGTCAATAAAGGTTCATTAATGTCGCTCATGTTATGTAGTTACAATACATTACTTGTGTAGCCTGTAAAAGCCTGCCTACGATCTCTGCTATGTTTGGAAGCACCAAATAATCTTTCAGAAGCGACCAAAATTATTTGACCGGCTGTACAGTAGCTATTGTGAATCTTATAGGAAAAACCAAAATTAGCTACCGATACTCTTACCATTGATTCTTTAATTCCTTTAACTTGTCCGTCAGTAACTTCCAATATGAGAGCATTGGTGAAGACTTTTAACACTGGAATGTCCGAACATAAATGGGGTGTTCTGGACTCCTCATGGAAAGTAAGATGCTTTACCCTCTATGTAAACTTGCACATTATATTCGACTTTTACTCTTGAATTTCATTTGGTAATATTGTTTTATAGAGACATCTATGGTGTACTAATGTTGTTCTTCGCTTACTTCTTTATTTTGCTTTTCATTCTTCCGTATTTAAATTTCAGAATTCTGTTGATAAGGCATTTAGGAACTCCACCACAATTATATCATTATAAAAAGCCATGGCAGCCAGAGTGAGAGCATTCTGATTCAAATGAATAGTTGACAGTTTGGTAATTCCTTTCCATTTGATCATAGAATATGTGCTAGGATAGGATACGGTCGGAGAGGACTCGGCACCGACTCTGAAGTTACTGCAGGGCGCGCCCCCGGGAGGGAGGATGACGTGAGAGAATACATCGGGCGGCCGGAACCAGCAATGACAGGGTCCCTAGAGTTGCCAAATTGAAGCACCCAGACAGCTGGGCATGCAGATTGAGTCCTGGCCTATATAGGGTCCAACTTGGAGCGGTCCTCATCCCGGCAACCAGCCAAATCCTGGGACGGAGATAGTCACTTTGAGCACCTTTTCCCTTCCGCGCCACAACGATCAAAATCGGCGACACTTTCCACCCTGAAAGAAATCAGTGGAATGAAGGATGAATGAAATGACAATGGAAAGGACATGGAGGGACAATAAATTCGGAGGATGAAAGAAACCTATTTAGCGTTCGCCTGACGACCCGGCAAAATCCCGGAAAAAACCCCATGGGTAAGGTGGGCCGGCCTTGGGGGAGCGAACCCTAAATGCGGGCCACATTCCGCTCGGTGGCATGTGCTACATTTTCATTTGTCACTATAGCCACAGTTTACTTTTTATTTACAAAGTGTTGAAACACGCTACTCAAGTGTATCATATTCTCTTTATCCTTAATTTGATAAGCAGTAAGTACCGTTTCTTTATAATTGAATTGAATTCATACATGTCGTTGAGCATACAGGGTGCTGTAAACCGTAATATAAAACGCACAAGGTCTCTCTTGAATAAATTGCTTCATTATCTTATCAATTTAAAATTACTACTTAAAATTAATTTCCTACATGTTAAGCAAGAGATGTTCAATCCAACTGATAATTATATCATCCGCTTTTATTGTAGCTATTGTTGGTCGTAACCAAATTTCCTGTCGCAAAATTATTTCATTTTGATCAACTGAATATACCCAGGAAAGATATAAGAGATGTAAATTGCAAATTAAATTCAACTCACGTTTAAATGGCTCAGAAAATAATTCACTTAAATTGTAAAATGGCATATCCACAGCCTGCCAGACTAGTGACCATCTATCCAATTTAAACATATCAAATGGAAAATAATTAATAACTTTGAGAATTCTTAGGTATACAAAATTATTTTTTGTTTTTTCTAATCTGTATTCAGACACTTTGTGCTTTCGAAGTTGATGCCCTTAAACACCACTCGGTGCTTAACCAAATCTGAGTATTATCCTTCAAGCAGAGTAATCCTCAAGTACATCACGGTCGTAATTTATATATTGTTTTTAAACATGGGTTTACAATGGGCTTTTGGCGATACATTTGGAACTGGCTATTACAGCCCATTTTTAATAACCAGTATTTTATGGATATGTGCTGAATTTCCTCAGAACACCATATTTAATATTACAGAGTATACGTGTCACGTTTGAGCTGAGAAAGCTGGCGGGAGAAAGCGTGTGGCAAACAGGAGCATTCTATATAATGTCTCACACAAGAATATTCTTGGTGTCAATATATGGGAGGGAAGAAAGAGAGAGACAATGACAGAGAACACTCTTGGGCCGCTGATTAGCGGAGCGAGATTCATGAGTGTTTTCTTTTATTTGCTGTTTTATAATAACCGCCTCTGAGAACTATGGTACAGTAAATAGTTTTCTAAATCTGCTCAGGTGAATTAGTTTTGGGGAAGGTACCGTACACAAATGTTTGTATTCAATTCTGCATCCCGCACATGCACCACAGATGTGTTGCTGAAAGGAATGTTTACAACCACATTGGCATACATTAAACAGAAGAGAAAACAAGTATACACTGTTAACTTAATATTGTTAAATAAATATGCAACTTAGCTTTTTATCTCAAAAGAAACATTATTAGAATTTGCATTCTTATAACTTACTGTCATTCTCTATAGAAAGTTGGTCTCGAGATGAAAACTGGTTCAAATGCTATTGTTTATCCTGCAGAGGCACCACTGATATTTAAGGCTTCTTACCATGCTCAGTCATAAGCCCAGAACACTTGCAAACACTTGAAAGCAGTTGTTGTATCATCACGGAACAGTTCTGTTTATTTATCGAAATGAAACATAACCCAGGCTAATCTTGAGAAGGCGAGAGGCAAACGATGACGCATTTGTTTCGTGATACGCCTTGTTTTCGAAGGAAATTACAAAGCCTAAACTTTATGCTACTGCACGATGTTGATAATAATAATAATAATAATAATAATAATAATAATAATAATAATAATAATAATAATAATAATAATAATAATAATAATAATAATAATAATAATGTAAAATTTAATACGTTTCTGGCATATCTCACTTGATTTATTGTCAAGAAGTTAGCGCTGCTGCAATTAGTGTTACAAAACGTAAGGGCCCATTGTAACGTCAAACATGTGACTGGCGAGTTGAGTCTGCTCCTGCTTGTTATCTACGTCAGGATCATATTGATTTGAGACTAGTACCGCTATTCACCGAGCATTCTGCTGATAAAAATAATCTGTAATATGCACACCATCATTTTATTTCGCTAACCGGTTACAGAGTTGCTCAAAGTGGTGTCCTTTGGCGTTTCACATTCGCGACACTTTTAATGAGATTTGCATTCACACACAAAATTAAGGTAAGGTAAGGTTTTAATGTTAAAAGTTTAGTTGCCGTATGAGCTGGTGTTTCAAACGCTCACTTCTTGTGCTACAGGATGTAAAGACTTTTTGGAAGAACGTTCAAATGAAATGTCCCATTTCATCAAGCTTCTCTCCCGTTAGGATCCTGCGCTTAGGGTTGCGAATGTTAGAGTTCAATGAGCCCGTTTCTTTAAACCAGTTGACAAGATATTGGACTGAACCTCTATTTGGAGATTGAATGCCAGGAATGTGCTTAAAAATTGTCTGCACGCCTGTTGGCATGAATCTATTTTGATATAAGTGTCCTACGTAAATATTCGCTGTTGTACACTAAATTTTTCATCAATTTCAATTATCTGAATAACTAGGTAATTTGATGCAGACACAACGAACGCATTTATACGGATTTCCAAACAAGTACATAAGAGAACACATCTTCTAACACAAGCAAACACTTCGCACTATACAAAGCAGATGGTAACACAGAGTTTTAATGCCTACAGGTTAAGGTAGAGTATTAGCAAGTGGTGCAGTGTAAGCATACCAGTCCGCATGGCCGTGTTAGCTAAAATGCCTCGCTTAGGTACTTTCTGGCGAAAAGAATAGTAGGTTCGCCTTGGACATGTGTGTTTGTAAATGTGTATATGTGAGTGTGTCTTAAAAGCAAATGGAAATCAATTAGAAAGGCAAATGAAATAAAAGGAAGAGGAAAAAGGACTCCAGAGCTGTATTTTGTATTTAAAAAACAAAAAAGAGCATTGACCGGATGCGTACCGGCCCGCGTACGGCTTCAGCGGCAGGTACTCAGTGGTTGGGATTTTCTTTGCTGGTCGCAGCATACGTGACTAGAACGTTCCATACTTTTAAACTAAATATTTAAACATAGGCATAGGAGCTAAATGTAACTATGCAAAGGGGTACGTTGTTCTAGAAATCGTTTAACTCAAATAATCAATATGAGTTACCCAAGTCATGGAATTATACAACAATGTCGCATATTGTAGCTCTGGGTAAACGATTATACTTGAAATAAACGATAAGTATGTTTGTTTTATTTTAAAAACCCATTTCTATTAAGCCCGCTGTTTCCGTTGATAAAATCTGTTTAGTGTGGTTTCCAGCTCATGCTCAGCACTACAAAAGTATGTGTCAAGAGCATAAACTATGTAGCGAGCAGGTATAGTTTTGTATTTATCAATTTTTGTTACTATCATTTCAAATACAAACCGTGTCTAATTATTCCGATTTCCGAATAAGTATAATGAATTTTCACGCTTTGTCTGCAGCCCAGTAAACACGATTTAATTAATTGCAGCTGTATATCACTGATCCCGAAACCTTCAATTTTATCTATTTATAAGCTGTCCTGAAACACAGTGGTGCCTCATTTCTTTTGGTGACTCTTCCAATACATTTAACCCACAATGTTTTTTTAAGAAAAAGAAGAAGAAGAGGAGGTAAATGCAACAACGGCTATTTCATGTCTTTCTTTCCAAGATGGACTATTCAGGAGCTTGACAATGCTATCTTCAGCCTTTCACTGCGTCAAAATTATTTTTTATTGAAGTTAAAAGTGTTTTGAATCCTAAAAGGATAGAATTGGACCAAAAAAGTCAATATCACAGCCGAGATTTGAAACACGGATCTGACGGTTTCCGTCTGGTTGCTGAGCTACCAAGGCAAAATGCCGAGGAGACATTGTATTCTTCAACTGAGTCACATTTGCTCCCGGTAAAGCACAAGCAGATCTCAAATTTATTTTAAGATATTAATAACAAATAATAATTCGGTTAATCGAAATAACAATCAAAGCTAAGTGTTAGTACACAAAACACAGTTTCCTCGTACGCGACGACAGTGCAATACGAGATGGCTTGTAAGCAAAATCACTGAAACGGAAGCAAGTAGTCCTGTTTAATATGATAGAATAGAGTTATTTTACTATCCCTCGTATTATGTTGGGTATCCTAATCGAACAAAGCGGACGACGATTCGGGAACACTCTGTATATCACACAACCGGTAATCTCGTGATACTGAATTGGCTGCGCCCAACCAAACCACTCTATCTCGAACGTTTTCCGAGCGATTTGAGCCCTCACTCTTGTGTTGACTGTTTCTTTTCAGTTTGCTGATGTCTTTTATACTCATAGCTGAGTTCTGACTTTCTGTGATTGCAGAGAGTTAACATTTTGCAGATTTAGTATACGTATCGATACGCTTAAAGGAGATAAGCAATGCGTGGATAAAATGCATACAAATACGTTCACTTTACTGTAGGGAAATCTATATCCTAAACCATGTCCTTATTCAAAACCAAAAAAAAAAAAAAAAAAAAAAAAAACTGACGTGTTCATTCACATGACTTTTTTTACCTGTTCTGCAAACAAATATTCCTACAAAAGATTATTCTTTTATCTACCTCATGCTAATCGTGATAAAAATTAGAATTGTCTTATTGCTTGTTTCCTTGCACATAAGTAGAAGCGAAATAAGAAAATATCCTAGGCTAAAGCAATAGTAATTTAAAAAAAAAAAAAACTGATCACTATGTGAATTGATTCAAATTTTTCTTTATATGGCCAGTAGTAAAACAAAAGAGAGGTGAAACGAAATATTGCCACCAATTTGAAAAAAGATTTAAGTACTTTAAAACTGAAACCAATAACTAGGAATAACTCGGAAATTTTTAAGGTTACAAAAAATGTATATGACGTAAATTATATGTTTTAACGAGATCTATATGTTTTATAGTAAGCTTTTGTATATCTGTTACAATTTAACAGTTATAAAACAGTCGTCCACAATAAAGAGGTTTCTAGAGGCTGTTCCCAGGAAGTTCTAGATATACATTTCGTCTGTTCCAAAATATCTTAAACATATTGTATTTTAATCAAAATCGTCAACGCCATTTTTGAGAAAACTAAAACTTTCGAAAAATGTTCAATGTAAAGGATAGTTGGGTGAGGGATTTTCCTGAAAGTCTTCGTGTTGCAATCCTTGGAAGACACTGAACCTAAATATCAAGTTTGGTATTTAACCGACTTTTCGTTTTTGAGTTATACAGTCCATAGAAACACACACATAAACCCTTTATCTACATTTTTTTTTTAATTTAGTGGACCTCGGTGAAATAACAGCACCGAGTTTTGGGGTGGAATAAAGTACCTTCTCTACCTACTATGTACATTGTACATTCCACGTGTTAAAGGAGGTAAAAATCGTATAAGTTTCAATTACACCACTTTCTCCTCTCAATATTTAAAATGTTATTCTTATAAAAAAACTGGTCGTCTAATTACTTAATGTTGGTCTAGTTAAACCTTTGTAGAAAGAGTTTTATTACATATTGTCTTTTTATATTGTATAGCGCCTGCTTTTACTACCGTGACACCGCAGGCGATGACACTTATGATACATGGAATGAATATGGAGCAGCGGTGGAATTCGAGGCTGGGAAACCGGAGAACCCGGAGAAAATCCACCTCTGCGCCCCTTTATCCACCTTAAATCCCATATGTGGTCGCCTGGGATCGAACTCGGGCCGTTTTGCTGAGAGGCGAGTGGTCTAACCATTCGGCCACAGCGTATCCACATATATATTACCTTGCAGGTAGAAAGGAAATAGGGGAATACAAAATTCTTCTTAAATCTTACTGCAATGTGACTTTGAAAGCCCCTTCTCTTTGTATGATTAAGAGAAAATACACACAAAAAAGAAAAAAGGAATAACGACTTTTGAATTGTAGTATTATAAAAATAAAGTAAATGATAGGGAATATATGGGAAATGGTTGACATTACAAAATATTAACATAATGTGTGTGCTTTTACGAAATCTCCACCTTTTTGTAATAACAATGTGTATAAATTCTACAGAGACCATACGGTAGACCCCGGTGCACCTAGATTTCCTCACAAAGGATGAAGATAACAGTTAATTGCAGGTGAGCAGCTACAACAAAATAAGATAGAGCTTCGACTGAATTTCCTGTCCCCGGGCTTCGCTGTAATTTATGCAACCTAATAAGAGGTAAGTTTAACTTCTCTTCCTTTCTCGCTTTACATTTGATTTATTTGTTTACAGAGACGAATGTCCCACTCTTATTAAGCGACAGAAGTTGCATAGCGATGAGTTCCTCCTCCAATATGTACTCCCTTCTACTCGAAATACGTCATTTTCTAAGCGATATTTTGTCCCTTTACTGTAAAGTATATTTTGTTAGTCATTTACGAAAACTTTTATTAAATTGATCCAACGCCATCAGTCAAAAGAAAACGGTGCTTCTAAACGCCTAATATTGCAATAGGTCACAACCCATTAAGATATACAATGATGTTTAAAATGGGTGTTATATTGTCGTGCATATAGATGAAACTGATTCATAATATGTTTTTTCTGGTTGCCGCCGCGTCATCGGTTCTCTCCATAATCGGCTAGACCTATTCAGGGTTGCATTGCGCAGCACTATACGGATTGTCGGTCTTTTTATATTAGAGGACCCAATAAATATCCTCCAACCCATTTGCTCGTAGGCTTTTCATTATCCGTAGTTGACAAGTTATTTATAGTGTTTTTATGTTTTTCCCCCTTGAGGACGACAGAGGTCAAGAAATGTAGCCTCATTCGCCATCTCTCAGAGACGACCTCACAGATATCCCAACCCTGCCAGACGCTGGAAGACGACGACGACGACGACGACAGCGTGAGACAATGCTTATCGAGTGGCATCTGATGAAGCCGGACGATCCTGTATGTAGCGCCAGAGACGACCAACCCAAACGGCTGAGTGCTTTTGAGGCCTCAGTCGCAGGTCTACAAGAATTGCAACACACAACTAACACCAGCACCCAGCAACAACTTCTCACACACACACACACACACACACACACACACACACACACACACACACACACACACACCAGGAAAGTCACCGTCATCTTCAGGAAAGTTCATTACTGATCTAGACATTTATGGAAGAATATGTGCTTTCAATACCACTATCAACAACAAACAACACCATCGACCCTAAGGCCAAAAAATCAATGAACATAAACTTATACAAATAAACGAATGAAAGCACTCCTTATACTTTACAAATTTTCCGGACAAATAACCAGGTACTTGTGACATGGCTGCTCTACCGGTCATCTAAACGTCTCTTCCGTCATGTATCGGCATCTATTACTAACGAAGGAATAACAGAGATGGGGCACTTAACCTTCCTTTCCTTCGCTTATTTTTTTACATATTATCTTTTTATGGCCCTCCTGAATCATTTATCCTTACACCCCTTACAAAAAATGGCACAGTGCAGCCCTATGAATCATCTACTAGAGCTCAAAACTTAGGTGGAGAGAAATGGTGACATGGCGGAAAACAGAAAACAACCATATTAAGAACAACACCGACCGCGGAAGCCTACGAGAACATAGAAGAAATACCAGGTGGCCCAAATGCCGGAATTGGCATGTGCAGAGTGTGCGTTAAAAGAGTTGCAGAACTCAACGGAGATATTTTAAGTTCAAACCTGCCAATGCGGAACTGGCATTTTTTAACTTGTTTAGCAGCGAAGAAGGTGAGCGAGTCGCGCTCAATAAGAGGAGCAAATGATGGTTGTTCACGCCTGTTCCTCACTGGTGGGTTTTAGCTTGAAATAGCTGCATTGACTTCTGCAGAAGTGATATCTGCAAAGTTTAATTCGGGAAAGTTGGGTTAACTGGTAAGTGTTTCCATTTTGCGTGAACTACACAGTGCACATTTGATAGACGTACGTTATAATTTGTGCAATTTAATTAATGGTGTTAGAACCTATAATAGAGCCTTACGTTCGCCTAAAAGACTTCAGCATACAATCAGTATTGTGAAAAAGGCATAATCTTTCCTGCTACACGGCTAGATTAAAGTTATTTAAAATCCACTAAGATTCCACTTGCCAAATAATTGAATTGTAATAACAGCACCTTCAGTACTACCAATCTGGCGCGTTGCATCAAATCCTACTCAGGGCCGGTTGTACGAACTCGGAATAAATCTTGGAATAGATATTCTTGGAATACACTGTTAGCGGTATAATATGGTGACGACGCAATTTTATTCCTTCGATATCTATTCGACTGTTTGCTGATTTAAAACTAATGTTGGCTATGCTGCAAGTCATTCATAGCCAACTTGATTCGTAATTTCTGCTTTATTTTGCTGAAAATTTGCATTATTTTCACAATCAGCAGTTCGTAAACTATGTATTATTTCTTATTTTGACTACTTGCGGTACTATGAAATAGTTGTAAATGTTCACCAGCATGTTCGGATGCAGAATTGATATATACTTTACAAAACATAAACACATATACTGTGACTTCTTGCGATAGGTTAGGAGTATGGGAATGAAACACTCACGTGTTGTAAAGTGCATCTTTTGCTGATATATGCTATCTTTCCGTTTCTGTGCTCAAAACAACTAACGTACTTAACCTGGATTTTGTAATTGTATTCGGTAAAATATTAAGTAATCGAATTTTGAAAATTAAATTTCAGCTGTTGCCAACGCTACTATCAATTTAAGATATGCATAATAGAATCGTTGCACCAAGATCAAGTGCATAAGCAATTTGCTATTCAGGTATTATTAACCAACAGAAAAATTAGTAGCTATGTGGAATAGTGCATTAAACCGTTACAATTACAGCTCGCACTTTGCTGATGGCAATATTTAATACAACAGTTTGAAATTGTCAACCAAATTAATAAAACTGAGAACATTATATCTTACGGAAGGTATCGTCTTTTCAATCAAAATTGTGTCTAATATATTAAACCCACAGCATATAATACTAAAAACTATTACTTTATTGTAAAATAATAATATACATTATATTTGCGAACTCTGAAGGCGTCTTTAATCTGGCCATCTCCTCCCTTTATCAAAAAGCGTGTAATGTTATCGTTGTTAAACTTGCACCTAACCTCAAAAATATGATTATAGTACAGAATGTCGCTAACATTAGCACTTGTGGCTATGTTACGTTTTGAAACATATTGCCCTCGAAGTAACCAATTCTTTCTATTTCGTCAATAAAACGTAACCTCGTTCTTTACAACGCTATGCATTGTACTGGTGAATTGCTATGTACTATTTTATATTTATCTTGGGTAGAATTAAATGTAATTGTTTCCATAAAAATATCGGTATTTTGATGGCAATATACAGGTTTCACAATTATATAAATGCACCTTTACTTTAACTAACTTCTTGTCTTATACCTTATAGCCGCCAAGTTATCTCAGTGTGATATACTTTCTCAACCTTAATCTCATTATAGTAGTCTTCATTTATCGGAATACCTGTATGTCACATTGTATTTAGCTATAATATGTCCTTGAAACATATTATAAAGAACTTAATCGTTTATATCAGTCAAATATGGGTCAAGGTTGTGTCCAGAACACAAGCGGCCATTTTACTTTTTGTACTCTTATTCTCGGAAAAAGGGTTTATCGCCGCAAAGAATCACGGAATAAGTTATTCCATGTTTATTCTTTTTTCGTTGTCGTACAACACAATTTAGCACGTAACCATGGAATAACGTCTAACAGAGGTTTATTCGGAGTTCGTACAACCGGCCCTCAGAGATGCACTCTACCAATCCATTCATTTATTCCTTTGGGCTTGAGTTTGGATATTTCAAAAGGAGTGTTGAGTGAAATTTGCAAACAATTTATTGCCATTATGATTTATATGCTGAGCAAGAAAAAAGTATAGGTAAATAGTGTCCTGTGGTGTTCTCCTGGATGCAGCTGAAAAGGAATTAGTATTGCATTATTAAAATGTTCTCTAAGGCCAGATATAGTATGTATCATTAGTCAAATAATATTAATTAGTATTTTGTTTTAATTATCTACTTACATGGTAAACAATTAAAACTAAATAGACAGAAAAGGTTTTTAGGGAACAAGATTTGAAACAGTGATATTGGCTCCACCATAGATGTATCGTGTCACAAACACACTGGACCAAAAGGCACAATTGTTGAAAATTTGTAACAAACAACTTCTGTAGTAACCCGTTAAATATCTAATCCAGCCTAACCTTTAAATTTCTGTCACTTCTTTGTGCAACAATTAATAAATAATGGCGTTAGGTTCGTGTATGGATAAATGGTTACACAAACTGTAGCTTTAGAGGAAAATAAATGTATTTAAAATGTACAAACATATAATATAAATGTGCAATGCGGGTTTCATTGATGTAAAAACATAACGATGATGATTCAACTGGTATAGCTCGTCAGCATTACCAGCTAAATAGTAATTAACAGCATGATAGATCATCCAGACATCATAACCTTTATTCTGCCACTGTTTATTCACCGAGAGAATAGATTTCCACCACAACAAATACAATGGTAGTTAATAATAGAGAAACGATTGATGAGCGGCGACGGGATTATCTGCCACAGAATTTCCACAAAATTACTGTTTCCATTTCAGTACTGATCCTGTTTCAAACCTATTATTGCAACAGCAGTAATAATCCTGAAATAACACACATGGGAATTACAGAGATTGTTTCCGAATCTCCTTTGAAATTTGTCTTAGCAAATTCCATGCCTCCAACAGCTATCTTGCTCAATTGGATGTCCCTTCACTGTAGATTAATTTCCATTTCAGAAGGATTTTACGGAGTACAATAATGTCAATCCTTTTTACAAGCTTTTCATAAGCCTTTAATAGTAAATGGGCGCCTGTCTCCCAAAACTCTTTTCAGAAGTCCAAATGCACAAAACTCCATAGATGATGCATCAGTCGGCTTCGCGGGAATGTTGCTGAAAGGAATAATACATATTCCTGATTCTTATTCCATTATCTCTAAAAATTGAGGGTTTATGCCGATATGTGAGACTGGAAGCTTTATTCTGGTGCACCCAGACTTTATTTGTGCCTGTCCCAGACAGAGCTGCGATGTTATTGTGGTAAATTGGGATTAGAACTTTCTCCTGATAGTACTGGGAGTTGATTGTGACCTGTTCAGCAACTCGGTGGATTGAAATTTGCCACTGTAACAAATCCCGCGATACTCATAAGTCCTTTGCAAAACGTTTCTTTACTTTCGGAGTGCCATTTGAAAAAAATTGTACTGTAGTAATTTACACGGCGTTTGTTGCAGTCACTTAGACGTGTGCCTCATCTTTCGCCGGCCAGGTATGTATCATACAGTTTGTACGACGCTCTGAAATGTGACGAGGCAACAACATGTGTACTCTGCCTTTTATGGCAATCTTCCAAGTTCAAATCGCTGTTTATTATGATAATAATAGTTGTTTATGTTGCTCCTAACTTGCATGCAATGGCTCGTTATGTAGTTGGGTTACTGCCTGACATAAGGATTTTGACTTTTTCATCATGACTGGAGTGCAGCTAGTTGCAGGTCCCGGGTTTACTGTTTTTCTTTTCTTTTCTTTTTTTTTTTTTTCCTTTTGGAATCAACCCCATACGACTTTTTCCCACTCAATTGAGCACAAAACTTATCCCTTTCTTGAAAACAATGAAATTGCTGTTCTTACGCATCTCATGTACAGCGTAGTACCTATAGTTTGCATCGGAAAGGACGATAACATAGCCTTCCATAAATGACTCGATTTGCTTCGGCATTGCTGCAGCTGGCACATGCTAAATCCATGCAGACAAAGCTGTGAATTATGTATGTTCGGTGCGCAAAATGTTCACTTCGGCTCGAAAACAGCAGTACTACAACACACTTGGATAATCATTTCCAGTGATCGGACATAGCCTTACTTTTTAAAAGCTCCACATTTTAAGAATATGATTCCCAGAAGAATGGAATATATTCCAGGGATATGTTAATCTCTTCTTATGTATCCAGCAAACTGGTTTTTCCCCTCATCAAAGAAGCCGTAATCTGTCAGACACAAAGGCATAAACTGCGCACGTTACTTTGTTTCTGTATTTAAATGTATCAGCTGAGCAGCGGAAGGGACCGATTGGGAATTCCGTTGATCCGTTGGTTTCATACTTTTATACAATAACGTTTCAAAACACGGCAAGAAATTATAATAAAATTTAGACATTGTTATTTCTCATAATTAAAGTCTTTTATTATTTTTAGATCGAAAATCTTCTATCCGCTCTTGCTATTGTAGTGCATAAAATAGAAGTGATGTAAGCAACTACTATTATTTCTTGATGAATCCAACCTAGATCACTATTGTGAAGCAGCAAGGAAAGTATAACACTTCATCATCGAGCCAAGTGGCTCTGGTGGTTTCGTCTGTAATTGACATTCAGGAGGTCCGAGTTCGCTCCCCGTCGACCGCGCACTCTGGCCCTGGGCTTTTCCGTGGTTTACCTGGGGCCGCTTAGGCGAGTGCTGGAGTACTGCATATCTATCACGGTTCCATTCATTCATTTCATTCTCACTTTTGTCTTTCAGGTCGGCGGCTGATGTGGCTCAGAGCTTTGCAGGGACGTGGACGGTCGCTTTCTCCGAGTAAAACTCTCTTGCCCGCGGTTGCGCTGGTTGAGGCTAGGTGCCTTACAGATGCATCCTTACGACGGCCTCCCAGCGCCTGTAAAGCTCCGTGGCGCGTTAGGGCTGCCATCTAGTAGCACTGTTAGAGACTTTCGTACGTCTCCGCGCTTGGCTCCGTCTGCTCCTGTGTGCTGGATGTGGTTTCCCTTCCTCTCATCCCTTCCCCGGGGGATGGTAGGCCGCAATAGATCAACTTGGTCGCACTTGCTGAGGTGTCCCCCGCCGCTAGCATACTCATGTCACATACTCATAACACTTTATCAGCACTTAAGGGACAAGAGTGCAAAAAGGGAACTCAGTTTTTAACTTAAAAAAGGTCTGTGCGTTTGTTATTCATATACTTTTCCATGATTTTTATTCATCCTTTAATGTTGAGGAATTTAGAATAAGCACATCCATGATAACTTAATTTTTTGGATGGTCTACCCATAAAACAGTTTATTGTGATTTGCAGCTGAAATGTCAACTATTAAAGTCAATGCAATATATTATAATAATTTAAGAACTGATAAATTAATAGAGATTTCGTTGATGGGGCATAAGCTAATCATACTTGATAAATTAGAATAAGTCAAAGTATTAAAGTTGTTTAAACATAATAATTTAGAGTTTACTTAAAGAGTTGGACACCAATGTTCCAAACCTATTTAAAATATAGTTAAAATTGGTTCTTGGAAGATCAGTTTGACATGAGGAGTGTTTCCGTATACAATGTTGGAGAGGAGGTGCAGTATGACGACAAAGTGATTATGAGAAAATAAAATTAATGACGATATCCTACGAAAACCCACATTCTCAGAAAAAGACACGTGTTATTTGAAGAAGTCTATAGCCGGACTTCTAGTGTACCACGTTTTAAGGTAAGGTTATGTGTTAAAATGGGGTTTGTTTTGCTTTTTCCCTTTCAAAGTTATGATAATCCCTAGCGACACCTTACGCCTCGATTCTCCCTCTTCGTCCCCTTTTCCTGGAGGGTTGGGAATTCCAGTGGCAGAAGAATCTATACCACGGAGAAGGCGTTTGCTTTCCAGTAGCATATTACTATTTAACTCTAGATATTCAATTAATCAACAAAAACTGTTTATGTTTGAAATGTATTGAATCCCAGGGGAAAATACAGAACGCCTTTAAAATTGTACTGTTTTACTTATTAGTTTACTTATTACACATTTCAGAAACAAAACATAAAAGTGTTTCTACAAAATGTGTAAGTTTCAAACATTTTTTCAATAATGAGTGAACACGAATACACATTTAGACATCCACATAATATAAAACTCACTGGATAAAATTTGCAACCAATAAAAGCATAAATATATTGATTATAAAAATAATATTTCTATTTTTGCGAAGAGTGCTTATTTAGTTAAACAAATTTACGAGAACGGTTCAATAAGTACCTTGTTTCCAAATAGATGGCGTTACTTAGAAAAGCTGGTATTACCATCGTGTACTGTTCTTTATTCCACGTCGCCAAAACAAATTTGGTACCCATTCATAGACTAGTTTGGATTTGGCCGGCATTTTAGGTTGTCGTTTAACGTGTTTTCGCTAAAATGGAAAAAAATAGTATCGGTAAGCTATTCGTTTTTTTTACTTTTGGATGAGAAAACTTGCAAGGAGATAAAATACAGTTTGGCGAATTATGGGCACCTTTCGCCATCTTTGACAACAATTATACAAGGTGGTTCACCTGTTCCTTATTATTTTTGGAGATGAGCAACACTTCATACTCTGAAAGTAATAAGGTCGAAATTACCGTGCTTATCGGCCATCGATAACCATGCAAATCTAGCCTGCTTTTCATCTGAAAGTAGACCTTAGCAGCAATAGTTATGTCCATTCCAAAAATGTGCGCTTAATAACTCCTGTTACAGTGCATGTTATATCAATAGGATCGCTGTCATACGCTCTGCAACGTAAATTATAATGAATGAAGGCTAAATGAACGGCTTAAGCTACAAAAACGCAACAGTTATAAAGATATCAGAAGCTGAGAGGGAGACGTCAGTGACACTATAACAAGCTTTGATGCAACAAGCGGACGCAGCGATTGTAGCTCAACTCGTTAATTTCGTGTTTCTTGATTACCTCCAATATATCAGCGATTCCAGTCCCAAAGTCTGAATGCATTTTTTTCTTCTCTATGTATTATCCATCGAGGTGCAAAGTTAGTTCAATGTTTGTCCCTCTAATAATTTTAGGTGTAAACAAAAGGGTATACGAATGAAGAACAAACGAAAGTTCATTTTACATGTTCTTCAGTCTTCGATCCGTAATTTTGTTTCTAATTATTTTGAAAAAGAAACTTCACTAAGCCTTAAGACAATAAAGGTAATTTTCAAAATGTATAAAGTTAATAAAAATAATTTCAAAACACTAGAACTTCTATCATGTTATCGATTGTTCTTCGTGGTTAGTGAATGTTTCATCACTAAGTTTCATATCGGAAACAGTGTATCTAGTGGATATTGAGAAGTTTGTTAGTTTATGGGGATTAAACCTAATTTTATTTTCAACTGAAAATATTGGTGAATACCTATGTATTTTACACATTTTGTGATTGTCAGCCTAGGTAGTTTGTGTATTTTTCGTTTCAGAGATACCCTTAAAATGTGTCTGCTTCAGTAGTATTATCTGAAATAAAAATGTTAGTTTTAAAACATTGTAATAATCCCTGCATATTTAGAAGAAACTGGATGAATATGCCTCAGAGCGTTCATTTTCATTTGTGCTTCCTGTAACTGGACTGACTAAATTAGAATAAACACAAATAAAGAGAACAACAATAAAAGAAACAAATAAGCAAGTTAAAAAATGTAGCTTTGTGCTAAATCAGGAAGAAAGAAAGCGGGAAAAATTGTCAAAGTTTTTGCAAGATTCGAACCTCAATCGAGCATCTTGGAACTCGTGCTATTGTGCGCGTTAATCAAGTATGCTATTGCTCTGCTATAACCTTCAGTCCCAAAGTCTATAATATTGGAATCTAGAAAATGGGTCTCGGGAACGATGTTTTCAGGTTAGGCGGTAATCTGTGGGTTGCATAAAACCAGAGAATAAGGGACAGCTGAACCACCTTGTATATTGGTTCAACTTTTTAAAACCTGATTGAACATTCGTTTTTTGTCGAGGAGCGCCAATAACATCCGGCAAATGTGGTTACTGAAGAAACAATTGAAAAAGCTCACGATATGAACCCCGTTGATCGTGAAACGATTGTTAGCAAAGTGAAAGAGGCTATACATTTGTCGACGGGAACGACATCTCATATTTTGCTCGATGAGTGTCGTGATTGCCCGCAGCTTTCAACTTCGAATCTGTGTTTGGAATTTGAAGGAACTTTTGCATCAAGTTGTCATCGTCAATGAGATCTAGATTCAGCTTTACACTCCGGATACCAAGCAACGATTATAACAATGGGTTGCTCCTGGTGAATATACTCCAAAGAAAGGAAAAGTTATGGCGACATTTTTTTTTTTTTTTTGTGATGCGAAGGGTGTCATATATTTGACATCTTAGGAAAGGAAAACGATCCCTGGACAATATTACTGCGAGTTACTGACCCAAATCGACAAGAAGTTGAAGGCGACCAGCCACATTTTGGTGAAGAAGAAAGTCGCAGAAATGAAATATATATCAAATGTGGTGTCATCGAGACAGAGGCGTAATTTACAGTGTTTGACAATTTCTATTTTGGAGCGGTTAAGAATGGCATGAATCTTGGAATAGGTGTATCCTTAAAAGGCGGCTATGTTGATAAATGAATACTCTGTCTTTGAAAAAATAGCGTCTTCTTTCCTAACCTGGGTTCTAATGGTATATCTGTTTACTGTGGATTTTTTAATATTAAATCGTGTTCAACAATGCAATTTTTCCTGCAGGTAATTTCTTATAGATCGGAAGATCAGCTACTTTCATGAAGTAGATTAAAATATTGACAGAAGCTTTATAGCCTATTCTGAAATGATGCCATATTAAATTGTTCTCACTCGTAAGTGGCTTAAATTCATGTTCTTCCTCATTTCTCTGCGCCTTCCGTCCTCGGAGGACATCAATCTGGTCATCTTTCTTGGAAAGGGTTAAAGCTTTTGTGAGTTGTCATCGAAAGAAAGGAGGTTAATAAACGAATAATTTGAAGCCAAGGTTTCAGATGTGGTATACCTTTAAATCTACAATTGTTTTCTCAATATGCTCTGATTAATTCATTATCAATTCATACTCCGTCAAGAGGGAATTAAAACAAGCTGCTTCTCCAATATCGAGTGTATTTATTAGCAAATGCCAGTTGTATATTGTACCCAAAATCAGTAACCATCCATATATCTTGTCTCCGAAACCGAGACGGGGCAACAGAAATAGCATTTATGCGGGCGGAAGGGAGCGGTCTGTGGCGATCACAGGCTGGTTCGAGGTTGTATGGACTTTATGTTGGGGCAACACATGAAGCGAAAGTAATGGCAAATAATATACCTAATTGTTCCATTCCACATCGACCATTTATTTATGACTCTTATGTCAGCACAGAATCTGTTCTTGCTGTTACGAGATTATATACAAACTTTTCCAGATGTTCGAGTCCAATAATGTTCATAAAGTAGCTAATACAGTTCCTGAAATTTGAAGTGCTGTTAATAAGAAGAGAAAAAATTAACAGGAGAAACTCTTGATGATATTGGAAAGCGCTTAGAGAAATCCAGGAAGAAGTCTCTTAGACGTCTTTCTCAGCAATCGGAAATTGCTTACGGTTCCGTACAAAGAGCTAGGAAATTACGTATGTAAGATAAAAACCTATAAATTTATAATGGTGCAAGAACTTAAATAAAAGTGACCCTATGTGTAGGACTGGATTTTGAATAAAACTGATGATGGTGAAAATGCTCTAAGTCTCATCTTTTAAACCAAGTGTGGTTTCATATACGTGGGTATGCAAATTCTGTCTCAAAACTTAGCAGTAGTAGTAATAATATAAATAAAAAAATTATAATAATAATAACAATAATAAAAACAATAGCTATAACAACAACATCAACAATAACAATAATAATATAATAATGATGATAATAATAATCATAATAATAACAATAATAGAGGAAGAATCATAATAAAAGTAATAATAACAATAATAATAATCATAATAATAGTAATAGTACTAGTAATAGTAATAATAGTGGCAATAGTACTAATAATAGTAGTAGTAATAATAGCAGTAGTAATGGTAGTAATAGTAGAAATAATAATAGTAATAGTAGTAGTAGTAATAGTAGTGATAGTAGTAATAGTGATAATAATAATAATAATAATAATAATAATAATAATAATAATAATAATAATAATAATAATAATCATAACAACAGTAACAACACCAATAACAACAATAACAATAAGAATAAGAACAATGATGATGATGTTAATAACATAATAATAATAATAATAATAACAACAATAATAACAGAAATAGTAACAATAATATAATAATATCAGTAATATTAATAGTGGTAGTAATAGTAATAGTGTTAGTAATAGTAGTAGCAATAGTAGTAATTGAAGTAGTAATAGTAGTAGTAATAGTAGTAATTGAAGTAGTAATAGTAGTAGCAATAGTAGTAATTGAAGTAGTAATAGTAGTAGCAATAGTAGTAATTGAAGTAGTAATAGTAGTAGCAATAGTAGTAATTGAAGTAGTAATAGTAGTAGCAATAGTAGTAATTGAAGTAGTAATAGTAGTAGCAATAGTAGTAATTGAAGTAGTAATAGTAGTAGCAATAGTAGTAATTGAAGTAGTAATAGTAGTAGCAATAGTAGTAATTGAAGTAGTAATAGTAGTAGCAATAGTAGTAATTGAAGTAGTAATAGTAGTAGTAATAGTAGTAATTGAAGTAGTAATAATAGCACTAATAGTAGTAATAGTAATATTGTCAGTAATGATAGTAGTCGTGGTAGTAGTAATAGTAGTAATAGTGAAAATAGTGATAGTAGTGATGATAATAGTAGCAATAATAATAATAGTAATAACAAGAAGAAGAAGAAGAATAAGTGTAACAAAACAATACATGAGAGTACGCAGTGTTCACTCAATATTATTATTGTTATTATTAGTATTATTATTATCATCATCATTATTATTATCATCATTATTATTATCATAATTATTATCATCATTATTGGTATAGCTATTAATGGTTTTATTGTTTTTATTATTATTGTTGTTATTATAATAATCATTTATATTAATATTATTATTAATATTATTATTAATATTATTATTATTATTATTATTATTATTATTATTATTATTATTATTATTATTATTATTATTACGTGGATTACTCCTCTAAGCGACAGGAGAGACTTTGCAAATTCTGGATTTGTGGCTCCTTAAATAAGTCAGGAGGCAAGATGTCCTCCTTAATGCTGATTGGTTCTCATTTACCGCCAAAATCTATACTCGGCGTCATCATATAACGTGTTTTTTTTGGGTAGTGTTTAACGCCCGCTTTAACTACTTATGGCACCGCAGGCGGTGTATATAACGTGGTGTTGATGTATTGAAGTCATGGGATACATGATTAGAAAGAAAAATACCCTGGTTGGGAAATATTACGACTTTTCGCAAGTTCGCTTATGTACTCTTGATTCACGCAAATAAAATAAAGAAATCCTACGAATTCTCAAGGTTTCTACATACAATAGAGGGTGCCTTTTGTTATATCTTACTGCGTAGTATAGCAGGTTTGCCTAGGAACAAGTTAATATATCTAACGTTACAATTTATGAAATAAACACAAGAAAATAAAGCAAAGCACTTAAACAAACATGCAATTAAGATAATTAAGGTATTGGGGACTGTCTATAGCTCTTTGATATCAAGACAGTTATCATTATTATGCAGTGGCGTCAAGCATTACCGTCTGAGTTTCCCCGTTGTCAACAGGCGATTCCTTGGAAGATTTCTCGAGTATCATGAATTTCTTCCAGTCGCTCTCTCTCTCTTCATTCCGTTTCCTTCTCTTTTTCAATTGTGCCCCTAGGTTCGTGGTGCATGTTTGTGAGTGCAGAAGCTGTGGATACATGTTCAATGGAAACAATACTCCCCGTGAACACCATAGAAGGCTACCAAAGCGGCGGGTCTTTGATCACCCCCTCTTACGGTTCCAAAGGGTCATGGGACTTGCAGATGTTAGGGACTTCCGCGCGTCTACTTGCGGTCTTGGTTCCTTCACTTCATCCCTTCCTCTTTAAGGGTGTTAGCCAGAACAGATCTGGATAGGTCACAGTGGGTGAGTTGTGCGCCTCCGTTCTTTACCCTTTACCCTTTAATATCCTCTAAAGATATGGTTGTTCAGATTGTTCAGTTGATTTAATGAGCTGGGCCCCTTATACCAAGACGTCGAGTATTGGCAGGCAAATTTTTCTAGAGAAGTCATACTATTTGTTTATTAGTTTTACTGAGCTATTCCGATAGTTTTCGGATGCTATAATGGCCAATTCTTGCTGTTGTTAAAATCTCCCACACGAAATCACACTGATGGCCAGTAATTCACAGTGTCAGAACATTACATTTATAGCGCCTTCAGATACCCCTCTAACTTAAATAACAACTATAATATTACCATGGATTACCTACAAAGTATTATAGTTTGTATAGCAATAATATGGATCTTATCTTTATGTTTGTTTAGAAAATGTGAACATAAATAGGAAATTCCAATCATGACACTCAATTGTACACTGACAATAAACATGCAATAAATTCAAGCTTTTCCCGCTAGATTCCATTACGAGAGTGGTTAAATTGTAAAATGTGTCAAGGTCGCTCGCGTTTCCAGAATTCCCTTCCCCTCCTTATTATTACCTTCTGTAGCACTATGTACAATGTAGATTGTAGTGGAGAGGGAATAGTACCCCACCCAAGCTTCCATACCGAGATTTCACAGGAAATACATCATTTGATACCCCTGAATTTAAAAAAATAGTATAAGATCCATGTGTGTATGTCTGTGTGTCTTCCTGTGGACAGCAAAACTGAAAAATGACAATTCAGTTAAATACCAAACTTCGTGTTTGAATTCAGTATCTTTCAAGAAAGCGACATGACGACTGTCAGGACCCACCCCAATGTAGCCTTTATATGGAACATTTTTCGAAATTTTCGGTTTTCTAAAAGATGGTTCTAAGGATTTTGATTAAAATTCCGTATATTGAAGATATTTATATGGCACATTAAATGTACAGCCAGAAATTCTTGGGAATAGGCCCTGAAGTCCTCTTCATTCTGTATAAATTTTGCACAACTGCACCATAAGAGATAGACGAAAACTTTCTAAACAAAAAAAAAAACAAAAAAACTGTAGATCTCGTCAAAACACACACTTAATGTCATATACTACTTTTTGTAGCAATAACCATCTTCGAGACATTCCATTTTATTGATTTCAATTTTAAAATATAACTTTTCTGAAACGAGAAACCCTTATCTGTTTCATATTTCTTTTGTTTTAGTCGTGGTCATGGAAAGACAACCGAATTTCAATGACAATCGCATATCTACGACTTTTGAAAGACTTGAACGTCGCTTTATTGGTTATTTCTTCTACTTATACGGAACTAAAAAATAAGGCAATTTCTGGCATTTTTTATCTTGATTGGCATGATGTAGACAAAATAATGTTGTTTTGTAAGAATAGTTTGTTTAAAGATCAGATACAGTAAGTTATGAATGGAACGCATCCGATTTTTAATGTATTTTTCAACTATTTAAAGGTGAGGAGTTGCCAAACTTTTCATAACGGGGACCACATTAACCGCTAGAGAATGAATCGAGGGCCTTAAAGCGACACTAAATAAACATATTTGAATTAAGAGTTGTACTATACAGAGTAACCAAGCAAACATAATCGGATATGTTCCATTCACGTGGCTTACTCTACCTGTTCTACAAACAAACTTAGTACAACACATTCTTCTTTCTACTTCACGCTAGCTGAGATAAGCATTACAGAATGGTATATTACTTTCTTCCTTGTTTGTAGAAGGGAACTTAGGGACTACAATAGGCTAAACGATAGTCAAATGTTTTAAAAGCGCGATTGTCAATGAAATTCGCCTCTTTGCATGGTCAGGAGTAACATAAAGGAAACACGGACCTTGTGACAAAAGTACCAGTTGGCCCGACAAACCTTCGTACACTAATAAGTGTTACAGAACTAAATGGGGTAAATCGAAGTAAACGCTGGTCAGCGGCGCTCTTTATTTGTCCTATCATTATGCTCCAATAGCTGATTTTGTAATTGTGTATATGTTGTTTGTAACATAGGTCTAGATTAAGACATTAAAGCGCCGTAACAAAGCCATGTATCAGAGCAATAGTGTTTCAATGTATTGTTGTTATTATTGCTATTGTTGCTTTTTATTATTATTACAATTATTGCTCAATGTGTGCATAAGTACAACAAAAAGAAAACAAACAATGAATGCTTCGTAATGAAGAACACGCAAACGCGAGAGCTCGCAACACTTCTCTTCGCCGTTCGTAAAAAGCTAAACAAAACAAAGAATTAAATGTTCGTCTAAATGTAGCGTACACATATGCAAATATTTCGTTTTACATCCTTTTATGTGATTAAAATGGGGCGTTGCAAAAATAATACCTATTCTTCTTCCTCTTCTTCTTCTTCTTCTTCTCCTTCTCCTCTTCTTCGGAAAACATGGACGGGCTAGGTAAATTTATACTTAAGGCAAGAGAGCTGAGATCTGAGGCTATATATATATTATGTCATACTTAGGTCAATGGTGTGTTATGGTTTTATATATTGTGAATATATTATGTGTATCTATTTCTTTTAAGTGTAATTATCTAGTATAAGAGGGTGCATTTATGAAGGTGTACTGTTTACTGTAAATTTAAATTGCTATCATTGAATATCTTTGTATTTTATTTTCGGGTTTACTCTTAATTCTTTATTGTTGTTTTAATACTGCTTTTGATTGTGTATTACCTTTGTCTTTTTTTATTTTCGTGTTTGCTCTTTTAATTATTTGTTGTTGTTGTTGTTTTAATATTGTTTTTAGTGTGTTTTACAAAAGCACGCACGGTCTGTGGACTCGTGCAAATGTTGAAAGTCTATGTACATATGATATTGTTATGTCAATAAACATACTTATTCATTCATTCTTCTTATTTTACTATAATCATTATTATTATTATTATTATTATTATTATTATTATTATTATGCTTTAAGTAATTTAAAATTGAAACCAATAAGAAGGAATAACTCGAAGACGGTTAACTGCACAACAAAAATGTAAAGGATATAAAGTGCGTGTTTTGACGAGATCTGCACTTTTTGTGCAGTAAGTTTTTGCCTATCGCTTACGGTTTACCAGTTTTGCAAAAGTCATCCTGGATGAACAGGACTTCAAAGGCCATCAAAAAATTCAAGATATAGATTTTATTTGTCTTGTCGTTACAAGAATGACAAGAAATTAGACTACAACTCACAATGCTCACGCCAAAAAGTTATGTAGCTGGTTGTTATCATCCAGTATTGTAGGCATTCTCCTACATTAATGGCGTCCTGTATTGACGTATCTATGCATGTATTTCTGTGAATATGAAAAGTACTAAAACTTCTTTTCAAAGTGACTTCATGTTAAATGCTGCAAACTGCAACAATAACAAATACTATTAACTCACTATAATTTACTCGGTGTCTCACGTAATGAGAAGGCTGAACTTTCCTAAATCAAAGTTTTACACCAAAATAATTTTAGACATTTTATCACAAACTGTATCAATGAATTACGTTTTGATTAATAATGTTTAGTTTGCTGTACTGATGCTCATAGGAATCAAATTATGTAACATGCTTTGGGAAGCAGAATTATTTAATATATTTTGGTATTAATAAAATATTTAGAACAATTACTAAAGTAAAATATATTTTATCATAAAATTTTGCAGTGCTGATGCATTCAATTGCCTAAACATTAAATAAATAGTTCATTAATTCAACGTGTGAAGAAAGACAACTAGATCTATTGAGTTTACTTCACCGTTTTCGAGCGAAAATGCTGCATTTCGAGTTAATTCTCGCCGAAAAATGTGTCCGAAGCAATAAAGATATGGGCTCGTGAACTGGAGGCAATCCCGCGAGGATCGTGCTCCCTAAATGAAGTTTTTATCCCCAATTTTTTCTCAATCTTCATAACTAATAATTGTGTACACTAAACTTAGGCCAGGAACGTTTCCTTCCGAAATCCCCTTTTTCAATTACCGTTCATTTTATGTACCATCAGCATCCAACGTCTGTGGTGCAACATGCAATAAAAGCGGGAAGTAAACACTAATAAAAATTACCTTCCCTCTTCTAAATGTATCTTACATTGAGTGAAGATCTAAGTCCATGGGTTCTTTACAATTACAATAGATGACAGCTGTCAACAGCATTTAGGCAAACACGAGTAATTTCGATCCGTAGTCCCACAAATGCCTTGCTACTACTTAAGTGTGAAGCTAGTTATGAACTCGAAAAATGGAAACAATGCGGTTGCTGTAAGTGGATTTGTCGTGGTATACAAAATTAATTGCGTTTTGTATTACACTTTATTCGGAAACTGATCGCAGATATTAGCGCTGAATAATGTTTATATAATAGGGGATGAAATTAATTATATGTGAATATGAGATTAACTCAATATTTGTGTGCTTCAATTTTAACTGAAACCTAGATTGCGTTATCATTACTTTTGTTGAACAGTTAAAACCTATAACAGGAATAGCTACCGCTGCATAATTGACACCAATTTATAGAGGGTTTTATACTTATTTGTTTCGTATAAGTGTGTAAGTTGTTCTTTAAAACTTTGTACGTTTTTAATATTTTTAATTGAGTTTTATTCCTAAATGTATTCGATGTTCCCTTAGAAGCCTTAAGAACTGTGCGTTGGCAAGAAACCTCTGTTTTATTACCCAGTGAGCTGCCGCCTTTTGGTAAGAGCAGCAGAAAGATTTTTTTTTTCAGTGTATTGCAAGATCAGAAGCAAAGAGAGGGTCAAGAAAGTGTATACAGATCGGAAAATCCCCAAAAGAAGTGGAAATATAGTCTGATTTTTTAAAGAAGAAATTTGACAGATGACAAGCAAGGGGAGGGTAAGAGAGCAAGGCCGTTGCCATGGAAACGTAAATGAGTGGTGCCACACTGCACTGGTGAATCATAACTCCCGAGATCGGTTATCGTTATACAGCCAAGTTTGCGTGGGCATCCAGTTGCGTTGTCTTATTAACCTATTTTGTTAAAACTGTTATAAAATGCATAATTATTGAAGCTAGGCTTCGTGTAGGCAGAGCTAAAAGTAGACCAAATATTCGTGAATCAAGACAAATATCAGTTTGCAGTGCAGGTAAGTGCCGGCGATTAATTCTGGCGAGAAAAATACGCCATGATTCCTGCGAAGCAACATTATTACACTGTCTCAAACACAGCAGCCGTGAGAGTGAAAAGTAACTGAAGTCAGATACTAGCAGAATTGATAAGAACATTCCCTGAAGTAATTTGTAGAAATTCTATAAATGTTGCACGTTCGATCCCAAGCGACCGCATGTGAGATTTGTGGTGGACAAAACGGCGTTGGGGCGGGTTTTCTCCGGGTACTCCGGTTTCCCCCGCCATCGCATTCCACCGGTGCTCCATCATCATTCATGTATCATCAGTGTCACCGCCTGCGGTGCCATTAGTAGTTAAAGCGGGCGTTAAACACTACCAAAAAAAAAATGTCAGCCAGTAGCTTAATTGCCCTTTCGGGCAAATGCATTAGGGCCACTGTTGGGATGTTATCTGGCCATGGGGCTTTTCTCTTTGGGAGGTGCCTGATTAGCCAGTTTATTTCACTCGGGCAGGTATTTCTCACTAAGTTGTGGGTTACCTGTTCTTTGAAAATTTCCGTTTCCTCCGTAAATTGAGGGCAGCAGGGAGTAGGATTAGGCGTGCAGATTTCTTGCAGTGTGTCTGCGAGCATATCTGCTTTTTGTTGGTCTGTGGATGCGATTGTTTGATTGTGGTGTAATGGTGGTATTTGTGTTTTATCGCGTGTTAGACAGCGTGCAATTCTCCACACCGAGTCTCGTTCGTAGTCGAGGTTCTCGAGTGTATTCAGCCATTGTTGAGAGAGATGGTTTGTTGTTCTCTCTCTGACAAGGGTATTTAAGTGTCTAACGTATTCTTGGTCTACAATATGACGTGTTTTCTGCCATCGCCGTCTAGCTCGGTTTCTTTCCGCTGCTAGCATTTGGATGTCAGGTGGTAGTTGTGATTGGTATTGCTTAGGTTTGTTAATTGGTACAGCTTCTTTGTTTGCAGTTTTTATTGCATTTTCTAGTTGAGCTACCGCCTCATTCATGTTTTCTGCTGTATTTAGCTGTGTAGTATGTAGGTGCTTGTTGATACTGTTTGCAAACCTATCCCAGTCTGCTTTATTGTAGTTTAGACGCTCGACTGCAGTGCCCTCTAATGTTATGATCACTGGTAAGTGATCGGAAGAGAGTTCGTTCTTAACTTGTAGGTTGATCCTACGAGTGAGATTACGCGTCACTGCAATATCTAGAATATCAGGCCTTTGGTTTCGGCTGAACGGGATATACGTATGTTCCGTAGGAGTGTGAATTATTATATCAGAATTATTTTCAAGGTTTAGGAGGGCCGTGCCTTCAGGGCTAGTCTCATTGCAGTCCCAAATGAGGTGTTTTGCGTTGAGATCTCCGGCTATTAGCACCCTGTAATTTACCTGCGAGATTGCGTTAATGTTTGCTACGTTTAGTACGCGTGGGGGGCATATGCTGCCGTGATTAGAACCTTGTTGTTGTCAATGGTGATGTAAATACTAGTAGCTTCTAGAGTTGAAAATTGCGGCTGTGGAGCAAAATCATGGGCAATGCTATGTTTTATTATTGCGGCCGTCCCGCCTCCGCGTTTGTTTCGATCGTTGCGGTGGGTAGTGTAACCTGGCATGTTAAATCTGTCTTTGTCGCTTAAATGAGTTTCTGTAATTAATGCTATGTGTATGTTGTTGCGTGTTAAGAAGTCTCTAAGTTCAGTTTTTCGTCTTTTTAAGCCGTGTGCGTTCCATGTCATACAATTGAGTTTGGGTGTGTGATTCATAGGAAGCCAGGAGAGGTGAGGAGTTGGAAAAAGTGCACCTGCTTTTTTTTTTTTTTTTTTTTTTAATTGATGATGGGGGAAAAGGCAACTAACGCCCTAACCCCAGGCAAGCCTGGGAGTGTGAGACTCCCCACCCTGGACTCGAACCAGGGTGGCACTACTCACAAAAAACCCCCACCGGAAGTAGGAGGCCCATGCCTCTCTGTTGCAGTACCGCATTAAGCACCTGCGTATTCTTGGTGATACTGAATGCTGCCTGCCAGTGGCAGTAACAGCGAGTGATGGAGATATTAGCCAGTGGACACACATGACTTACGCCCTGAGTGCCCCGCTGGAGAAGTAATTGGTGTATGTGATGGGTAGTTAGTGGTGACGCTTGTTAAGTATGAGGTGATTCTTCCGGGTGTACCCTTGTTCGGAGTGGTATTCTCTGAGCAATTGCTGCGCTGTCTTAGGCTGCTGACGGAATGGTCCTTCAGCTACCTGCTGTTGGTAATTTTGGACGCTGGCTATCCGGTTGGACAGCTCAGCGGTGGAGGCCTGTAGAGTGGAGATGGCGGCGGTGTTGGCAGCTTGTAGGGCGTCGATCCTGGTGGACAGGTCGGCGGCTGTAGTCTGCTGGCTGGTGGCTGCTACGGCGATGCAAGCTTGGAGTTCCTGCAGCTTTTGTGTGAGGAGGCTGCATGTCTCTTCCAGAGCAGCTAGTCGAGCGCCGACGTTCAGGATCTCCGCGTGGAGGTCCTGAATGGCTTCTCGCGTCGCTGCGTCTGTTGAGAGTGCAGGTGGTGAGGCCTCGGTGGTTGACTAGCTTTTTTTTTTTTTTTAGTTTCAAGTGGAGGGGAAAAATCCACCTTAAGGACTAACCCGGGCTGGCATGCCCGGAGTGTCGGGGTCTCCCAGGATGGGCCTACGGACTAAAAAACCCCTCCACCGGTATTGGAAGGTAAGGATACTGCGGTACCGCTGTTGCACCCGCGCAGTAAAAGGTAAAGGTGAACTGGCCCGCTGTGCGGCCGCCAGGGGTGAGGGTTGTGCTAGTAGACCGGCTTGACCGAGGCCCAGCCGGCCCCTGTAGCGAATTATAGGTGAGGAGTTGAGGAAATTATGGGTGGTTGGGAGTTTTTGGTGAACATGGGATTGGAAGTGTAGGGAGAGCTGCCACTCTCTCCCTGTGGTGATGATGACGGCACTGGATATTGATGGTGAAGTTGGTGCTGCAGCTCTCGGACACCCACGACCCAAGCCTCAAGAGACCCCAGCCGCGGGCACTGGTCGTGTAAGTGATGGGTAGTTAGTGGTGATGTCTGCCAAGTTTAAGGTGACTCTTCCGGGTGTACCCTTGAGATGATTGGAATTCTCTGAGCAATTGCTGCGGAGTCTTAGGCTGCTGAGGGAATGTTCCTTCAGCTACCTGCTGTTGATAATTTTGGACGCCGGCTATCCGGTTGGACAGCTCAGCGGTGGAGGCCTGTAGAGTGGAGATGGCGGCGGTGTTGGCAGCTTGTAGGGCGTCGATCCTGGTGGACAGGTCGGCGGCTGTAGTCTGCTGGCTGGTGGCTGCTGCGTCGTTAGAAGCTTGTAACTCCTGTAACTTCTGTGTGAGGAGACTGCATGTCTCTTCCAGGGCAGCTAATCGAGCGCCGACGTTCAGGATCTCCGCGTGGAGGTCCTGAATGGCTTCTCGCGTCGCTGCGTCTGTTGAGAGTGCAGGTGGTGAGGCCTCAGTGGTGGTTGTCTGCGGTGGAGTGGTACGGCGGGCAGAAGTTGGTGATGAAGTGCTGCTCCTTGGGTAGAGAGGGCACTGGGCTTGCCCTGTGTAGTGTCCTGTGCCACGACAGGTGGCACAGAATCGGCGGCGTCGGCGGAGATCATGCCCAGTGCACTCGGTGGTGGTGGAGTTGGTACCGCAGTAGTGGCACCTCGGTGTCGAAGAGCAGACTTCAGCTGTGTGGCCGTAGGCACAGCAGCGTCGGCAGGGCCGATGGCGTTCCTGTCGGCTAGCCTCGACGACCAGAAGTCGCCCTAATAAGGGCAACCCTGACGCCAAGGCAGCTTCCAGGTCAGCCTGGTCCTGCATCTCCAGACGGACGAGCGGCGTTGTTCCCCGGTCGCAGTAAATGCGGGTGGCTCTCAAGCATGAAGGCCACCGCGACTGCACGGCGGTGAGCAGATGCCGGGTGGTAAGGTCCCTAGGGACCCCCCGTACCACGGCACTGAACCGGGGCGGCGTCGTAGAGCTGGGTGGAGGCGTCGGTGGCGGCGGTGTTGGCGGCAACTGCGGCTGCAGTTGCGGCGAGACTGCGGTGGCGGCCAGCGAAGCAGGGCTTGCCGGGACCGGTAGCAACGGAGAGGCTGCCTCCTCGGCGGCTGCCGAGGAAGAGGCGACGGGTGCTGCCTTAGCAGCGGCGAGTCTGCGCAGTCTCTTCTTGGCCATCGTGAGGAGTCGAAGAAGAAGCTCCGTCTAGCAATATCGATGTCAATTACCCAGAACAGAGGACGGACCTGGCAGAAAACAGCGGACAAAACGAAATACGGCCCTTCGGTGAGTCGGGCCAATCGCAGATCATCACGCGTTCATTGGCCAGGGCAGCGCGGGCTCCGACCACCTAGATGCAATATATAATGGAACGTATCCCAGCAGCTTCATGCAAGAGCATGCCCCTTACCCTAAAGCTTCAGCTGTACCGGGCGATCATTCCGCCTCTGGTTCTGTACGGCTGCGAGATCTGGGGGACCGTAGCTAACTACGTGCTCCTCAAGGTCCAGACGCTGCAGAACCGGGCACTACGGATGATCTACCGTACCGGCTGGAGATTTCCCGCCCACATCCTTCATGAACATTCCGGTATCCCGTACATTGTCGACCTCATCAGAACGAGGACCCGTTCATTGTACGACAAAATTCCAACCCACCCAAATCAACTGTTGAATTCTCTGGGAAATTATGATCCCAGAGAAGTACGTCGCGTGCCCTCATTCCGCCTGCCGAAAGACGCCATTGACCCTCTCGGTTAGCCATGCCCCCTCCCCTGAGACTTACCTAAATTGAACCTGAAAAGGGCAAAGCGACACTAACCGGTACCAAAACGGGGTAAAAATAATATAGCGTGTCGTCCTCATAACGGGTGAACGCTTAATCCAAATTAAAACAGTTAATTCTGCTCCAGGCGGGAGAAAACTGCGCGGCCTCCTGATTGGCCCGCGCAAGCGCCCGTGGGCGTGTCCTCTCCCTACAAAATTCCCTGTACCAACATTTTATCCCTCAGTACATACATCCATCCCTCAACACACAAAACCAGTAGAACATATTCACTAGCTCATTACGCAGGTAAAGCCGCGATACGGCTCGGTACTGCGGCATCGACACACGACCGGGGCATCTCCCGATCGACCAGTTTTGCGTCTGGCGTCTGACGTCTAGCTTCACGCAGTCCCTGATGAAGATCATGGAGTGTGCAATGGTCGAAAGCTTGGATTTTATATACCTGACACGGCTGATCACCTGTGAAGCCATAATGATTAATAATTTAGTAATAATTAATGAAAAACAAACATCCAATAATATAAATCGGTAATTTTTGGAATACATATATTTTGTAATGTAAGCATACCATAAGAAAGCCAGTGCAATGCTGAGCACCTGTTTTAACCTTAAGCTATAATCAGGAATAAATAGCGGCGTAATATAAGATCTGTTTTTCAGTAAATTGTATATATACCTATATATAGACGAACTTTAATTTTCACGGAGAGTGTAGCACTCTCACATTTGGCCTGCGACAGAGAGGCGCCATCCCAATCCACCACGCTTGGGAAAGGTTTCCTAACGCTACCCTTGAGCCAATGAGAAAATAATCTTTAAATTTAAAGAAAAATATCCGCAAATTCAAGTCAAGCATCAGTTTTCCTAACTGGCAAAATCACCGCGGGTTGCAGTTAATGTAAATAGAGTTTCTCGACGAAGTCCGGACACTAGTTCGTCATAACACGCGCAGACACCACGTCGCTCCTAGTCAACTTTGCACCGCCAAGAATATAAGTTACTTCATTATAGTAAGGTCAAGCGCTAGGAACTGTAATTCAAAATAGATAAGAAACCCGAAAATTTGAAAGATTCGTATAAAACTAAAATCAAGAGAAAACGATTTTAAATTTACCATCGCTTCGAAACAATAAATTTTTTGTGTTATCTAATTTTTCACCTGTCAACATCCATAAGTTCCCATATATAGCTAGCCGGAGGACGAGAACGAAAGGACAACAAAACGTCAACGAAGAGATTCGACCCTGAGATCGCTAGAATCCTGAATCTACGACGAGCTTCAAGTCGACAAAGTATCGAGATACAAAAGGAGGTGTTCACCATGGACCATACCCACCTGATCGAAAGAACTCATAATACGTGTCATCTCAACTTACTTGAAGAATGCATAATACCGGTTAAGAGTGCTAGTTATTTATAAACATAAAATTATACACAGTTCAGTTTTATTGCTAAATTACTATCACATAATTATACTGGTGTGATCCTGGATTAATCAATGCTATTCAGCTAGTATCAGCGCAGATAAATAGCTAGTATTATCCTCCCCAATCAGTTTATACAATAGAGGAAGTACGAGATTAGTGTCGCTTAGTAATTCCGGAGCTATGCACCATTTCCAACCTAAAACAGCACTGAACTGAAACACGTGATTAGTGCTTCTCAGTAATAAGTCCAGCAACCTCACCTCAGCTCCGTCCGTAGAGCGGGGTTCCCGGTTCGATTCCCGATTGGGAATGGATATTTTCCTCTAACTAAGATTATTCCATATCCTCCCTAGACTCTCGAGGTATGAATGATAGTGTGAATGTATGCGTGTGTGTGTGTGATCTAATGTATAAAACCCCAAATAAAAGCTGAAATCCAATGAGAACAGTATACGAGGTGATATCAATGCCGATAGACAAGATCTTCTGCAGATAAGGGGCCGCCGAATGGACCATTGTAGCTAAAGGCGGGGCATAAATGGAGCAGTAAAAACATTTACAAAGAAATAATACTAGAAAAACGGTTTTCATTGATCAATGTAATTTTTAACAAGAAAATGCCTATTCTTTGTATTTACTGTGAAATAAGGAGGGGCTTTTGAAATGTTTGATTGGTATTATGTTACTCTGCTTGTAATATTCACCTCTTTACAAGCCATTGATGCAGTCGCGTAGTGTGCTGGGAATAATCTAGGTTTCTGTAGCGGGTTTCTGCATTGGAGAGAACAGAACCGTTCTTTCTAATTATGCGTTCCAACACTCGGCTCGGTGGTGAGTCTGAATAGCCTCACTCTGTGCGACATGCAGTTGCTCCTCAGTGTAGCCATAATTCACAGCTGTCCAAGCCAGCTGAAACAACTTGGGCTTTCATGAGATGGAATTAAAATGCGCAACTCCAAGAGTGTGCAAGTGGAATAGGGACTTGCAATCTATCTAGCACGCATGTTTCCACAAACGAATTTGAATGGAGTGAAATATCCTTGATAATCTTTGACCTATCCAGATTATTTTCGCTAATATACATTATTAGCTATAGTAGCAGTATTGCTTTAGGATATTTAGAGCTTTGCGGCTCTAAGATATACAACAATCCAGTTCACATTCTTCGCCGTGGCGTATAAAATAATATAATACTGTCAGTGAATGAAGTAAGCTCCCAGTCACCTTCCTTCCTCAGAACAGAGGAAGGGAGTAGTGATTGACATATTTACGCTTTAAAATTATCACGTTGAGACGCGCTCAGACATGCTCATTCTCAAACTTACAAGACGCAATTTCCATATTGAACACACCGGTTACGATGCGATTTTTACAGTGAAGAATACATTAAAACACCCCTGTCTCAGCTTCGTCTCATAGATTCCCTATTCGCCAGGAAAACATTATAAAGTTTCAAGTTGTAACGACTGAATTTAGGTTTGTCAACAGCAATCTGCCTGGTACTATGACAGGCACTGATAAACTTTGGCCCGTGTCGAAGCTACAAATATCTGCGCGCAAGACTGCGATAAAGATAATACAAAGAATATTTCATGTAGTGAGGAAAAAATCGGCCGAAGACACGACTTATTTTTGCCCCAGTGATCGATACCTCCAGGAAAAATCGGATGTGATCTATTCACATGACTTTCTAACTGTTCTACAAACTGTACATACGAAAGGCTAACATTTTATCTACACCAGGTTAATCGAAATGAACATTAGCAGAAATTGTCTTATAACTTGCTTCCTTATAAGTAGAAGGAAAAAAAGGAAACACACTAGGCCAAAGCTACAGTAAAATGTTTAGAAGCTGCCACTATGTAATTGTTTTTGGATCTCTTTCCATGGTCAGGAGTAAAACAAAAGAGAAATGAAACGGATAAGCACTTCCCATTTAAGAAAAGCTATAGTATTTTAAAATCGAAGCTAATAGCAATAAATATCTCGGAAGTAGTTAGCTCTACAACAAAAAATGCATATTACATAAATTGTATGTTTTAACGGGATCTATATTTTTTTGTGTAATTAGCTTTGTCTGTCCCCTACGATTTATAAATTATGCAAAAGTCATTCAGAGAAAGATGGCTTCATGAAGAGCTATTCCTAAGAAATTCAGGATATACAATTTATTTGCCATGTAAATATCTTTAATGTGCTGTATTTTAATAAAAATTGATAGAGCCATTTTTAGAAAATTCAAAATTTCGAAAAATTTTCCATGTAAAGGGTGCTTCGGGGTGGGAAATTTTCCTGAGAATCTACGTAACGCATTCTTGGAACCTATTTCACTTAAATACTAAGTTTGGTATTTAACCGACTTTACGTTTTTCACTTACGTTGTCCATATGCACACACATGGACCTTTTTTTTTTTTTTCTAAAAATGCTTTTCTTAGATTCAGGATTCCTTAAAACACGTATTTCCGTTGAAATCTCGCATCGAATTTTTGAGTGGAATACAATACCTTCTCTACCTACTATGTACTTTATATATATATAGTGTAAATGCTAGAAAAATTAAAAAAATACTGAAGAAATAAAATTCTACATTTGTGCAAGAATGATACCTTTTAAGCACCAATTTATGCAAGAAATGGAATATTGTTTGTGAATCACTCTATTTTTAGACAAGAGTTTTTGTTGTTTTGTTGTTGTTGTTTTTTTTTGTCAAACTTAGGCCTATGGGACAGAAAGACTCGGGTATTTTTATTCTTGATCTAGTTTCATTAACAAACTACCAATTCTGTGTGTAACAACAATGTGACACTGGCCACTTGTTATATAAGAAAGCAGAAGTCAGAGGTTTTTTGCAAAACACGGTTTATATCTTTTCCAAAAACAACTAATTCTAGGCTCTGAAACGGTAAGCACTGCTAATTTACTAGTAGTTATTAATTCTCTTTCATGAGATATTGCACCCTCTGGTGATAACAAAAAATCTGTCAGGAGATCTATAATTCATATACAACTGGCGTTTGATAAAAAACTTAAGGGGACATATAAGTGCTTTGTTCCCTTCTTTCTGTTTTTTTTTTTTTTTTTTTTGTCAAAATGCCATTGCTGGATTTTTGGAACAATAAAATTAGAATACAAGCTTGCAGTGGTATATTCTCCTAGCGCGTAAGCAACACATATTTTGAATGATAGTTTAATGCGTTGTGCTGGTTAAATGACTTTCTATATCAAACTTTAAGGCTATTTTTCTCCAGTTCAATTTCTTTCATATCTTTGCATGTTCAGAATTTATCTTCTCCCACAGAAATAGAGCTAGAGCTACATCTTCCCCAAAGCGCTATAGAATGTGTGTGATAAAATGTATGGCAGGAACTTTGATATTGACCATAGATTAATTTTTTAAAAATTAATTCTTACAATCATTCACTTTTTTTTTTTTTTTTTTTTTTTTTTTGCAGCTTTCTCCCATTTGTGATATAAAATATTAAGGAAACCTATCCAGTATAGGAAAAATTCAACCACACAATTTGTTACAATGGTGTTAAGGGTAACAGTTGTGCATGTAGTTAAATATCTGTAGGCAAATATAATATTTAAGTTTAGCTAGTTAAATTGAACAAGTTGATTAAGATATCCAGAATAAAAAGAGATATTTGAATGATATTTGACATGAACATTTTTTTGTTTTGCTCTTAATGTCTGTCCAAAAAACAGCGCTAGTTTTCATGATTTAATAAATAACTTTTTTCACTTGGATATCCCCTTAAGCAACCAATCGATTTCTATATTATTTGATTGCTGTCCTTACTTTCTCAGCTACAAAATGTTTTTTCCCACATAAACAATGCTGGAATAGCCTTTACTAACTATACTAATGTATTGAGTAGCAGCAGCAGCGTAAGGGGTAAGGGCTGGGGGAGGGGCGGTAGTAGTAGTAGTAGTTTTTTTTTATTTTATTTTATTTTTTTTTTATAGTAGGGGAACATCTTTCAAAGTCACCACTCTGTGTGGTATTTGGATTTTCACCAACTAAAAAACCCTATTCCAGGTCATATATGATTGCGTCTTTCGGAACTGCTGGAGGCATTACTTCGAGAGACGATGACTCTATAGTGTTCATTTTTCCTGCTTAACTAACTGGGTTGCGGTTATCTTCAGTTTGAGTTTTGTATATTTTAATGTTACACCATTGTTTTGTCGTTCTCGTGTTTTTCGTTCAGAATTTCCTTAATAAATGTAGCAATAGCTTTCCAAGTGCCTTCTTTATCCAAAATAAGTCCGACTATACTATCCAATGTTGGTCTTCCTACTTTGTTTTCTAGACATTTCCTTTTTTGTTTTCAATTTGTGCATTTGAATATATTGTGTTCAAGAGTATCTTTTTCCCCACAGTAGAGACACGTGTCACTTGAAGCCAGACCAAACGGAAACAAATAGCTTCTAAAACATCCGTGTCAGGATAAAAACTGAGTTAAGTAGTACAGTCTCTCCGTGTTTTCTATCTATCCATTTTTTAATATTAGGTAGCAATCTTTTACTGTATTGCCCCGTTTTTTCTTCTCTGTTCCACTCCAGCTGCCATTTCTTTAATATGTTCTCTTTTACTTTCGTTTTATTACTCCTTTGTTCTAATCCACTCACATATTTTCTTTCTTTAACTAATAAATGTATCGGCATCATTCCTGCTATAACCTGTATTCCCTTGATTGAGATTGTTCTAAATCCACAAACTATTCTGATTAAAATCTTTCTTTGTGGTTTTTCTATGAGCTTTCTATATGTGGTTTTATCCACCAAATCTCCCCAATTGACGTTCCATATAGAACAATGGAGTTGACTACACTGCCTAATATACGTCTTTTATCAGCTCTAGGAATATTTGGCATTAGTCGGCTTAGAGCTGACACGATCTTTTCTGCTCTATCTGTTACATTTTGAATATGCGCCAACATACTCAAGTTGTAGCCCATCTGCACACCAAGGTAGCTTATATTTCTCTTAGATTTTATAAAGATATCGTCAACATCGACTCGTATTTGGTCTTCCAACATGTCTCTATCTTCACCGCATGTTACCAACGCAAGGTCGTCTGCATAGCCCACAATTGTTATTCCTTCCCCCATTTTTTGTTTAACACTCCATCATAATATATGTTCCATAACGTTGGCCCCAGCTCCGACCTTTGGGCTACACCATACGTGTCATGTTCATTTTACGTTTTCTCCTACGTGGATCTCTAGTTCTTGTACAATCCCCTTCCATGGTGCAGAGTTTAAAGCATTTTTAACATCTAATGTTACTAGAACCACATATTTATCTGCGTTTATTTTCACTTCTTTTGCTATGTGTTGCACTATATGGATTGCATCTATCGT
Organism: Hymenopus coronatus; assembly: GCA_030762935.1. NCBI lineage: Eukaryota > Metazoa > Arthropoda > Insecta > Mantodea > Hymenopodidae > Hymenopus > Hymenopus coronatus. The sequence goes on along the minus strand of CM060900.1, from coordinate 248,712,838 downwards.
AGACCTTCTTTGCCTTTTGGTGATAGTCCCTCCCCTTGCTCTATTTCTTCCATTTTGGCTCTAAACTGGGTATTTTCCAGAATGTTCTTTATATTTTTTTCAGGAATCTCCACTCTTTTTCTCTGGGTTTCCCTGATCATATCTTCCTTCTTTCGCTCAGGTTCAGTTAATACTCTCGGGTCACTGCACAGAACCGAAACTGTCTCGAGATTAACGCTACCCGTTGAACCTCGTCTCACTTGAGTTGTTGAGCGCGCAAACAAAGGTCTTTTCTTAAAATGTCCAACTCTTCCTCTTTATCTCCTTTCTCACCCTCGGCAGCATATCCTTTCTAATTGGTTCCAGTAATATTTTCCAACATCAAGGTCCTTTTGTAATATAGTGTTACGGTGACCATACAATAATTGTTTTGTTGAATAAATAAATTTGATTTAACAATATCACAAATCCATGTTTACTTCAAGTGACAAACTTGAATACTGTAAGCAGAAATTAAGCAGAGTGTACAAAACAAGAATGGATGTTCCTTTCAGTGAATTAAAATAAAGCGAAAGAAAACCTTAGAGTGTCTTGTAAGGTACTCACAGGCATGTACGACTGTTACACACTTTCAAGACATGCTTCTGATCAATCTTCGCACATTTCTTTGTGGAATGTTGTCCCATCCTTGGGTAAAATGAAAACTTCTGCAAGCTATAGAAGTCCGAGATGCTATAGGACATTTTCGGATATTGCATTCTAGCATATCCCACAAGTGCTCACTGGGATTGAAGTGTGCACTCACCACAGGCCAGTTCATTGTATCTGAAGATTTTGCAAGGTGGACATACAGTGTTGCCTTGCTGCAATACAAACTGAATTCCGATTCCAATTGCAAAAGGCATAAAATCTCCCAATAAAATATCAGCTGGTATACCTGCAAGAATTTAGCCGCCCTCTGACAAGCAAAAACCAGTAACACCATTGACAGTGATGTCATCCCACACTATTACTGCTCTAGCGCCAAATCGGCCAAATTCTTAGATCGTAGCCTCATCGCAAGGCTCACCACGATAATGATACATATGCAGATATCCATCACATTGAGTTAGACGAAAGCGAGATCTGCACGTGAACAGAATTTTGTAAAAAGTTACCAGTTTTTAAGTTTCCGAACAGAGCTCAATCAATCTACCTTATGATAGTCGGCATTAGCCTAGCCAGGTGGGACGCTTTTACGTCCGCCTTTTGTGACACTGTCATGAAATGTTCTCCAAAGCAATTGTTTTCATCGAACATTACTCCCACGTATCTTATGGCTCTTTTATATATATATATATATATATATATATATATATATATATCTGGGCATCCCTCAACAAAAAAAGATCTTGCACTTTCTAGAGCCTTTCCGAAGAACTGCTTCAGTTTTCTGCGCTGCCAACTCCAACTTGTTGTACACCATCCAACTGTCTATACGTCCTAAAGATTCATTACCCTTATAAGTTAGCTCTTCTTCATTATCAGCACTAACAAGAAGGGCAAGATCGTCTGCGAAGGCGATTTGCGATGCGCCGTCCGTAACCTTCAAACGCAGAAATCCATCATATAAAACATTCCATAATATTGCCCAAGTATGGAGCCCTGCGGAACCCCCGTAGTAATTGTTATATCCTCTTTATCAATCCTTATTTTCGTACCTGGAAAGCAGGAAATGAGCATATTGAGTATATACGTCGAGATGTTCCTCTGCCGCAGTAATAGCAGCAGCAGCAGCAGCAGCAGTAGTAGTAGTAGTAGTAGTAGTAGTAGTAGTAGTAGTAGTAGTAGTAGTAGTAGTAGTAGTAGTAGTAGTAGTAGTAGTAGTAGTAGTGGTGGTGATGGTGGTGGTGATGGTAGTGGTAGTAGTACTGGTATTAGTAATAGTAGTAGTAGTAGTAGTGGTAGTAGCAGTAGTAGTAGTATTTTTTTTAGTGTAAGGGAAAAATGTCTTTCAAAGACGGCACTTCACGTACTGAGCTGGATTTCCACCAGATAAAAAAAACCCTTGCTCTCACACCATTCCATCTGGAACTGCAATAATGCAACACCTCAGAATGGTAGATCTACCAGTAGAATCCTTCTGCCACATTACTATTTAGGCCATTCTTGTATCTTTCTCTTTGATTTCCAGAACATGCCTCGCTAATCGTTTAACAATATTCCAAGCCCTGACGCTCTCTGTCAGGGTGGGAACTAGATTATTAACAGACACATCACGCCTAGGTCAGTGTTTGCCGCTGCTCAAAATCCAATCCAGTGCCGACATCGAAAGAAATTATGCTCCACCGTATCCTCCCCATTACAATAGGGATAACTGGTGGTGTCAGTTTTCCCCATCTTATGTGCATCAGTGTTAAATCACCCATGTCCGGTCAATGCCTGGAGTAGGAGGTAATCAATCTGACGGTGTTTACACTGCAGCCTAACATTCACCTGAAGAATGAATCTGTTCGTCCATTGTCCTACTATGGTGGAGTCATTCCACCGTGCTTACCATTCATGAAGGATTTGGTCTGTCACTCTCGACGATCTAAAGAATTGTAGGCATTGGTAGCACTAAGAAGCTGTCTTTCGTTCACCAACAAATCAGTTAGGACGGATCCCGCCAATACTTGTAGTGCCCTATTTAAAACATCTATATTTTATTTTCTGCATTTCTCAATTTTCTTACAATCAAAAAATTACATGCTGAACATCTTCCTTTCCCCCACATAAAGGACATTCACCTTGTGAGTGCCCGTTTCATTGTCCTTTTAGCCTCCATATCCTTCTCTTGACTCTGCTATGAGCACAAATAAATTGCAACAGCACTTTCTCTTTCACTTTCTCCAACGCTCTGGCATATTTCTTTATGCCCATCGCGGTGTACCATATCGGTGCAACATATAATAGGATGGAATAAACTACGCCACACAGCAACCGTCGTTTCAGGGATTGGGGGCAATCAATATTCGGCATTAACCTAGCCAGGTGGGTCGCTTTTACGTCCGCCTTTAGTGACTCTGTCATGATATGTTCTCCAAAACAATTGTTTTCATCGAACATTACTCTCACGTATCTGATGGCTTTTTTTGATAGTTCTGGGCATCCCTCAACAAAAAATAGATCTCCTTGCGTTGTCTAGAACCTTTCCGAAGAACTGCTTCAGTTTTCTGCGCTGCCAACTCCAATTTGTTGTACACCATCCAACTGTCTAAACGTCGTAAAGATTCATCAGCTTTATAAGATAGCTCTTCTTCATTATCAGCACTAGCAAAAAGCGCAAGATTGTCTGCGAAGGTGATTTGAATGCACTGTCCTTAACTTTCAAACGTGGAACTCCATCATATAAAACATTCCATAATATTTGCCCAAGTATGGAGCCCTGCGTCACCCCCGTAGTAATTGTTATATCCTCTTTATCAATCCTTATTTTCCTGCCTGGAAACTAGGAAATGAGCACATTGAGTATATACGTCGAGATGTTTCTTTGCCGCAGCAATAGCAGCAGTAGTAGTAGTAATAGTAGTAGTAGTTGTAGTTGTAGTTGTAGTAGTAGTATTAGTAGTAGTAGTAGTAGTAGTAGTAGTAGTAGTAGTAGTAGTAGTAGTAGTAGTAGTAGTAGTAGTAGTAGTATTAGTAGTAGTAGTAGTAGTAGTAGTAGTAGTAGTAGTAGTAGTATTAGTAGTAGTAGTAGTAGTAGTAGTAGTAGTAGTAGTAGTAGTAGTAGTAGTAGTAGTAGTAGTAGTAGTAGTAGTAGTAGTAGTAGTAGTAGTAGTAGTTTTTTTACGCTTGGCAAAACATCATTGAAAAACACCAATCGGGTGAGTTTGATTCACAACAACTAAAAAACCCCTGCAAGCCTTATGGGACTACGTGTGGTGGTAGTAGTAGTAGCAGTAGTAGTAGTAGTAGTAGTAGTAGTAGTAGTAGTAGTAATGGTAGTAGTATTAGTAGTAGTAGTAGTAGTAGTAGTAGTAGTGGTGGTAGTAGTATTATTAGTATTAGTAGTAGTAGTAGTGGTAGTAGTAGTAGTAGTAGTAGTAGTAGTAGTAGTAGTAGTAGCAGCAGCAGTAGTAGTAGTTTTTTTTAGTGTTAGGGAAAAATATCTATCAATGACGGCACTTCACGTCACGAGTTGGATTTCCACCAACTAAAAAAACCCTTACTCTCACAGCATACCTTCTGGAACTGCAATAATGCATCACTACAGAAATGGTAGCTGTAGCAGTAGAACCCTTCTGTCGCATTACTATTGAGGCCTTACCAGGGCAAGATCGTTTGCGAATGCGATTTGCAATGCACCGTCCGTTAGTTTCTAACGCAGAACTCCATTATATAAAACATTCCATAATGTTGGCCCAAGTATGCAGCCCTGCGGAACCCCCGTCATAATTGTCATATCTTCTTTATCAATCGTTACTTTCCTACCTTGAAAGTAGGAAATGAGCACATTGAGTATATACGTCGAGATGTTTCTTTGCCGCAGTAGTAGTAGCAGTAGAAGTAGAAGTAGAAGTAGAAGTAGAATTAGTAGTAGTAATAGTAGTAGTAGTAGTAGTAGTAGTAGTAGTAGTAGTAGTAGTAGTAGTAGTAGTAGTAGTAGTAGTAGTAGTAGTAGTTTTTTTACGTAGGGGAATAAATCTTAGAAAGACATCCATTGGGCGAGTTGGATTCGCAACAACTAAAAAAAACCCTACAAGCCTTATGGGACTTCGTCTAGTAGCATTAGCAGTAGCAGCAGCAGCAGTAATAATAATAATAATAATAATAATAATAATAATAATAGTAGTAGTAGCAGTAGCAGGAGTAGGAGCAGGAGCAGTAGCAGGAGCAGGAGCAGTAGCAGTAGCAGGAGTAGGAGCAGAAGTAGCAGCACGAGCAGTAGCATTAGCAGCAGCAGTAGCAGTAGGCACGGCAGCAGCAGCAGCAGTAGTAGCAGTAGCAGGAGTAGGAGTAGGAGCAGGAGCAGTAGCAGTAGCAGGAGCAGGAGCAGAAGTAGCAGCACGAACAGTAGCAGCAGCAGTAGCAGTAGGCACAGCAGCAGCAGCAGCAGCAGTAGTAGTAGCAGTAGTAGTAGTAGTCGTAGTAGTAGTAGTAGTAGTAGTAGTAGTAGTAGTAGTAGTAGTAGTAGTGGTAGTAGTAGTAGAGGTAGTAGAATTGCAGTCCGGAGCCTGGTCGGTACTCCAGCGCTGTTCTTCTTTCTTTTTCATTTCTCTATATCTCCTTTGTTTTGCTGTTTGTTTAGCTTTCCTTTTTACTTACAAATACATATACAGATTTGCAAACACCCATACCCAAGGCTTGACTTGTACACACGATCCTCTGCCCATGAAGAACCAAACCTAGGCGAGCGCGGCCACTTGGATTTACCTTTGTCCACAGCTCAACTGACACTATCTTCTGGAAGCACTAGTTCTTTCAAAGTCCAGCAGTATGAGTAATATATGTGTATTGTCCGGTTAACAAAATGAACGTGTGGTACTGTAGTTTTGTCAAATGTTACATGATGTGTAAATTTCGTGCAACTTGCTGTATGGAATTTTATACTACATGTCTGTTTATCTAATAGCAAATCTAGAGGGGAAACTGGAATTTACTTTAAACCACTGAATAACTTATAGTTTTCTATTATTAAGGTACCGCAATATAATGATGCAATAAATGTCCTATAGTTACCGTTTTTTTTTTTTTTTTTGCCAATGAACCACTACGGGAGAAAAAAAAAACTTATAATATATTACATTCGCATGACCTTCTCTACCATCTATCGCTTATTACTGGATACTCAAAAGTTCAGGAAGTTCACTTTCCTATCTACTCGTACTTCATTTAGATTGGAGAAGAGAAAGGTATGTGGACTGGTGTGATAAGAGGGGAGAGAAGGGTATGTTTGGGCAAGTATGGGTGTGTTAATATTAAGGGAGCTAAGAGGGGACTATGAAATCAAAGTATACCCAATGTATGGGGAAAATGAGGAAGTACTGCATTATATTCCTACGTGCAAGAAAATGGAAAGGAAAAGGGAATCGAGATTCGATAAATGGGATAAACTAGTGACAGAATGAGGAAAGGAATGTTTAAAATGAATGAATTTATGTATGTGTGTAAGTATGTTTTTTGTGTATGTAAATATGTATGTGTATGTACGTGCACAAGTATGTGTATATTTATGTATGTATGAATGCATATATATGTATGTGTCTAAGTATGCATGTATAACATATGTAGGCAGGCAGGCAGGCAAGTAGGTAGGTAGGTATGCATGTGTGTATGTATGTATGTATGTATGTATACATGCATACATGTAAAACGTATGTGTGTATGTATTTATGTATTTTTATAGATTTCTACTCCGTTGTACCGATTTCGATTAAACTTGACACAGACAGAATTGACACAAGGCAAAACTTACTCTGCAGCTTAGAATTCAAAACTCCATTCCAAGGTTAATTGTTTATTCCATGTAATGTCTACAAAAGCTCACAAGATCATCTATACTATTTTTCACAGTGACCGTCATAATAGCTGAACATTGCCAATATAAGAAACCTAATTACCTACACAGACTTTGTTAAGAAGGTAACAGTGAGTTTACATATTATTTATTAATCTAATATCTGAAAGTAATCGTTGAGTAATGAAACAGTTAAATAATTACAGCCGCTATTATGCTTAAAGAAAATATGTATTCACATGTTTGAAATATTAATAACATTTTAATTGCTTCTTATTAAACTGTAATAACAACAAAAACACCAAACCAGAAAAAATACTTCTTTATCATATTCACCTTTTTATCTTCATATAATTAGTTATTGCATATTGATATAAAATAACGCAAAATGATTCCGTATAATGAGATTGTTTACAAAAGTTCTGTGACAGTCAAATATCACTAACAGAGTAATAGATAAGCCGGTATCAACATCCACATAATCTGTGAGCATATTCTGATGCTCGAACATACATTTATTTAGTGTCTAATTTCTCAGTTTTTGTAACTAGTGGGTTTCCATCTTTATGGGAAGTTTGTTATTTTCATAACAAAAACAAAACAAAAACAATGCTGATGACATATAAAACGATAAAAATGGCCGTGGATAACAGTAATAACATCAAGCCAAAAGAAGTTCATTTTGTGGATCTATTTGTGTTTTATTTCTTGTGTTGTCTTAATAGTTGTATGTAGCTTGATTACTGAGAATAAACGAAGATATATTGAGTTTACTTAAGATGGCATTTCTTCTTTCCAACTATGATTTCCTGTGTAACTAGCAACGAGTCACCCCGAATTGATAACCTGAAAGTATGGCTGCATTCACCAGAAACTATCATTACAAACTGGTGCTTGTGGTTCTTCAATCGTGCTTTTGCATATTGTTTTCTCAGTTACATTTTTTGTTTGTTTTTTGTTTGTTTTTGTTTTTTGTTTTGTAGTTTGCAATTATCTATTTGTTTAAGTGTGTTGTTTAATCATTTTCAAATGCGTTCGAAAAAACACATAGCTGTTGGACAAGCAACCTAAGGCTAAATGTGGAATGGACAAACCGTCAAAAGACGGGCATGGCCGGGTATTTCAGTTTGTAGGACTTAAAAATGACGGATTAGGATTACAGACAGGCGGGGTCCTCAGACACTGGGACAAAGCACTGGAGGTAAGTGCATAGGTCTTTTTCCCTCTTACGTTACTCCAGGGAGGGAGGGATGAGTTGAGAGAGCCGAAGAGCGAACAGAGCTGTATGACGATGTGCTCAAACATGGACAGAGTTCCTAACGGACGCAGATGGAACGTTTCCGAAGCCGACTGCTCAGTGTTCACGAGCCCCGAGCCTCCGGCAACCTAGGCCCCATTGTATGGTGCCGACCACGAAGACAACGCCGCGATAAACTTTTACATTGCGAAATCCACCATCCAGCTGCCACCTACCAAACCCGGCCCTTCAAACCTGAAATAGATGATTAGGAAACGATGGCAACAGGAAATGGTGGAGACGAAAATTCGAAGGATGTGATGAACTGACCCAGCATTCGCCTGGCTACCCGAGATCCCTCCCAGGTAGGCCGACCATAGGTATCGAAACCGAGAGTTTTGAATGTGGGCCACAGACGAAACCGTCTAATCCATACCGCTCGGAGCTAAGTATTGAACAATACGCACCATTAACAACTGATTTCTCAGAAATTCCTAATGCCTTAAAACAGTTCCTAGAAATAAATTGTGTTTTAAACATATATACTCATACATTTTTGTGTGGTGCGCTTTCGTCTATCGTTTACCGATCATGCAAGATTATACACATTCCATCCGAATGAAGAGAATTTCGCAACCCAATAACAGAAAATTCAATATACACATTTTGTCATGTAAATATATTTACTAATATGGAATTTTTATAAAATTCCTTAGACCTATTTTTTCAGAAAAGAATCCTAAATATGTTCAATGAAAAGGGTAGTTTTGGGTGGGATTGGCTCGAAAATCTTTGTCTCGAACTTTGGAAGGCAATATCTTAAGTAACAAGTTTGGTAATTCTACGACTTTGCTTTTAGTTATGGTGTTCACAGACACACACATTAACACAGGGATCTCCTTTTATTCAAGCTGCCTCAAAATATGTACCTCCGGGGAAATCTCGACCACAAATTTTGGATGGAATACAATTCCTTCTCTACCTGTAATGTACGTTATAGAGAAAGTAACAGAGTGTTACTGTATTATTTTCTTTCTGGACAACATAGAATCACTACTTAAACCGTGGACATCTTCACAAGAAACAATGCACTTTCTGCATAATCCCGCTCAAGGCCCATGATTACTACAAGCACATGCGCATAAATGCACGACCTCTTTCTTTCTCTTCCTCTTTCTTCTTATAACGTAAATTTGATTCCTTTTACAGAAAATATAAACGCGCTACCCTCGCAGTGGTCCTCAAAGAGAATGAAGACTGATTTTGAAGAGATTATGAAGTAGTGGTGCGTACATCTGAGGGCCGAAAGCAGGTTGAGGAAACACCTAACAAGAGGACCTTCAAAATACTAAAATATATTATAGTGCAAAGCTTTAAATCGTTATACCAGGTGGCCCAAGTGCCCTGTACTTGATGTGTGCAGATATTTCTTCTGCGTTGAAAGGGTTGTAGAACAGAGTTAAATCCGGTCAGTGGAGAATTGGGTAAACGGTCTTCGTTTTACTGTCTTGTTTATCAGAGGAGACTGTATGCAGCTCGCGCTCATGAATTTCTAACACGTTTAAACATGAAATGACACCGTTGAGTTCTGCAACTCTTTCAACGCACGTAGGGGTATCTGAAACGTCAAGTACGGGGTAGCTGACCCACCTGGTAGAAACTGGATCTCTCAGGTAAAACATATAATTGAATTGAGCTCAAGTGTGCACGTTTCCACTTCGAAAACTTCTACTTTAATTTTATACACAGAGGTTAACAACATTTACTAACAAAAAGACAACCTATTTTTTTAATATATTCATTCATTCAACTTCTTTGGGAAAGCAAATGTGTAAAAATATTACACGTAAATGTATATACACCTATAGTAAACTTTAAATATGTTAATTGAAATGTTAGTCCTAAATATGAGATTATGATGAATATGAAATTAATCTCAGCAACTCAAAAATATTATAAACAAAAAATTTAAATTTCTGCACTAGGTTTAGGTCTTCAATTAAATTTGCTTTTGTTTAAAAATTACTATTAGGAGATGAATAGTTCCCAAGCGGAGCATTCAGTTTACTCCACATTGGCCTACATTTTATGTGTCTTCGTTATTCTTGATCTATCGTAAGTAATTTATTTCTTCCTTAAAACATGATTTCCACTGAATTTAAAATGTATCATTAAATCAAAGAGAGAGGGAGATAGAGAGAGACAGCAGACGGGATATACTGGAGTTCATTTTATTAGTAATTTCTCGTGCGCCGATTAAATAAGAATCACTGATAGTTGACTGGTAAACCTGCATCGCCATCACGGAGTCCTCTACCAGAAAGAGTGGTGATCGTTTATGGGAAAGTAGTCACAGCGACCTCTACCAAGAAAAAGCGGCGATGGCTCGTGGAAGAGAAAGCAAACCACAGTGCAGTGGGTGTAGTTATGTTGCTAACTATTAAAACCAGCCATTGCACCCCTCTCCCGGTGCGGTAATGAGTAACTTTCAAAGGTTTTCCGGTTTTTGTTGAAATTAAAAATAAATTCATTTTTATTTATGGACGCTTTTTAACGGCTGCGATTCTCAGCTTTCCATTCTACATTGGGCTTGATAGACCGGTTAATTGTGTTGAGAGGCCTGTTTATTAAAGTTTAAGCTTCTTTTATGTGCCTTAAATCTACCAGATGATACCAACCGCTTTACTTCCATTCCGAAGGAAGCCATGCTAAGAAGTCTTACGCCCGAAAAAATCCATCGTCGAGTTTAAACCCGTTGCCTTGGGAACTAGAGTCTAGCATTTTACCCCTTGACCACGGAAGACAACCGCTCTTGGTTCAGAAGCTGAATATAAATGCAACACCTCTTATGACTGTGGTTGTGTTACTATCGTTCTTATAAATATATGTCGCGGCATAGATATGATACCTACTCCGAAACTTAAAGTATGAACACCTGCCGCTAGAGGGACAGTATTGGCCTCCAAAGTTGCTAGACAGCAGGATTAACGCTTACCTAAAGAAGCTTTGATAATGCTCTCATCTAGTGACCGTGTCCGTCTCATCAGGATAACATCACATTAAGTGCGTTCTACTGCCGCTAGACGGACAATAGCTAACTGTACCAACCTTGGCATCACAATAAGTATGATCTTCTGTCACTAGAAGGCGAGTAAGTAAAAAATTTGCTTCATCAGCGATAGCGTCGAAGACGACATTTTTAGCACAAATAAAAGTAGACAAACACCCAGTAGTTTAAGGGATTATAAGTTAACAGCGCTCTGGGGATTGATGACGTCAGGGACAAGATGTGGTACAATCACTGTCCGCTCACGACTAATGAGGCAACGTGACTTGGCTACTGTTCCTGTTTTTGCTTCTTTTTTCAACGTTTTGCCAAATTACTGGTAGCATATTTTGTCGAAAGCATTAAAGGTGCAGGCATTTGTAGAGGAGTTTGAATAGCAGCTCAACAGCTCTTACTGATGCTGAAGGGAAGAGAAACTTTTCCCAGTATAAACATGGCTTAACAATATATCGTAGGAAGTTAATCTCAAAATATAATATATTGCTATCCGTTACATTAAATGTGACAATGATGAATACATTAAAGTAGTGCAATATGGAATAGCTACTAAATCTACAGCGCACAAGTTTGCGTAAAAATATTCTGAATAGGCATATGCATTAATGTAAACATTGCAGTGCACCACTGTAATACTATATGTTACAAGAATTATAAATAAACAAACAAAACACTTCTTGTTTATGTGTAAATCTATACTGTAATATAAAATACAATCGCAAAATATTTCATTCAGCAAAGACTATACTGGTTCTGCCTGCCTTGCTTTTGTCTTCGCTATTCAAAAACCGGCTCTTGTCTACAGATAAATTTGAACTTCGGTCTTTACGTACCCCAATGCGTTCTCTAGTCATAAGCTCTTGGAACATGGAATTTCAGTAAAATGTTTGATGTCCTAGTTAACACTGTAATACTGCCAACATATCGGAGTGCAATTTGACCTTCATGTATGCGATAGAAATCACATAGTTTCCTTCACTTCATTTTGCGATTATGCAACAATTACAGGTGTTTCCACGTTTCCCGGTGTAATGCACTACCAAATAGATGGCGTAGATGCATGCTACAAAGAGAAAGAGTTTTCCTTGGCAACGCTTGGTTATAAGGTTTGCTTATCACTTTCTCTCTCTGCATCTCTCTCTGTCCCTCGCTTTGGGTAGTTGCAGTGGGAGCCGGGTGTCCGAGCTGTGAATTGTTAAAGACTTCTGCGCGTCTCTGTGGCCTGTTTCCTACGGCATGTAGACCCCTGTGGTTCCTTTACTTCATCCCTTCCCCTTGGAAGTGGTGGCTACTGTAAATGCAGTTTGCGGTGCACAAGTTGTTCCCCTCTATAGTCTATCCAGACATAACCAAAGTATTTTGAGTAATTAAATACATTTCGGCGATAATTTGCCGTACATGAAAATCTCGGACAATACATTCCCTTTCGGTCTGATTCCTCTCTAGTTTTAACTATCCGAGAATTGGGTAGTCTAGGCCGGATTTTTGTATCTCTCTCTTGAGGGAAGGAGCACGAGTTTTAACTTTTCCGTAAGAGAAATGGAAATGGAAAAATAAGCCAGTGTTGCTCTTGATTTCTTCAGTTGTAATCTCATAACCAAAGCATTATAGCCAGAACGAAAGGAAATTGTTGAACTAATGCTACACTTTAAGCAACGACGTCACAGAAGATAAACCACCCGTATCCCTGGCACAGTTTGCAAACAGCCTTCAGCTGCTCACAAGAAAGCGTTTTACCTGCTCTCAGTGACACTTGCTCTTTTTATTCGCAAAGTTTGAGTGTGGCTGACTTAAAGTTAACTGCTTAAGAATTCCTAGACGTGCTCATAATTCTGGCAACTAATACATCAGTCCGCTAAAAAGCGAATTAGTTTGTAGCTATTATTATAAAACGTATTATTATTATTATTATTATTATTATTATTATTAAGGTCAAAGTAAGAACGGTATAATAAAGGAACAAATAAGTTTAATGTGCCACAGTTCTATAGTATATAAACAGTCCCCATGTTCTTTGGAACCTGTTGTAGGTAGTAGCGGAGATATGAAACCCGTGGAGAGGATCAATAGCAGCCACGTGCCACCACAGTTTCTGACATGTTAAAATTTCCATTAATTTGCAAACCAATATATTGATAGAATACCTTAAACATTCATGTAAATAAACGGAAAGTCTCCAGAGAGATAATTTAGCACAGGCTTTGTTCATGAATTTTAATTAAAAGTTTTTGCCACACCGAACGGGATGAATCAGGTGGTAATTCTCTTGCCCACATTCCGGAGGTCCCGGGTTCCAACCCCGGTACCGACCAATAAATTTGACCGATATTTTTTTTTTTTTTTTTTTTTTTTTTTTTTTTGCGGTTTTCCTCCTAGTTGAATGCTGGGTTGAGTAACTTGATCAGTGAATTTTTCTCTCAACCGTCTCACCACCACATTTCATTTCCTTCCTCATCATACCAGGCATTAGGCTGATTAGCCATTCTGGATATGATCCAAAGATTTCTTGCCCCTCGACAGGCATTTGCTTGTAAACCTTTGGGGTCGTAAGTCCTACAAAAGAGAAGGGCAATACAAAAAAGAAGAACTTCTTTACCCCTAATGATTTAGCGTTTGCGTCCTCTTAAAAGAGACTTCTTTGTTATAAAGCTGTTTAAATGCTTTTAGCCCTTTTGTCATCCAACCTGAGGTTTATTGCTACAGAGAATGATTGAGTTAATGTCAGCACCAGTGTTTCTGTCCAGGCTTGTCTGTCAGTTTTCCTATCCGTTTCGTCTTTGTAGAGCCTATACACCTCTGCAACTGATTTCATAGCCTTAAGGACAAAAGGAAGTGAGTGTACATCTGCCACACCCATGTAATGTGAAAACTTCATTTTCAATTTTTGTACCAATATCTGCTGGAATAAAATGAAATTTGGAAGTTTTAGGGACCAGGTCCTTCTGCATTTCACAAATGTATAATATTTAGGGCAAATTTAGACGTTTTTACTGAAAAATGGTATAAGACATACCATTTTCCTAACAAAAATGTCGGTAGCTGAAACTTCTAGTTCACTTTGCTCCAAAAGTTTTTATTCTACAGTTACCATTTTTTCTGTGGTATTTAACAAATAATTTAAGGTTGTGAAGACAATTAAAATTTGTTACAAAAATGTAAAGGGAAAAAATAGCATAAGGCACAAGTGACATTTTTTGCAGGTTATTATCCATATACAATTTTTCCTTCTATTTTTGTAACACATTCTATTTGTGTTTGCAAACTCAAATTACATGTTGAGTACCACAGAAAAGTGATCTATAATCAAACATTTGGGACAAAACTTCCCCAGAAGTATGTCCTATGCCACTTTTCCATAAAAGGTTCTAAATTTACCCTAAATATTATAAGTGTATTAAATTTAGAAACACTTGGTCCCTAAAACCCCCAATTTGCATTTTGATCAAAAAATTTTGGTAACAAATATTGAAAATGTACTTAAGTATGACAGATGTACATTCACTTCCTGGAATCCTTAATCAATTTCTTTTGTACTTATATATGTTATAGTGATTAATGCACTACCCATTACTCAGTGTACCCAGCGTATCTCTGATGAAAAGTTACAACGTTTTCGAGATGGATTTCAATCTAGAGCAGCTGGAGTCTAATAAACTCTCTTTGCAAGTAAGGCAGAGTTTGAGAGAGTGATCTATGCCGCAAACAACTAGAACATGTATCCTTTTACTTTATTTACATATTCTATGCATTAGGAGGTAGAGAAAGTATTGTATTCCACTCAAAAGTTCTATGTCAAGATTTCACTGGAAGTATTTGTTTTGAGGTCCCTGAATTAAAACAAGCCTATTCAGAAAAAGTTCCGCACGTGTGTGACTGTGGACAGGATATATCAAGAACGTAAAGACCGTTAAATACCAAATTTGGTATTTAAGTTTAACATCTTCCAAGGATGCAGCAAGAAAATTTGTAAGAAAATCCCCTACTCCAAACTACCTTTTACATGGAAATGTTTTTGAAAATTTTTGTCTTTCTCAAACTAGTCTCTAACGATTTTGATTAAAATATCATATGTAAAAGATATTTACATGACAAATACAAGGTATATCTTAAACTTTCTGGGAATAGCCTCTGAAGACCTTTTCATTCTGAATGAATGTTGCATAACTGGTAAACCGTAAGAGATAGACAAAACCTTCTTCACAAAAAACGTTGATCTCATTATAATACACAGCTCTTGCCATATACAGTTTTTGTAAAGTTAACCGTTTCGGATATATTCCGTCTTATTGGTTTCAATTTTAAGCTATTTAAAATTTTCTCAAACGCGAGGTCAACTTTCATTTCACCTCTCTCTCTTGTTTTACTCCAAGCCGTGCAAAGTGCACTGAATTTCAATTGTTGCATATAACAACCGGCTTTTAAGAGGATATGACTATCGCTTTAGCCTTGTATATTATCATATTTTACTTCCACTTTAAAATATAAGGCACAAATACAACCTTTTCTGCAAATGTTTATCTCCATTACTACGATGTATATAAAGGAATACTCTTTTGTAACAATAGTTTGCACAGGAAGTCATGTAAATGGAACAATCAGAATTTTAGTTTTGTGTTTAATTTGACAACAGAATGCTCCCAATAAATAGATACCTTTTTTATTTATCATCTGAAAAATATCTCTAATTGAAAATTAGTTTAAAACAATTGTCGTAACTAACCTCTCTACTAGGTCATTTAAACCTGAAAATCAGAGAAATACCAGTCATCAAAAACATGAATGTTGCTAAATAACGGCCTGGAGGTAATTAGCATTTGTCTTGTTGCATTCAAGGCCACAAATACAATGCAAATAGTATGTGCATAATAAAACGGAATACCTCTTCGTTAATAATTTCTGTTATCATAAGATTGTATTGCATAATACAACTATATCTCAAAGTTCACAAAGTTAGGCTATTAATTTATGTGGACCATTATGGAGACAAATAAACTGTACTACAAGGATCCCGAAGTTTATACTTCTTACACGCATAATCCACGGTAAAGTGTGAGACTCGCATTTGGGATATCCACGGTTCGCATACCGCCAGCCTGACTGAGGTGTTTCTCAGGATTTTCCCAATGGTCATAACTGGCATGTACCGAGAGGTACCCTAAACGTTTCCTTCACAAACTTCCTTTCCCAAATATTATTTTATTCCATGTGTCATTGGTGTTCACCACCTGTGGTGTCGTATGTATTAAGAAGGGGCGATAAAGTTGGCTAAAGTAGTGACCTTAATTCTTCACTCTTTTTTGTTAAATTATTAAAGTATTGAATTCAACTCTCACTCAGGATCGTTCTCATCTGATGAATTATAGATAGCAAGTGTTACCATAATACAGTATTGAGCCTTTTATCATAAACTGGAGCTAATTTGGCAATTAATGGGTCACTTTGACACACATTTGGAGAACATATATTTAATAAATATGCAGATATATATTTTATTTGGTGCTTTATTCAATGTGAAAATCGATTTATTGTTTTTATATTACAAGGAGGAGATTAAATATCGGGATATCTAGCTGTTTTTATAATTATTACATTTCAATATCACGAGTAACACCATAATCTTTAAAGTACCATATTTCCCTAATTTTAAGCCCCCCGATCATACCGGAGAACTATGTATTATATTCCATATTGGATTAAAATAGCATAAAGTATATTTGGGAATTATAGCTTTTATTTTATACTGTATTCAGTATGAAATATAATGAATGATTTCTCTCATATAACACGGAGGTGCAACATTGGGGAAGTTTGGTATTTTAAGGTTATAGTGTCATAATCGCAATATTAATAGGTTTCGTTAAATGTTAAACTTCTCTATGTAGTCTTATATCAATGAGTCCAATTTTCACATTCGATACAATATAAAATGTTATATATATATATATATATATATGGTGTGTGTATTTAAAACATTTTCTGTTGACTACGTTATCAAGTTCCAGGATCATATCAGCGCCGCCTTTGTGCCGGAAATTTGTCCCGCAGGAGTTCACGTAACAATAAATATACTGATTTGGGACTATCACTTTTAAACACACTTAAACAACATCGGTCTGGGCCGGGTTTGAGCCCGCGCCCTTGAGATCAGAAGGGCCAGCCCCAGAGCTACCCAGACTGACGTGTATGTCTGTGTGTTTTAATAAAATAAAACATTTCCAAAGTTGCGTCAAAGTAAGCCATTATGGGCCAAATTAGCTCAAGTTTACGATAAGAACTTCCATACTGTATGATGACAACACTTCCTGGCTGTAATTTATCAGATCAGAATGATCGTCCAAATTAATTTAACAAAAACGCTGTACAAGATTAATGCCACTACTATAACAATACACAGAACATGAGGAATTAGTCGTGAATTAAAGACGCATAAAACAGTGATCGCCACGAGAAGAGTATACTGAATATAAGCCTTGTGAGAGAAGAAATCTGATAACATCCACAAAGACGTAGCCAGGTTTTGTATTCAGATAACATGATCGTTGATGCTTATAGGTGTTTTATTGCTCACGAAGTTTTTTTTTTTGAAAGTTCGTGCATATTAAAGCAACGTGTAGTGAAGTTTAATAAGATTTAAAGAGAATAGTGGTTGGAGAGCGCATTTTGAATACGTAAAGACTGAAGTTCACATTTACCTATAGAACACAAGCAGCATGTGGACAAAAAAAAAAATAGTTTTTGAATAGTGAAGACAAATTATAGGCACCCGGAAACAGTACAGTTTTTGCCTAATAAAGTGTTTTACCATTTTATTTTATATCTAATTAAACGTTTACACAAAAGTTTCGAAATTATATTTTATATACATATATATGTATAATTCGTGTAACATAAGCAGTACAGTACTATATAATAAAGAATATGTGCATTTACAATATTTGAATGCAAGCTTCTAGTTTGTAGATATAGAGTTAAACTAGATTCTACTAGTTTAGTCGCTTTCATGTGATCACATTTAACAGAATGGACAACAATATACATTTTGAGAGATTATAGGGGGAAATTCCTACGATATATTGTTAAACAGCATTAATGCTGAGAAAAACTTCTCTCTCCAATACCAATAGTAAGAGCCGGTGAGTTGTGCTCCAAATCTTTTAAATGGCTGCATTTGCAAAGGCCGCATCTCAATGCTTTCGGCAAAATATCCTACCCGTATTTTGGCACACGTTGATAAAAATGCCGAAAGAGTAGTTAAGTTACGTCTCCTCACTAGTCGTTAACGGACAGTGAGTGCACTACCCCGATCACTGACTCTGACGTCATCAATCACCGTAGCGCTGTTAACGTCAAACGATTCCCGTCTGCTGTCTCTAGTAACGACGGTAATCAACATTGTTTTGTCTTTGTAGACGAAACTTTGTATTTGTACTTTTACTGCACTGTAGGGCCCCAAAGAATGTAGCCTAATTACCACTATCTTATTTCCAGCATTCCTTGTAGAAACTTGCACTGTTTAAAGTATTTCAACTATACTAGAGAACCTGCCACATCTAATAGGTTATAGTTTGTGCATTACCTAAGTTAAAGTGCAGTTTCGTTTGATGGCTGGTGCCGCACACGGAAGCAACAGGTAACCAACACCCTGCTGTCACTACAACCGCCGCAATGTTAACTCATTTATTTCTCCAGAAGCATTCACAGTCACCATCTAAGTTAATAATAATATGCTCCTCTTCTTTGTCTGTGTTAAAATATTCTAGTTGTTTTTTTTTTTTCTCACTTTCACATTTCACACACTTATTCCATTATACTTACTCTGTCAATTTTACTCATATCTTTTCGGGTGGAAAGGGAGGAAAGGATACGGCCCCGAACAGGTTTGTTATTGTACCTTTGCCCCATGAGAGGGCGCCCCCCGGGAGGTAAGGTGCGGTGGAAGGATAGCATTTTAACTCCTCTAGATAAGAGGGCATTCAGCCCGCCTGGGTAGTGTGATGGTAGCTTGCCTTTCAAAAGGCCTTGAGTTCGAATCTCGCTTAGAGTGAATTAGCCGGATAAGGTTTTTTTCGGGGTTTTCACCTATCCTGAGAAGACGAATGTCGAGGAACTTTAAGCTCCATGGACCCCTAGATTATTTGAGGATCGTTTTACCAACTTAATTCATCGTCCGATATGACCAACTAGGTTAAAGGACGTTAAGGTACAAAAAAAAAAAAAGGGGGGGTATCCATCAGCCCAACACTTTTTCACATCCTCGAGTTTGTGAAACCACATCTCTATTGAGATGATATTAATAGATTTTTCCTTAAACACTTAAATCGCTACGACACTTTTCGTGGTGATTCTGTTATTTGGCTACCGCATTTAAATCCTAGCTGATGAATTACTCTTCTCTACGTGAGCATTTTGTATGGGGAATTTATCTCCACCTGCAAATAAACAAGCAACGCTCGTAAGATAGAGAGGGTTCCTTTAGAAAACAGCTTATATATTTTCAGGCGAACGGCATCACACAAAAAAGTATCCAACTTTCAAAATGTTTATTTCACTTGTTGGGTTTTGTGTGGAGGTTATGGGCATCGTGTTTAAAATTTACTGATTCTCTAGAAAAATTAAAAATGTTTGCGTAATCTGTAGTTTGACCTGTAGCTAATTTATTTTTATCAGTATACCTCTAAGAGCTGCAAACTAATTTTTGAGCCTGTTCGCTTAGAGCAGCTGTAACTTTTCCCCTGGCCACACTGTTGCTGGTCAGACTCTCTTTAATTTCTTAAATAGTGGGAACTTCATCTTGCTCTGCTGTTTCCGAACACCTCCCATTATTTCAGCTCTAGTCGAAGTCTGGCAAACGCACAGAGTCTCTCTGTGCTGCTCCACGTGCAGCTGAACTGTAACTGTCTCTACGTAAATGTACACTACCATTGAATAAACACTGATGCCACTTCGTACTCTCCCCAGGACAGTCCTGATTTCTGATACGGGTTGCGATTCGGCATGTCTTTGTTCTCAGACGTGAAGGAGGCTTTTACACAAACTATATCCAAACACCTCTAAAAACTAAATATCCAATACTTATTTTCATACATCTGTAGTACCTTGACATTTTTTTTTTAAAATTACCCTCACTCTTTATTTTCAATCACTAATAGACAAAGCACATTGTTTGGGCAATCTGGACACAAATTTGTGCACTTCAGCTATGGGACTTGGCGAAAATTATATTACAGCCTACAACTTATAAAATTATCTCTGCTCATGTTTTCAGACCCACATATACAAACATATATAACATTGGACCAATCTGGAAAAGAAAAAAAAAACAACAACTTTAGACATTTATTCTGTATTTAGGAGTGAAGATTGTAGACTGACCATGGTTTACAAACACTTCTCGATTAATATCTTACTTACAGCCTGCATCCTTGCTATATCGGGCAAGAAAACTAAGTTTTGTGTGTATCGTAAGCTACAGCAGCGTACCATGCTTCTGGTTTCCCAAATTGTTTTGTTTATTTAATGTTGGCATAATTTCTTACCAACTGTTTCCACACCAGCCGTGGTTGAACAATCTCTTATTGGTTTGAATTCGAGTCTAACACACACGGATTATCCTATGAACAAAGACTAGGTCTAAGTGAGCGGCAAAAGGGGAAAATACGCAAAATTTTCTTCTAAGTGGCTAGAAGGCATCATTTCTCTGACAGTATACATCAGCCCCTGGATAAGTTCGTCTTGTATTGGCTTTATGCCAAATTTCTCAAATATTAACCAATGCTCCTGAGACACAGGTCAGGAGCATTGGAAAAGGGGAGTAGGACAAGCATTAACTGGAGAGATAGAACCAGGAAAGGCGTAGGAACTGGGCCTGAAAAAGGGGCTTTAGTACTTTCTTACCAACATTAACCGCTGCGCATTATATTGGGCTGATTTCATGCAGACTGTACCTTCGACATAGCAGACATATCTGCTTGCGTCTTGTTATGAGTGACGTTGACACGCATGACAGACTTAAAACTATGCTAAGGGTCTGTAACATATAGAAAATGCTTCGAGGTTATAACTGAGTCCGTCCAGTTGCATTTAGGTTCGGAACGAGCTAAGCTTCAAAGTGACTGTCATTGCGACGTGTTCAGCGCTATGAAGTGACAACATGGTGTAAAACTTAACGGAGTAGCTTAGTTTTCTTTTCTTTTTTGTTTTTACTTATTTGTTTTCTGCTATGCACTTGGCATGTTTTAGCACCTCATAAAACCAATATTCAGTGCAAATACATTATTCCTCTATGATCCTTTGACAATAGTGAAACTTAACATTAGCAGCATTCTTCTAATTTATCTAGAAAATAACTGACATAAAAACAATACTAGTGCGCAATTGATAGTTACTTGTATGTGATAAGTTGATAACATTTAGTCACTGAGTTATTCTCTTTTTGAGTTTGAAGTAGTCTTGTTCACCTCCTGTACGTCAGCCTAAAAGACTTATTGTACTATGTCATGTAATATTGAATTGAAGACAAACAATTCAATGAAGCAATAGACAAAAAAAAAAAAACAAGATTTCAGGAAAATGTAAGCCTAATAATTTCTGGGGACGTCTAATCAACTTAACTGATGAAATGCAAGCACAGAGATGTTCTATAACAAAATACTTGTACTAAAGTGTTTTTATTTCATAATTGATATTATTTAGGAATGAATGGAGAAGGTAAAACAAATAGCTACTGTGAAAGAGCTTTTTTCTATGGTGTAATATTTCCTATTAGACCATAATCTGAAATATGTGTACACACACACAGATATATATATATATATATATACGATTCATGCATTTGGAATATTCAAGCTTCATAAAACGCAAAATAAAGGCCTGTGTTCATAAGTGTGGATCGTATTCATAAACAAGTAGAATAAACATCACCACACACATACATATTTATTTATACAGTACATTCAGAACGCCAGCGTGTACATGTTAAATGCATTTTTTAAGAATAAAAATTCCAGTGGAAAATCTAGATGAAAATTTGGATTTAAATTTCCAGACAGAACACTTCCGATTAGAAATATAACGTTGAAATGTGTGAATAAGTTTAACAGACTCTATGAATAACAGGAACAACACACCAACACAAGTGCAGAGGAGCTGATTGGTCTGAATAATAATTTCATGGGAGGATGTGCAATGTACGTGGACAAGCTGACCAACATTCTATGATAAAGGTGAGTAATGCATTCTTTTATTTAATCTCTTGAATCCAATTTCTTTCCATCCACCTCGGTAGTGTGGGAATAGCGTGTCTGACACGGATTGAAAGAGTCACGAATTCGAATCCCGCTTAGGCAGTTACCCGGATGAGGAGTTTTCCATTATCCTAAGAAGACAAATGCCGAGTAATTGATCTTCGAGATCATTGTAGCATCATTTCGCCGATTTCATTCATCTTCCGATGAAGCTAACAAAAAGATCAGATGTGTTCTATTCCATAACTTTCTCTAGCTGTCCCACAAGCAAATTATAAAAATTAGCAGAATTGGTTTTATTACTTGCTTTCTTGTAACTACAAGAGAAATAGGAGAATACACTAGGCTAACTTGATGGTCAACTCTTTTAAAAGCTAATCGCTGTGTGAAACAGTTCATATTCGGTTCTTTTTTGCATGCTCGGGAGTAAAACAGAAGTTCCCGCTTGAGAAAACCTTAAGTAGTTTAAAATCGAAACCAATATCAAGAAATGTCTCGTTAACGGTTTACTCTACAAGGAAACAATCTATTTGAACAAACTGCGTGTTTTAATGATATCTATATTTTTGTGTAGTGAGTTTTCGTCTATCTCTTATAGTTTACCATTTATAGAAAAATCATCAAGAATGAGGAGGTTTTCAGAAGCTATTCCCAGAAAATTCAAGGTATATATTTAGTTTGTCATGAAAATATCTTAATCATATGTTATTTTAATCAAAATCGTTAGAGTCATTTTTGAGGAAATCAATATTTTCGAAAACTGTTTCATGTAAATCTAGTTGGGTGGTGGGATTTTCCTGAAACCCTTCGCGTCGCATTCTTGACATATACTGTACTTAAATACTAGATTTGATATTTATCGGACTATTCGCTTTCGAGCTATCCCACAGTAACCACACAGACACACAAGAATATTTTTCTACAAATAAGTTTTTTTTTGGATTCAGGGGCTCTCAAAACTTATATTTCCGGTGAAATCTCGGTGCGAAGTTTTGAGTTGGAATATAGTACCTTCTTTACCTTTGTATATGTGCTATCTTTCAAAAAAGTAATTACCCATGGCGCAATGTGTCACCTAACTCTAAGGCGCTCTAGCCCAGATGCCATAGAAATAAAATTCACCATATGCTTCCCTTCCTTTTATGTTCAAGTGGGCATGGCAAACATCCACTCATCTCTCAGTTTTGAAAACAAATATTTCAACAATCATTGTAAACTAACGGAAAATTATTGCAAATTCAACTTCAATACACTTGCAGAACATGTGTTGTTATTGTGTTCCAATTAAATAGTGGACCTGAAGTAAAACATTCCTAGTATTATGTAAGTGCTTTGCTTACAAAGGTAAGTTTGAGCAGCAACAATTAGAGTAGACGATGTGGTTAAAGCGTACCTCTGCTGAAAAACAGAGAAGTCGAGAGGTGGATCGAATCTCTTGTAATGCGTGTCTTAATTACTTTATTATTCAAATTTGGAAAATCTTTATTTTCATGACCTGTGCTAAATACAAATTGACAGATTAATGAAACCACCTTTTGAAAAAAAAAACTACTCCCATAGCGCAGCAAACTACATGGTTAGTTTTATTTCGCCTAACGTAGTAATATTTACCGCCGTCTTTCGAACGCTGTTATACGATTGAAATGTTTGAACTAAATGCTTTATAAAATACTAGCTGACTCGGTGAACTTTGTTCCGCCTTAGAGGCAATAAATGAGCAGATTTTGTATTTTGTTAAGTTCAATTTTTTATTAGGATAATAAATGTATATAAAAGAAATCAAGTATTTTAATGATTCTTTATTGGGCATGTATTTTGGTGCATGGGTTGCACTCCTCAGTGAAGAACCTTGTGATAGATAGCATTTCTTGTTGCATTATCAGGCACAAGAACAAATAACGCAGATGGTCTTCCGACCCATGAACATGCCACATATAATTCACCATGGGAAAAACATGGATTTTCTAGATTCAGACCACAAACTTTCAAGGATTGGCCTTGTGATTTGTTAATGGTCATGGCGAATGTAACACGGATCGGAAACTGAAGTCGTTTAAACTCAAACGGCAAATCGGTTGGTATCATTGGGATCCTCGGAATGAGAACTTCCTCACCTTCGAATTTTCCTTTGAGTATCATCACGTAAATCACATTCTTCTTTAATTTACTTACCACGAAACGCGTTCCGTTGCACAGTTATAGTTGGCTTATGTTTCGGAGCATGATTACTACGGAGCCAACCTTTAGTCATAAATTGTGCGGTGGTAAGCCAGGCACATCCAAGGAGTTTAAAAATTCAATTGGATAGTTGGTGGCTTTATCTTCATTTGTTACACAGTCAATAGAATTGAATGAATGCAGTGTACCAATGATCTCATTCTGAATTATGTAGTTTAAGTCATCTACATCTTTATTCTTAGCCCCCGAAATTGCTCGCTCACTCAACCATTCATTATTTTTGTGGTTAGTAATGATGTTTGGGAATACTTTGCTGATGAGTTCGTCTTTCGATGAGACAAAGTTATAGAAATTCTGAGGAAATGAAATCAATCCGCTCGATTCGTCTACAGGTACTCGACCGTTACTGATAGTCAGCAATTGCTCAGAAAAATCTTCAGCAGATGTATCGTTCAGCAATGCAACTCTCATGTTTGTTGTCAGCTGAAGTTTCTTCACATAGCGCCATAGATTCGATGATTTGCGGAAAGTGTTTATTTCGTCGGCAGCAGTTGATCTTGGAATTACTGGCAGTGTTTGACGGAAATCGCCAGACAGTAAAATCATTGCGCCTGCAAAAAATCTCAAGTACTTGCGTAGATCTTTCAATGCACGTTTATGCGCCATTGTGCATTCGTCACAGATGATGATTTTCGATGCTGATAAAACTTTGGCCATTGCGGAGTGTTTTGCAATATTACATGTTGGTTCTTGAATATTTTGAAGATTTAGTGGCAATTTTTATGCAGAATGAGCCGTACGGCATCCTTCTAACAATGTGGCTGCTATTCCAGAAGAAGCAACTGCAACCGCAATTTTGGACCTCGCACGAACAGTGGCTAAAACTACTAACATGAGGACTGTCTTACCAGTTCCACCAGGCACATCCAGGAAATATAAACCACCATTTCCATCTTCAATTGCCTTCATTAATGTATCATAAACTTCCTTTTGTTGGGAATTCAACAGGGGTACATTCGTTTGAACTACTAAATTTCATTCCAGGTGATCATATTTACGTTCCCGTTCCAATTCTCGATTAAATGCGTCATTCATTTCACGATTTGTCGCTGGCATTCCTAACCTGACTAATAAACCACCGCACATGAGGTAACACATGTCTTCCATCAAGAGCAAAGCCCGGTTATGCATCTCCTCATTCATCTCAAGATCAGGATTTCTTGAACTGACACGAATTTGATGTAAAATATCTTCTGACATATTATCCTTGTATTTGTGCCTTAGGTTAGATGGGTTTGATGGAAAGCATGTCGAAACGATGATACCAAATAATGAGCGTATCTGACTTGGAGATGAGATAATTGCTTCAACGATTGTAGTATCGCAATGGGTATCGTTTTCTAGTAAATTGAGTTCTTCACATGCAGCGCATTATGTTGGGAATATTATACCATTAACAGTCCATAGTGACTCAATTGACGTTGGCCTACGCACAGTTACCTGCAATAACCGCAAATAGAAGCATTCATCATTCTTTGGATGAACTGTATACATACGACCAGGAGCATCAGTAGAACGCACACCCGGATATTCAGGAACCGCATCGCCTTGCCTCCGTCGTTTAAAATTCTTCGATGAAGCATTCCAAGTGTAATAACATGACATCTCCGGGTAAAGCAAAGTTCGTGTAAACGGATCGCTTTGGCAATTCGCAAAGACACTTGTCCATGTTGTCGCTGGAGATGTTTCAGCACGTTGAACAGCTTTCGAAACCGTGAAATATACTCGTTGACCATTCTTCAGATTCACTGCCAAATGCACAACAGTAGGATGACGTTCCTGAATAGGAAATGCGAATATGCGCCAAATCGCTTCATTGCAGTTCACATACCGACCAACTTGATCGCGCGCAATTTCATCGTTGGTATTGGAGGTTTGGATGCCAAAACCCGCCATATCGCTGCCTTTCGTGACATATTTGCAGATGTATTTTATGGACTTTACTGAATTGCAATACTCAACGTTGCAATGTGTCTTGGACGTTTTGGAAATAAATGGCGAATATGGAACAATCCAACTGTTGTCGATAACGAAATCCATTCTTTTCACTTTTGTTGTGATAGTTCGGCCGTTATCATCAGGTGATCGACGCCGATACAGTGGATAACCATCGTTGCCAGTGACGGTCTCCGCCGTTAATTTCCGTGGATATCGTTTGACACACTTTCCGTCGACCATGCAAGGTGATTGGGGATTGATTGCATCACACGGTCCATGAATCATATTTGTAATTACAACATCATGTAGGTCCAGATCGGCTTCGTGTTCGGGGATCTCGGCACATATGATATCATCTATTTGGTCTGGTTGAATTCTTTCCACTAACCAAATAAGAATGTGTGCGTGCGGCAGGCCTCGTTTTTGCCATTCGATTTAATACATCAAGCATCGAGTATCTCCAAAGACAATGTAGTTCATCAGGGACCGCATTTTTTGCCTGAATATATGTGCTGTGATGTCCTGTCAATCACTTGGTGTTTGTCTGGGAAGCAGCAATTGAGCAATTTCTATCCATTTTGGATTACAGGTAAAAGTAATAAAGAGATCTGGCCGACCGTAATGACGAACATATGTCATTGCATCTTGCGCATATTCATGCATATGATGCGGACTACCAATGTACGTCGCCGGCACAATAGTTAATCGACCAATATTAGCTGCATTTCCTTCAGTACTAATTGCATCACGTAAATGGGTATACTTCTCAGAATGTAGTTTGGCTTCGTTCAACCGAATGAAATTTAAGAGCTCCGTTTCTATTTTGACGTACATGTTGACGCAATACTGTTGAAGCAATCGATGAAACCGCAGTAAATAGTTGTCAGCATTTTGACGAATCATCAAACGATATGCGTAATAGTTCATCGAGCTAACCTTCTTGGTAGTTTCTTTACCTGAAATTAAAGCAGTAGATTTAGTAATTTGAATGTAAAACTTACACCCATGTTTTAGCATAATTATAAAGGGGTGAAGATAAATGATTTTAAATCGGTTGCCAGTCATTTGTCCAATTTTCTCTAAACAAACAGCCCATAATCTTTAAGCCTGTTCGTTTCCTGGTAATAAGCAGTGTAATTGGTACTTTAGTGGAAACCAAAACCAAAACCAAACACTGTAAAATGAATGTCATGATGTGTTTCAGATATTTGTTGCAGTTTCCCAGTATCGCGACATGTAAGCACAATATCGCGTGTTTCCAAGTTTTTACCAACAATCAGGATGGCAACTTCATCTATTGTTAGTTAAATGTGCATTCGTGTTCCAGATTGTCGTTTATCCGCTCTGATCACGACTTTGTAGACATAATTTGGTATGCGTCCAAAGCATTCTTGAAAAACCTGACCAACGCATGATGTTCATAAAGTAGTTGCTGCAGATCTTGAAGAATTGCCCTTTTCATTGCTGCATTGATTTCTAGACGTCGATCAAATTGTTTCTCCATTTTGCCCATGAAGTATATTTGTAAAAATGTGTGCTGTGCATCTTCGAGAGGTTACAATGATGCAATTCGATGGTGAATCTGTCCTAGTATCTACAAAATCAAGAGCAAAGTCGTATTACCGATTTAGAAACACTTTTTTTAGAATTAGCATACACAATGCATAGAAATAATTGTAGTGTGTTATTCTTCTACTGTATTGTGTGTAAGTACAAAAATAAATAAATAAATACCTTGAATGTCGGATTAAATCCTCGTTCTTCGATGATGTCTGCCCAAATGAGATCATTTGGAAACAACCATTATACTTTTGAGTATTTGCTAGAAAATTTCGTGATTCGGGTGTTTCGCCACGAAGCAATGAATGCAGTGGCTCAGGTGGCGGAGTCAATAATGGCAATTTCCCTTTACCACTAAGGCAGCCCAATCCTCGCGTTTCTCCGGAAAACTTCAATGCGCCACAATATTCGCAAACAGCATCCATTGGCTCAGTGCGAACGCTAGTATGCAAACAGTAATCAGAGCTGCAATCGTATCAAAACGCTGCTCGATTCAAATCAATTTCTTCTCTGGTTGTTGTTCTCTGAGGTTTGCTCGACGATTTCGTCGCCACCGAGCCGTTTCACGGGCTGCCTCGCTTTGCTTTTGTGACTGAGAAGCACGGAGTCAAGCCATACTAACGCGGCGCTCTTCGCGTGCAATTTCTTGTTCTTCAGTCCTTTCATTCGCAATGTTTCGAATCCTAGTTGCATCACGGCGTTGTCGGGAAAGATTCGATCGTTTTGGTCGCGGCATTGTTATCGGCACAATAAGCTCGTAGAAACTCGAAACAAACACATCAACCGGTTAACCTCAAAATTTCTGTCAAATTTTCAACCATACTTAACCATAGACAACATTACGTTTAGCCGTCAGTTGCGTTTTGTTGTTCCGTGTCAGTTGCATTTTGTTATACCATTTTAACAAATGAACGGCTAGACTGATGTTTTGACTGATAAATTTTTCTTTATTCTGTGTGTCTTTTTTGTTATACCACGTTTTACGTCACGTCCCACGGAAACGAGATAAAAATATTCTATGTCCGTCTCCTGGTTCTAAGCTACCTCCCCACCGATTTTCAGCCAAATCGGTTCAGCCATTCTTGAGTTATAAATAGTGTAACTAATACGACTTTCTTTTTATATATATATAATCGATAAATTGAAAATGTGGCAAATAATTACTCCTAATTTAACTGGTAAACATACCTTCCAAAATCAATATTCTTCTTTAAACACCCACATTCAAAGGCATCTGTCTATAACTCTCGAATAAGTTATCAGGTTAAAGGATTTATTTTGGTCATGCATTGTTAATGTTTATATTAACTTACAATTGATATATGGAAGCATTTGTATCTTCTTCTTGTTGTAATGTCTGAAATGAAGGAAATTAAAATATTACAGGATCAGAAAACGAAAATAATTTCGTTGGAAATGTTGAGTGAAATCAACACGATGACATTCCATTATACTTAATTATGCAGTAATTTGACACAAATACAATAATATGTGAGACTGTGACTCAAACTTTTCGACAGAAAATTAATTTAATTTATTAAATACGATAGGAAGGGACTCAACATTATAAAAATGGTATTAATGGTTACAGGATATATTCTATAAGGTAGTAAATAGTGGCAAATAAATTAATTCATGGTATATTAAACAGATCACAATAAAGTTGTGGATTGCTAGAGCGTGAGGCAACATTTACGCCTAGCAGCGTTGCCATCTTGTTCATTTCCTGCACTACAAAATGTTGCATTGTTCTCTTTAAGTGACTGTCTAAAAGTCTGCCTTTATCCTGATTCTCTATTCCTGATGACAATAGATAATCTTGAGGAATTAAAGACGTTTGTGAATGTTCCGTTTCAGAAAATAAACACGCGGGAGGTGAAGATTGAACGACCATCAACTAGCACTTTTGAATTGGCCGATAGTGACGCAGCAACCTAGGCTATTTTTCATTTGGGAGGCTACGCTCTATTCGCCTAAGATAAAGTATTACTCTGTTATTAAGTTTGCAACAAATTTCCTTGCAAAGCGATATGTTCGTAGTGCCCTGAGGAAAGGTAAATGTTTTGATTTTGTTTCTTGATATAAATTACTTTTATTTGGGAGAAAAAAGAGAAGATTATCAAGAACAAACATGATTATCACTGTTTTAGAATGCAGTTTAAGTCCCTTTACTTGCTTTTGTTAGTGCCAGTCAAATGGCGAAGAAATCATTAAACCGATGTAATAGTTTTAATGGCGATTTGAAAATAAGGGCATTCAAAATGAAATTCATACAAGATTCACTACGTTAATCTTTTCTCACAGTGTCAAATGCGCGTGCATGAAACATCACTCCTGCTATTCTCTGACTCTTGTCATTCTTAGACATTCGTTGCAAGCCTTGCCACGTGCTTGTTAAGAACTGACAGCATCAAGTTCGGCGAAATCATAAGATGGTTCTCACAATCTTAGCGTTTTCCGGATTTCTAGAGAAGCTACACGATTTCGAGTCTAACAATATTATATACTTCTGATTTTATAATAAAAGACGAACTGCGACTACCAGAAACATTAAACACCACTTGGGTGTTTTAAACAGGTCTACATTTTCTTTTTTGTATGTTTTGTGTGTCTTGGTTTCCCAGTTATAAAACGTTATGCAATCTGAGTTAGAATGAAAGGGACCTTAGAAATTAATTCCTCACACAAAATAAGATATGCCTTTTATTTTTTCAAGACAGCTTCTGAAGTATATTACATCTAAATAGAAGTATTTCGGGCTGATTTTAAGAACATACAAACCCAACGAAAGATTTTAATCCAAAAGCGGGAGTTTGGGCAGGGATTTTGTGTAAATTTTCAGCTTCCAGCTTGAAAGATGAATCCGAGGTTTGGTATTCATTTGACACTTCGTTTTCGATTTAGGTATTCCCTAATATACAAAAACTTTTTTATAAAAATAATGTTTTCTTATCAGGGATCTCAGTATATGCTTTTCCATGGAGTTGTTGTGTAAAATAACGCTTCTGCCTACTTCAGGTAAGCAGAAAAGAAAGTAGAAAGAGAATGAGATTATGTTAATCATTAGGATTTCGTGCGACCGTAAAGACGCTCAGAGTGACAATTTTGTGTCAATCTTGCCCTAGCCAGTGAAATGAAGATATTCTGAAACACTGTGGAGAAGGTCGACTATGTCTGTCCTGTTACAATAATGTCTTTCATCAGACTTATGGCTATGGGAATACCATAATTTCCTTGCCCCCTTTACACGACTGCTGAAAATTCACCATGTATATGCAGAGCAGCTGACAAAAGTACTAATTGAATGTGGTGCAATTGCGAAAGTCATTAACTCCCTGTGCACGTATGACCCTTGGCAAGTTGCTATCATTTAAATCTAATGAACGTACGCTAAGGTGGTGTGGTCAGCTTTAAGCTCCGTGTGTTCCTAACACAGCACTCTGGTGAGAAATTATAAACACAAAAAAAGCCATTTAAATTCTCTTATCCTTGAGCACCATTAAATCGAATACTCACTCTAAAACCTCACTCAGTCACGTTTTGTTGATAGTTTGCTTAAACCATACGGTGAATAAGAGGTAAAAGAATATAGTTTTACAGTTTCAAGAAGGTTGAGTATAAACCGAGTGAGATGGCTCCAGGGTACTGCGTAAGGCTCGCATTCGGGAGGTCGTGGGTTCGATTCTCGCGGCCGGCCTTCCTGACCCATGAGTCTTTCCGGAGGTTTACCGGATTTACCAGGCGAATGCTGGGAAGGTTTCTTTTATATCCCGAATTTCTCGTTCCTTCATTTCGTACTATTTCAGTTTCAATCGACGTTCGCTGCGGCGGCTACTGATGCACGCCTCAAAGTCCCCATCGAAAGTGGCTCCACTGCTGTATGCTATGCACTCCCAGTTGAAAACTAAACTCTGCGGGGCTTGTTTTCTCATTTCTATACCTGTCTATGCCGTGGAAACAACTTCCGGAAGCAGTCGAAACTACAAACCACCGCTGGTGTCACTAACTCACACAAGTGCAACAAGCTAAGGTTCTATGTTAAAATACTCACCGACGCCACACGAGTTTACGTACGCATGTGTAAGAATGCAAGGCAACAACGAGCCACGACTTCCGAAACGAGCTACTCACACATGTGCGGCAATTACGGCCACAAGGTATGGTCACAATATACTAATGATTATGTTGTTGATTTAACATACAATTAAAAATGCCACACATACTTGTCAAACGATTTGCTACATCCTATTCAGAATTGTACATTACTTTTAGCAGACAATTATAAAAAATCTAATGTGTACCATTCACATGACTTTCTCCATATCCCTGCAACAAATAATTCTTAAAAAGCTTATACTTCTATTTACTTTATGCTAATCAGAAAAAATTAGCAGAAATAGTCTTATTACTCGCATCCTTGTAAGCAGAAGCGAAATAAGGGACAACCTAGGTTAAAGTGATAGTCAAAAGCTGGTTGCTATGTCAATGAAGTTCCTTTGTTTATATGGACAGGAGTTGACAAGTTCCAGTATGAGAAAAGTATACGTTTTTCATAGCAGAAACCAAAAATAAGGAATGTCACAAAAACGACGAATTCCACGAAAAAAAGTATATAGCATAAATTGTGTGTTTTAATGTGCTCTACATTTTTTGTGTAGTAAGCTTTTGTCCATCTCTTACGGTTTAGCAGTTATTCAAAATTTAGTAAAATTCATCCAGAATAAACTACTCTTCAGAGGCTATTCCCAGAAAATTCAAGATATACATTTGATTTGTCAGGTAAATATGTTTAATATCCGAAATTTTAATCAAAATCGTTACAGCCATTTTTGAGAAAATCAAAATTTTCGAAAAAAGTTCCATGTAAAGGGTAGTTGGGGGGGATTTTTCTCAAAATCTTCGTGTCGCATCCCTGGAAGACACTAAACTTAAATACCAAGTTTGGTATTTTACCGACTTTTTGTTTTTGAGTTATCGTGTTCACAGACACACGGACACACGGACACACACACACACACGGACCTTTTTGTGAAAATGCTTTTTTTTTGGATATTGGGGACCCTAAAACATATATTTCCGGTGAAATCTCGATATCGAATTTTTGGTGGAGTGCAATACTTTCTCTATACACTATGTACATAGTGCGTATGGAGAAAGTAAAAACCTCAAATTGTAGTTCTTTAAAATCAATAAGAAGCTATGCTACAAAAAGATAACCCCTTCGCATTTATGCCTTTTTGTTGATTTTCTGACTATTGGGCTATGAAAATATGTAATTAAAAGGTCACCCATCGATACAATGTTATTTCAAAAATTTCATTTCATGATTTTTTTTTCTGAACATTAAAAAGTCAAGTGGTCAGTCATCTTGATATGTGGAGCATTTATGTAATGAAAATGCTGAAAAAGTGGTTTTGAATTTAAAATAGGAGTGCATTATAGTACTATGTCTAGGAGTATTTCAAAAGACCGTCAGAGCATTCAAAGTTACCGTTATTAGAAATCAACAATGTCAACAGAAAATCTGGAGCGAAAGCATAATTAAAAGTAAAGAAATCAATCAATACTTTAAAGATGCAAAATTATTCCTCAAAAGTTTACGGGAACTACGGCAGTGAGAACCACCACGCATCTCGGTGAATCAGTATCAGCTGAAGATCCTTGAAGACGGTTGGTGAAATCGAACTTAAGCGTAGAGTTTGTTACGCAGTTGCGTATACGTGCTTTGTATGTAAACGGAAACCAATCGTAGGATGGAAATAGTTCCAAAATTGCATATGTTTACAAATTGCAGCGCCAAAGTGTATCAACGGCACCGCTTCTCTTTTAGATGATAGACTTCATTTTGACGAGGAGGAAATACAACTGTTCAGTGTAAAATTGTTGCTGTATTGAACTAAACTTTCTTCTGTGTTGTAGGATTAGGATACCGATGAAGTGTACTCAGTACCAAACTATTGCGGTTATTGTACCCATGCCCCATGCAAGGTCGTCACCGGGAGGGAGGAATGGGATGAGAGGATACTCCGAGCAACTGGAGTCAGGAGCGACGGCATAGCAACAACACGGTCCCTACTAGAGTCGGTCAAGTCAGGAGCCAGGAGCAGGAACTAGTCGCCCGAGTGTACTCGGGCGGGAGCAAATCACCACGGTATCTATCCGCTTTTCTCGCGGATTTACCCGTGAGATATAAAAGATGTCTTGTGCAAGCGTTTATGTCTGTGTCGAAGTAATGTGGGCAGGGTGTTTCCCTCTGTGCAGCCGGCGCGGGCTGGCTTACCTACCTGAGTGGTCACCCACCCAGAGAGGGACCAGGCCCGATGCTGCTTACCTTGGCCAGCTGCTTGCGGGCTGTCAAGGAAAGCAGTGCCGGCTAGCGGGGCAGCTGAAGGGATGTAGGTACGGGGTGGGGGAAGCCAGTGTTGCAGATCTGGTCGGAGTACAACTGGACGGTCACCCGTCCGAGTCGGGACCGGGCCCGATGCTGCTTAACTTGGCGGGTAGAACAGTAAAGAAGAGAGAGGCGGCCGGAAAACTACCATCCCAAGGCGTCCTTGGGAAGGCGGTAGCTTACGCGTCTCCTAGGCAGCGTGTGGTCGTAAAGACCGAGAGTGTTCACCTGGGGATTTGGGTGGGGAGCAAGTTTAGTGTATATTGTGCGAGCTCTTTCTCGCACAACGTCCACTATGTAAGGGATTCCGGGGTGGGAATGGAGAATGTGGGACGGGAATCTACGGTCTGTGCCATATATCATCCTCAGTGCCCTGTTCTGCACGGTCTGCAGCCTGCGGATGGTGGAACGAGCCACCGAACCCCAGACCTCGCAACCGTACAGCATCAGGGTCGGGATGACTGCGCGGTACAGCCGTAGTTTTAGGTGTGTAGGCATGGTGGAGCGGAAGATGGGAAACAACTGCCGTAGGGCAGCGTGTCCCATACCGACCTTCTCCCTGACATGTGGAGTGAAAGTAAGGCCGCGGTCGAGGAGGACTCCAAGGTATTTGGCGGTGCGGACCCTGGGGATCCGCCGCCGCCGCAACCTCAGCGACCTCTCCGGTCGCCAGCCACGGACTTTAGCCAGCAGTAGAGCTGAGCTCTTCTGCGGGCTGATGGCCATCCGCCACTGTTCACTCCATCTGCCTATGGCCTGGAGCTGTCTCTGTAACGGGGGGAAGCAATATCGGGCGTTCTTGTTACGCGCCATTATGAGGACATCGTCTGCATACTGGCACGTAACTGTACTGGGTTCTGTGGGGAAGTCGGACATGTAGGCGGCAAAGAGTAACGGCGACAGGACGCTGCCTTCCGGCACTCCCGCCGCTATGGGTCTGACTGTGGAATGCCTCCCCTCCACCCTCACCCTGAAAGTGCGGTCCCGAAGGAAGCTACTAAGCAGGTGAAGGTAGGGGGGAGGGATTTTTGCGTTCTTGAGCTCGTACAAGAGTCCCTGATGCCACGTGGTGGCGAAGGCCTTTTCCACGTCCAAGAGTACCGCGACTGTTTTGAAGTTGTCCTGGAAGCTCAGGGTAGCCTTCTCAGCCAGTCGCAGCAACTGCAGGGCTGTGGAATGTCCAGTACGGAAACCAAACTGGTGATCCGGGAGTAGGAGTCTCTCTTCGTAGAGAGGGGTGAGGCGAGATAGGAGTAACCGCTCGAATACTTTCGAGACGATCGGAAGTAAGCTAATAGATCTATAGCTTGACGGGAATTCCGGGTCCTTGCCGGGTTTCAAAATGCATACTACCCTCTCCTCCTTCCAACACGTTGGAAAGTGACGTAGATGCAGGCATTCATTGTAAATCCGTGTCAGATGGATTACGGCCTTTCTGGGTAGGTGCTGGAGCATAGGCGCCGTAACGCCGTCATGTCCAGGGGCTTTGTTAGGCTTAAGGTTGTTGAGTTGGGAAGCCACCTCTTTAGGGGTGACTAAAGGAATGCGGATCTCCTCATGGGGCGGCGGGGGCTCCTCATAGAGGTAGTCTACCGTCGCTTCCACGAGCTCAGTAGAGTCCTCGTCCTGGGGGTCTTCGCGGGGTTCGAATTGAGACTCCAGATAATCTGCGAAATCCGTGGCTTTATCCTGGGGCTCAAAAGAGAGTCTCCCACGGGTGCCATGGATGAGATGCTGAAACTGACTTTTGTCTTTCCTGAGGGATCGGATGATCCTCCAGGGTTGTTTCTCTTCCAGGTTTACATTTGCCATTGTGTGTTCCCATGCCGCTTTGCGGTGCGCGCGAAGCAGGAGCCTTGCCAGGGATTTGAACCGCTTGGTACACTGATTGGATCCTGGGATGGCGGAAGCGGTGCCATAGCCTCCGTACGGTTGCCTTGGCTTTTAGCAGCTGACGGAGTTCATTAGGTATAGTTCTCGGGTTAGGTTTGTTAGATGGGATGCGGTAGGTATGCGCGCGTAACACATTCAGGAGTTGTCGGGAGAAGGCCGTGACTGCCGCTTCCAGCGCTGTGTCCCAGTCGATCTCATTTATCCAGTCTGGTGTTACCAGAGCTCATACGGTCTCGGTTGTATCCACCACGACAGGGTCATGGTCGGAGTCCAACTCGTTGACCGCCGAGAGGTCTAGATGAAATGGTGTGTTCTTGGTGATTATGATGTCAAGAACATCCGGTCTGCCGCGAGCCGGATGACACGTAGGTCCTCTGGGTCCGTGCGCGACGTGGGCGGGGTTGCCGCTGATGAGGCGGTAGAGCCCGCGACCTCGGGGGTTGTTGGTGCGCCTGTGCCAGAGGGCATGTTTCGCGTTGAGATCTCCTGCGATGCATACCACTGGGTGAAGGTTGAGTAGGGTGGTGTAGTCCGCTTCATGGAAGCGGTGATTTGGTGGGTCATATGCAGATATCAGCAGCGCGTCTAGCCCGGCGACGGCAAGCCGGATTGCACAGGCCTCCACGTGCTGTAGTGCTGGGAGTTGGACAGGAGTATGGGTTATGCGGTTTTTAATGAAGATAGCTGTACCGCCACCCTGTCGGCCGACCCGATCGGACCGATGGGTGACGTAACTAGGCAGCGAGAAGTCAGTAACAGCATCCAGATTGGTTTCGCAAACCATCAGGATATCAATTCCGTACGATTGTACAAACTCAATGATGCCTGGGCGTTGTCCCCGGATGCCGTCCGCGTTCCAGTACGCGAGTCGCAATGGTCTCCGAACGAATCTAGAGCCCATTACTTAGCGGAACCCGGGTACAACTGCTCCAAGGTTTGGAGGAACAGGTTGTGTTTCTGGAGGGGGGAGAGTCTGGGGTCACTGTACTGCAACTTGAAGTTTCGCAGTATAGGTAGGACCTTACTTAGGAGGTCACCGAACCACAGGGCTAGGTCCTGAAGTTCATCCAGGTCCGCCTGTGGGATGGCCGCTGTAAAGGCCGAGGAAGCCGCTGTGGTGGTAGGTGCAGCGGGAGCCTCCGGTGCTGGAGTCGGCACTGTGACGGCAGCTGCTGGAGCTTCCGCCACTGGTAGCTGCTGGAGTGCTGGGGGCGTGGCCTCGGGTTTCACAGAGGTGGGAGCTTCTGATTGGCCCGACTGGCCGGGCGCCCGGCGGTTCCTATTTCCTCTCTTCCTGGACTTCTTTTTTGAAGAAGTCCGGCGTGAGCCCTCTACCGAGGGCTTCGGGGCGGCTTCCTCCGTTGACGTAGACGGACCAGGTTGGGGGGTTGGGGTCTCCGTCAAGGACCGAACTGGCACAATCTCTGCAGTTACTGCGGGGGTGGGAGTTGCTGCTGCCTCAGCGGCGCTCAGCGTTCCCTCAGCGCAGTTTAGTGCCGAGGAGAAGGACACCCCAGGGCGCACATTAGCTGGCTCCTGGGGGCCTTCGCGGCGGCTCTCAACACGCCGCTTTCGCACCTTACAGCCTTTATATGAGCCCACGTGCGCCTCACCACAGTTCACACAGTGGCGAGCTTCATAGGGCTTTGTGCAGTCCCTCAGTAGATGGGCTTCACCACACCGCAGGCATGCGAGCTTGCGCTCGCACACACTACTAGAGTAATTAAAGCCCATGCACCTATGGCACTGCACAGGTCCCTCTTTGCCGTGGTATCTTTCGATACGCACGACGGTGAAGATAAGCCGACGGACAGCGTCTATCGTCTGAACCGTCTGGGCGCGTTTCCTTGGTACCACGACCAGGAATAAGGGCATAGGCACTCGCTGAGTGCCGTCGTCTGTTGCCACCGTCTTACTGAGACGTGCCACGGAGGTAGGGTGATGTTGTACTCGTCCTGAAGGGCCGCCTTGACATCCTCAGGGGTGCAGTCGGAGTCAAGACCCCGTATTATCCTACGCGCCACGTAGGGCCGCTGCAGCGAGTAGCTGTAGAACGGGATTTGTTCGTCCCGTAATACAGCCTTCGCTGCCTCGAAATCCCTTTCCGAGGAGGTATGGAGGTGGACCTTCCTTAGCTTCCGCCGGGCCTCGAAGGGGGCCCCTAAGCTTCGTTGCCAGCTTTCTCATTACCACGACGTGGTTGCGGAAATCGTCGGCAACTATAGGCGAGATTTTGCGCCCCCCTTGGGTTGGGGGTTGGTTATTTCCCTGTGGTGGTGCGGTTGGGTTGGGGGAGGAACGACCGCTTCTGCGGCC
The DNA here is from genome assembly GCA_030762935.1 of Hymenopus coronatus. Taxonomy (NCBI): domain Eukaryota; kingdom Metazoa; phylum Arthropoda; class Insecta; order Mantodea; family Hymenopodidae; genus Hymenopus; species Hymenopus coronatus. Next base: position 248,674,501 of record CM060900.1, on the reverse strand, counting down.
CCCTACGTGGTCAGTTATCCACGGCCCGTCAGGTTCGACGTCGGTGTCGGAGTCGGGCATAGGGATGGTGTAAGGACTGGTGGGGTCCTGACTGGTGTGTACACTCTCAACCGCTACGAGGCGGTGAGGCGAAGATGGCTTGCGCCTGTTGCTGCCGCCAATAGACGTCCTGCTTCGTTTGCGCGAAGGTTCGGCCGTCTCTGGTGAGGGAGTAGGTTGACTGGTGCTTGGCTGTTGCCCGTCATTACTGGTCAGGGTAGGTGCGGTTGCCCTACGGCTGTCCGCAGAGGACAGGACCTCCTTAGAGGAGGCGCCTGGTCGGTCAAGTCGGCGTTCAATCTCGCTCGTTTCTCGCTGCCGCTAGGCGCGGCTCTCGCAACCAGTAGATGCAGCTGAAAGCATAGCTGGCATGAGAGAGGTTGACCAACGAGCGTACGGGAGTCTGGATTCTCGCAAGATTCATGTAACTCTCGTTAATCTACAGGATGTTTCAAAAATACGGGTCATAATTTCAGGTATGTATTTCCCACATGTAGACAAATTGGTTCATTTTAACATGTGTCCAATAATGCTTCATTTCCGAGTTATGGCCTTCACAACATTGAAATTCACTGGAACGTTTTTCTTTCCGCAGGTTGTTGTCATTACGGAAGTTGATCAAAATGTCCACCTCCTGCTTGAATACAGACCTCACATCGATGTCTCATTGACCTGCGAACACGATCCCAAACTCCAGGAGTACTGCGTATGTCCTCACAACTTGCCACAATTCGATTCCAAAGGGATTCCAAATCCGGCACCGGAGACGAATAAACCAATGATTTTAAATGGCCCCACAAGTAGAAATCAGATCAGGTGAGCGTGGAGGCCAAGCAATTGGGCCACCTCTACCTATACATCGATCAGGAAACCTTCGATCCAAGTACCGGCGAGCCGTAAGACTGAAGTGTGCAGGAGCGCCATCATGCAAGAAGTGAGTGTGTTGATGATTGATCAGTGGAGTGTCTTCGAAAAGTCAGGTATGGTGTTTTCCAGGAAGTTTGTGTACGTCTGCCCCGTAAGTCTGTTTACAAGTACATGGGGTCCAACTAACCGATCACCAATGATACCGGCCCACATGTTGAGGGAGAACCGCACCTGGCGATGAGATACAACAGTTGCACGTGGGTTTTCATGCGACCATACATGCTGATTGTGGAAATTTGTTATGCCATCTCTTGTGAACCGTGCTTCATCTGTAAATAATACGACGGCAGAAAAGTTAGGATTTACACCACACTGCTGCAAGAACCACTAACAGAACCTAACTCGTGCAGGGTAATCTGCTGGTGCCAGGGCCTGTACACGTTGCAAATGATAAGGATACAATTGATACTCGTTCAACAGTCTCCAGACAGTCGTATGAGGAACATTGACTTGCAACGCTAACCGTCGTGTGCTGATAAAAAGAGTCCTGTCCACAGCCTCCAGAATCTCCTCCTGCACTTCTGGAGTTGTAGATCTTGGTCGTCCCCTTCCCAAACCAGGAGAGGTGAATGTTCCATATTCGCACAGACGGGAATGGAGCCGTACAAATGTCTTCCGATCTGGACATTGTCACTGTGGGTACCTCTCCTGGTACAAACGACGAGCCAGCGCAGCATTGCCGTCCGCCTTACCGTACATGAAGTGTATCTCTGCCAGCTCTTGACTTGAATACATGTCGCACAGTCTTAACGCCTAAAGAACACTGAATGTAACCTTCCTCAGAATGAACTATCAGAGCGCCCTCCTTATGTCTCCTTTGACGGCAAAGACCGGCGGAAAGAAAAAGGTTCCAGTGAATTCCAATGTTGTGAAGGCCATAACTTGGAAGTGAAGCATTTCCGGACATGAACTATTTTGATTGTCTACAGGTGGGACTTTAAATGTTGTAAAGGCCATAGCTCGGAAATGAAGCATTTCCGGACACATGTTATGATGAATTATTTTGATTGTCTTCATGTGGGAAATACATACCTGAAATTATGCCCCGTATTTTTGAAACACCCTGTATATTCAATGTGGTGTAAGGCGCAGAAACTGGCATAACTGGCATAATCAGTCCTGCAAGTTGTATTATTTCATCTGTTTATATGCTTTAAGATTTAAATAGCCTACCAGGTTAATCATATTTAAATAGGCACAGTAGGGAAATGAGCTATCACAGAATCTGCAGATATATATGTACGTGGTCTCCACTTTAATTAAAATAAGTATGTGTATATTTTATTACTTCTAAGATGTTTATGTTGCAAGAAGTATTTTTATTTTCGGTTGTAATTTGAAAGTGTTTATGCATAGCAGCACAAAGTGTAGGTATGTCATTAACAATTAATATCGCTGACTCAAACCGTTTACTGTGAACGCATTTGGGATATATGCACTGTTAAACGATGAGTAATCTTGTTTCATTACTAGGGCCCGGAGTAAATGCAGTTTTAGCCTTTTATTAACCTCTTTAAGTTTTTAGACAATTTTCGTAGCTTTCTAACAATGTTCCTAGCCTATTTTTTAAGGGTTTTAAACAAATGTCCTACCTATTTGAAGAAGTTGACGACAAACGCCCTTTATAACATAATATAGATAAAATATGAAAACTATTTTACTTCACAAAGCATGTTACTAACACGTACTGTAATTTAAGGCAATTTATTACACAGTATACTCGTGCTCGAACATTTTAATTAAAATTTTAGCTGCATTTTTAATATATAGCACTCATTACAATAAATGTCACATTTCAGTAGTTTTGCTGTACAAAACTAACCACATTTGCAAATGTTGCGTTTTAATATATTCCTATAGACAGAAAAAGATCTTTCAACATCGCAATATGTCGCCGGCGTATATTTCATACACGCAATTTGTATACCAAGATAAAAATCGTGATAAATTCTATCCCTGTCTAACCTCACATGTACATTCAAAACAAAACTAAACTAATTGTTAAACAAAAATTGTATTACAAATGAACTGAAGAAACAATTGATACACTTTATACCCAGGTTATAAATAAAACTTGTTTTGTGAGCTTTAGGTCTTAATGTCCCATTTAGCTCTTTTTTCTTTTTTTTAATAAGATTCACACATTAGTACCCAAACGGCTTGAAACATAAACGTACTTTGTAACTTTCTAACTTACTTATACGGGGGAAGAAATAGGTTAAAATCTAAAATTCCGGGCCCTATTTATTACGTAGCCAGTTTATACTGCAGAACATACGTGAACCTAATTCATCTGTATCGCCTGTGGTGCCACAAGTAGTAAAAGTGGACGTTAAACACTACCAAAAAAAAAAAAAAACACTTCGTATGTAATTACGAGAATATTCGAGTCGCCTCGCTCGTGAGCACTAGTTCTCGATACACGAGATTCTCGTTGCCACACTCTCGAGAGTGGCGTGGCTTACGAGTAACGAGCGAGAGTGGCACGGGTTTTGACCGCCTCTAGTCCCTACAGTGTATAGACTGAAGCACTCAGGCAGGCAGACCGGGACTCCGCCCCACACAGGCTTTAACGCCCCCCCCCTAGGGGCGGTTCTCATCCTGGCGGAGTGACGGAGATCGTCATGATGAGAATCCTTTTTCCCTGCCACGCCACACCGAGCACCGTCGCCGACACTTTCAGTCCTAAAACAAGCCAACAGAGTGAAGATTGAATGAAATGACAAGGAAACCGACATGGACGAAGAGGAGATTCGGCGGTAGGAAGATACCTATCCAGAATTATCCTCGTGACCCGAAGAAACCCCCGAAAAAATCTATGGGACAGGAGGCCAGTTACGGTAATTGAACTCGCGACCTCCCGAATGCATGCCACAGACGAAACGGCTTAAACCACCTCTCTCGGTTTCTTTGAAGTAATATAGATTGCTTGAGTACCGAAACATCAATCAAGTATTCCTGGATAACCTCAAAGGTTACCGGTAGAGTTTATATTCATGCTGTAGATATATGTTTGCCGATTTAAAACGACTGCTGCATTATAAAGCGTTATGTGTTACCTAAAGTACGATCCAGATAGTGCACTAACACCGTTGTTCCTGCTTTTCCCCTCCATATTCTCATTTGGAAAGTATTTCGAATGTAATGGTGATGTGGAAAGTTAAGGTGCATGGGGCGCCCATACATAGATCAATGTGGCCCATGTGACCCCTGGGAGCGAGAGATAAAGAATAGACGTCCAGGACGATCTGATCTGGTAGACCAAGTGTGCAAGCGTGGACGTAGTTTTAAGGATTTTGGATCGAAAGCATCCGACGTCGTTCGACAAACTCCGAATCCCTTGGGGTTCCCTTAAGGGAACAGCGGGCGGGTGCGTCAGCAGTCCGACCATGCTAAGGAGAAACCTTCGCAAAGCGTTTCACCACCGCCCAAACACAATAGGCGGAACACCGTCGCCTGGTCCTTCAACACTGAAACAGATAATCTTGATGAAGGAAATGAAAGATACAGGGAAAATTATATACACGACATTTTTGTTAGAAGAGAAACCACCACTTTTTTGGCTTAGCAACCCGCGGAAACCACGAAAAAGACATATTCAGAGTGAGTGGTTGCCGAGAATCGAATCCCGGACCAACCGAATTTGAGCGTGATGCATTACCGCGGAGCTAATTCGCTCAGATTATGCTGTGGAACTCTTCAAGATAATAGTTAGCTCCCATGTGCCGTATGTTTAAGTTGCAGTTTAATGTTTCTGCCAATACGTATATGAAATAGCGGGGGTGGGGGGTTTAACTTGCTTAGAACAACACAGCTTTCTTAGGCACATAATACCTTTAGTTATATTAAAAGAATATCTAACATGTTACATTCACAGTACCTTCTCTATTTATTCTGTAACGAACTATTTTTACAAAATTCTATTCTGCTCTCTAGTTCATGTTGATCGAGATAAACATCACTAGAAATAGTTTTATAGCACATTTCCTTGTTGACACAAAGGGAATAAGAACTTGATTGAGAGCAAAACCTTTTTAAGATCGGGTATCTATGAACACTTCTCGTTTGAGAAAAGTATAAGTAATGGAAAAATTCAACCGGAAATCTCGAAAATGGTAAACTCTATAAAAATGACTAAATTTTGTGCTTAACAAGATCTATATTTTTGACTAGTAAGATTTTGACCGTTACAGATTTAACAGGTTATGCATAAGTCACCCAGATTGAAGAATATTTTAGAGGTTTTACCCAGAAAGCTGAAGTTACATATTTTATATGGTATTTAAATATATTTAATATATTTAGTTTTTATCAAAATCGTTAGAGCCATTTTTAGAAAATTGACAATTTCGAAGAGTTACATCTAAAGGGCAGTTAAGGTGTTGCTTCTTTGAAAATTACTGAGCTTAAATGCCAAGTTTGATATTTAAATAAGCTTTCATTTCTTAAGATATGTTGTACTCAAATGCACAAAGCACTGCACATGGCCATTTTCTTAAAATGCTTTGTTTTTTTTCCGGTGAAATCTCGACATTGAATGTTTGAGTAGAGTACAATATTTCCACTACTTACTATTACAGGGAGGTGGCACCACGGTAACCTGTGTGACTCGCATTAAGGAGGTTGCGGGTTCACTCCCCATCAACCGCGCACTCTGAAATGGGTTTTTCGTGCTTCGCCTTTGTCACTTAGGCAAATGCTGAGGTACTTCCTCCACCACCCTCTTTCAACCATTTCCTTACCATCTTTCATTTGTGGGCGTGTGCCTCTGAGCTCGTTGCGTGAGGTAGTGCTAGCAGATGGCGCGGAGGTATGCGCATTGCTATGCTGTTCTTGGCGTTGAGGCGGCGTTGTGGTAGTTATCCTAACGAGATGGGGGCGTTTGATGAGACCTGGAACCGATGGTGTTGGCAGCTGCATGGCGGATTCTGGCTCCGGGATGAAGAACTTTCACCCACTGAACTTAGGGACTTCTACGCGAGTGGGTAATCTCTCTGCCTGGGGCCTGTGGTCTCCTGTGGTTGGCTTCTTCACCTTTCCTCCTGGGGGTAATAGCGCACAATAGATCCACACATGTCGCAGTGAGAGGTGTTCCAGCCTTTGTGGACCCTTTATCTCTTAAACCTTTATTATTTGTAATACAGGAAGTAAAAAGAATGGCATATCGTTGTTTTATTGGTTTATTATGTCAGGTTCAACACATTCTATAATAACCTATTGTACTATATAAACATGGGCGTGTTTTATTTTTATGTGTCTAAAACTCGTCACTGTTTCAAAAGCTTATTTTCCTGTATATTTGGTGGTAAACGTGACAAGAGTTTCCAAAAAAAGTTTCTTTACACGTTTCTTTACGTCTGTAAGTGTGCAAAAAGCGTATACAGAAACCTGAAGCGATATTCTAATCTTTAAAATACGGGTCGGTACAGGCTGACTTTCAACGACCATGCCCTGTGCGACACCTCGAGAAAAAAAAAAAAAAAACAATCACAAGGGATCACCGTCACACCGTTGTTACAGATTGAGCTGGGATTTTTTAAAAATTAGAGTGCCGTGTCTCTGCTTCTTCCGCTAGGGGCCAAAATTCAACAAGAAAAACATGGTTTACAAATCAGAATGATTCACTAGTAATATTTCATTTCTTGCATATATCTGTGTTTAAAATATCGAACGAGAGAATTTATAAAAATGAACAAATTTTATTTCTTCAGGGTCTTATTCTTGGAGGTACCCATCACTGGGAAAAAATACACCTATATTCTCTCTGTTAAAGGGACTCTTGATTATACATTCACATTTACGTGCTTTTGCGTGCAGATACTTGTAGCCTCGGTGAGGTCAAAGTTTAATATCAGCATCCGGCATAGTATCAGGCAGCAGATCATTTGTCGAAAGACATAACTAAAGTCAGCCGTTTCAAATTAAAGCAATATAATTTTTTCCGGAAAATAGGGACTGTATCCGGCGGAGGACGATGGATTTTTTCGGGCGTAAAAATCCTTAGCGTGGCTTCCTTCGGAAGGGAAGTAAAGCCGTGGGTCTCATGTCGTAGATTTACGGCACGTAAAAAAAACCTCAAGCCTGATAGAGAGGCCTCTGAGCAAAATTAAGCTGTCTTTCACGCCCAGCATAGAATGGGACGCTGAGAACGAAAGCAGTTAAAGAGCGCCCATAAATAAAACGCCATTTCCATCTTTAGGGACTCTATGGGAGGGAAAATCAAAACACGTGTTCTTGTTTCGATGCATTTTCATTATAAAACATCGCAGCTCAATCTGCAGCATCAATGTACCCTTATTAGCGCTCTAATATATATAGTAAAGTACTGGAATATTCAAAACAACAGAAAAATATCCTTAAAATGGTTAATGCCACAAACATGTTTTAAACTGTGTGTTTAACCAGATGTACGTGTTTCGTGAAGTAATAACTTTTTTCCTATCGCTTATGGTTTATTAGTTTTACAGAAAGTCGTTACAGCAGTTATTGAACAAATAGAAATAAACAGAAATTTTCGGCTCAATTCAAATTAATCGCATGAAATGCATATAGTGAGACCGTGGAGTGATGTAGTTATGTTATGATATACAATTTTGACATAACGACTCCAGTATTTTTTTTTTTTGGTAGTGTTTAACGCCCGCTTTAACTACTAATGGCACCGCAGGCGGAACGACGACTCCAGTAGTTTGACTATTAGAAGTTGTCACTCCGGAGTCAGTAAAATATATTCCAAATTTTATTGAGCCTTAATGGCGTCAGGTTTTTAACACTAATCGACTCAACACATATTCGTAACCAGCGCTCAATATATGATTGAGTAGAAAACATTTAATCTTCGTTCGTAATTAACTTGATGCCCAGTGGAAACCACGTTTGTCTAACTTACGTTTACATTGTGTAATGTATGTGAACTTTCATTTGAATGTAGGCTTGAAATTAAAAATATTCATAATTTCCACATTAAATGGAATATGTAATATCCCACCCACCAGTGTATTATGGTCTAATATCTGCTTTCACACAGTGTAATTATTCATTCAACTCTCGTAATTTACTTGCAATTGAGTATTAATACATTTTGTTTCATACATTCAATCAGAGCCGTGGCCGAGTGTTTAGACCGCTCACCTCCTAAGAAGGCGTTCGATCCCAAGCGCCCGCATGAGGAATTTGTTGTGGACGAAGCGGCGTCTGGGAGTGTTTTCTCCGGGTTCTCCGGTTTCCCCCACCATTTATTCCACTAATTGCTCCATCATCACCTTTCCTGTCATCCATTTCGCTTGCACTTCGTATCATCCACTTCCTCACGCTCACGCCTGGCTACGGGCCGACCACTCGTTCCAGGTTCTCCATTCGTGGTTTCATGCCGTTGGCTCCCCGCCAGCTTCTGACCCTCAGGCATCCGTATGTAAGTCCTAATGAAGTGTCAGTTCTAAATACGGGGAGGATAAGCAGACTACATTCAATCAGTACTATTTTGAAAAATGGCGCTATTTTGGCATAATGACTGAATATTTTGGGGAAGAATAATTCTTTATTTCTACATACTTGATTTTCATATAGTGTAATATGGGATGAAGGTAGAGAATAAAAGAACCGGCAGAGCTACTCCTGTAATTATTACCGTAGTAAGCTAATAATTATTTTGAGTAGAAATAATGAGGAAATGAGAAATAATTGCGATAAGTATATTAGAGTCAGCGAGTAATGTAAAAATGCATGTCACAACATATGTTGCTAGGTCAGAGTCATTATTAAAGGCAAGTTGCATTGGAAGAATCAATTAGCTTGGTATCATGGTAGTGATGGTAATTAAGTTCAAGGAATCTCAGTAAACAAGGAAATTCATTAAGCTCAGAGCTCAGCTCCTACGAAGTTAGTGTGTTCACAAACCGAGGCGAGATCTACGAATTGGCAAAGCGAATAATACTTGAAATTGAGCAGGTAAAGAGAATAAAAGCTGTGTCTAAGAAGCTAATATATAGTGCAACGTTTGACATCACAGAACGCAGGAACTATGGTATGGATTTACTGATGTAGGTGGGACTTAGTTTATTACAAGGGCAAATATTTCGAAAATTTAGTTACCCTCTGTCCTCTATTTCGCTTCAAATGATATACCAGGAGACCCAACAGCGCCATATTTCACGCATACAGATAATCTTTCGTGCGATAAAAGAATTGCATAAATCAATGGGGCAATTCCAAAATAACACCGACCAGGGGCGACCTTTGCTCAACTCCTCTTGCATACAGTGGAAACGGTGAGAGGCAGCTCCCATGATTCTACTAGAGTCTGTGAAGGTATACAAGAGCGGAACAGCCCGAAAAGGTTAATATAGTTTTTACTTCAGTTACAGAGCCTTTGTTGTTGAGAGAATAAGGCACATTTTAGACTGATAGGTAATTAAAAGGTCTTTATTTCACGCATTAGTATTCGCTAATTTTGTAATTGTTCTCATCTAACGTTAGACACTAGAGCCACTAGGTTTAAATCAAAACCTTAACGTGCCCTAATAAAACTGAATGAGAGTACGTAGTCGTTCACATTATTGTTGTTGTTGTTATTATTAGTATTATTATTATCATCTTTATTAATTATGACTATTATTATTATCATTATTATTATTATTATATACCGAAAAAACGCAAATACAACTGATACTCGTATAGTGATTCACTCTACCATTGTTAGCACCACTAAGCATAAGCACAGTAAATCAAAACATGGAAACATAATAACGAAAATGTGCAAACACGAGAGCAGCACGTAGCTGAAGTGAATTCTTACCTGCTTCCATGTTTGCATGCTATTCGTTATACGTTTTATGTTTTCATTTACTCTAATAGCCTATAATGCATAATAATAATAATAATAATAATAATAATAATAATAATAATAATAATAATAATAATAATAATAATAATAATAATAATAGATGGATAGATGGATATGTGGATGGATGGACGGACGGATGAATAATATTATTAATGTTACATCAATCGTCAAGCCAGTTCCTCACTGGTTGTTTTTAAATTGAAATAGCCCCGTTGAGTTCTGCAACCCTTTTAAAGAAATATGGGATATCTGTACAGGTAGAGTGCCGAGACAGAAGGAAAGAACACTACACTGGTTGAAAGTCTCCAGGATTGATGCATCTGAGGCTGAAATACCTCTGACGCTTATCAGAAGGTTTTACAATAATTCACGCTTCCATTTAGTGGGCTGGTGTTTGTGGGTGCCCAGGTTGCACTGCACAGCTCCTTGGACATGTTGCAGATTGACGAAGAGGAGAATAGTCTCGAAGGAGTAGTAGTCCCAGTTCTCTAGACGTGATGGTTTGGCTCGCAGCCCCCCAATCGGACCGGCATAGGTGAGTAGGTATATAAATTGAAATAGTGTTTCTAATTTCGTCCCCAAAACCGCTCGTGTTGTTTTACCATATCAAACCATCAATAGTGCTGGGTAAGTAAGGTTGTTATTTTAAACTAGATGTATTACTTTTATTCGAGATTAAAACCTTAATGAACAGAAAACTTTATTTATTTCCACACTTCCAAGAAAGAATATGTAGTGTAGGCATATGCATTCTAAATATCCACAGAAATCGTCTTTATCCTAACTTTTGTAATGGCAGTTAATGAGAAACTTGAGGGGTTATACATAAATAATGACAGAGTAGATGCGTGTTAAGGAAACTAGGACAACTGCCTTTCCATGCATATGTATCTTTTATTTGGTCTCTAAAGTCGTGTATACGACATTTAATGGCTTACTGAGATTAACCTATACTAATATTTTAAAGAGGGAAATCTGCCTGATTAGGTTTATGTAGGGTAACTTCAAAGTCACAGAACTATATTTGATATAACCATTTCACCACTGAAATAATTCCGCCCGTCAATCTGATGGACTCGGAATGTAAACCATCTTCTAATTTCAATCCATAGATTACAAAAAGAATAAAAAGCTTTACACAACCCCTTGAGAATGCTATGGGGTTGAAAACAGTTACTACCCACTCCACATATAATGTAATATGCGAGTACCTTTTCTTGTCTTCTCGTTTTAATATGGGATTTGAATGAGTCCTTTAATAATGAAAATGGTATTGTAAGATATACATTCAGCTTACAACGGACACAATGGAGCCTTAACCTCTAAATAAAGATTCTGTGTTGCTTTGCACTGGACGGGAACTCATATTAGCAAATATATCACAGTGTAGTTCATAGTTTATTAGACCCTACTTTTTTTCTCCCAAATATAAATTTTGTTTTTATTTATGACAATAAATACTGTCACGTTGAACCTAAAGTGAAAATCTCGCGTTCGCGCCTAGACAAATTCACGCAATTTACAAAGCGACAAAGCAGTTTCTGCAAACGATCCATTAAATTATAGGTCATCAGCATAGCCAATGTACTACAGTACGAGTTGCGTTTCCTCAATATTTGGTATGTTTTAATATTAAAATGCATTCAAATAGTTTTATATCCTCTATTATTTACTCGTAAATTGACGATAAAATGCAGGAATTGAAGCAATTAGGGAATGTAGATTTTAAAATACCAAGTATTATAACCTAAATATGCTATTATTTGTAGCTGAATTTTATTATTACCCAAAAATAAGGAGTCTGTCCTAAAAATTCCATTTTTGACTTAACGAAATTTGTGAGCAATAAGAAACAACATATTTATCAATAATAGATGTAACGAAAAAATGAGCCATTTTAGCTACATAGGGTGTGTTGTTGACTATGATAGAGAATAAATATGTAAATGTCATTGAATATGGGACAAAATTAATCGAAATTCCGGAAGAAAGTGCGTAGAGAGACGAAACTAAAATTGTATAAAGTTATGGCTGTAGCTACTCTAACATATACCGAGTCAGGTGGCTCAGGCGTTTCGTCTGGAACTGGTATTCGGGAGGTCGTGGGATCGGTTCCCCACGGCCGACCTCTCTGACCCATGAGTTTTTCTAAGTTTTTCCCGGGGTCACTAGACAAATGCTGGAGAGGATTCTTCATTTCCACAAACTTCCCGTCCCTTAATTTCATCTTTATTTCATCCCAACCGGTATCTTTCAGAGTGTCGACGAGGACTACGGCAGAGTCACCATTACGTAGGCGTTACTGCATTATAAAAAATACTGCGGCAAGATGGCGCTAATGGTTGTCTGCAGACTCAGGTGGTTTAATCGGACCTGAGTGGAGGGCTACTTGAGCTTCCCGCGTTGAGATGAAGAACTGCTTGTGAACTGTAAGGGACCTCACGACAGCCCTCTCCCTGTCCAGATGTTGGCCATCCTCTGAAATCACACGCATCTTATCCTTCCTCCAGGGATCTGACGTACAGCCCACGGCTGTAGTGTGGAATGCCTCTCCGTAACGTGCACACGCTCTCTCTCTCTCTCTCTCTCTCTCTCTCTCTCTCTCTAACATATGGAAGCGAAGCTTGCGCAGTAAATGAAAAACGGTAAAGTAATATATAGGCTTCAGAAAAGGATATACAAAAAAAAAATCATATTATGAATGAAAAAGAAGTACTAAGAGCCTTCAACATGAATGATATGTTAAAGTATTTTAAAACCAAATTGGAAGGAACAAGTAAAAACTGCCTGACACTAGTATTACAAAACAAATTATAAAATACAATCCTAAAGGAAAGCTATTTGTGAACAGTCCCACGAAACGGTGGATGAAGGACTTTGAAGAAGGGACAGGTAACTATTTGCCTATACTAAGAAATGGAGCAGAAGATCACCTGGTTCAGATTTAAGACTCACGTAAGTAGTATATACTAGCGGTTTCTAGAACAGCAGGCGGTTTCTAAAACAACTATAGGAGGTAGGTTCTGAAACACTATTAGGAAATGCCTTATGAAAAACAAACGACTTGTTTGTTTCCAAAATAGAAAACAGGCTTGTTAGGAAAGAGAGCACCCCTGAATAGTGGTAAGACCTTGAGCATTGACTGACAATATCAATAGATGGTAACTCTAAAATTACTTTGCATCATTGCTGACAATCATGCAGTTTCCTTGCTGAGAAAGCAATCTGGCGGTTAACAGAACAGCTGCCTCGGAGCTTGTATAGAAATAAAAAATACTTATCGCAGCAGAAAAAACTTGAGATAACAAGTCAACCCCATAAAGAATAATCTTTCCAATACATGACCTAGATTTGTGCTAATTATAATTAAGAAAATCCGAACTGCAATTTCGCGATGTATTAGATAAAAGTGACATTCTGATACATAAACATTGGTCAAATAAAATATCTATGTACTGTGAGACAAACATTGCACTCGATACCAACGAAACAACTAATACATATATTTAATTGGGAAATAATTGCAGATAAATACTATTTTATAATTCATAACCTTTTAAACTCACATTTACAGTCTCAGCTTATGAAAACAGTAACAAAGCCTACATTAATTCAGTCTCTATAGAAAAGCGATTCATATCATTTCTTTTCAAAAATACATATACATTAATAGGAATTGATTTCAAGAGATAATCATTGTAATTGATCATAAGATATCTAGACTTTAACAAAACCGTTAGAGACAAAACATGGCTTTAATAACGGTAGACGACAACAAATAGACATACTACAATGAAACGTGTGAGCATTCCTAATTAACGCAAATAATTATAAATAGAACCTATGATTTTAACTTCTCTTGCGGATAACGAGAATGGGAAATGCAAACAGATAAAAACAAAACAAACAAAAAACAAACAAAAAAAAACAGAACCTAGAACACACCACACAACTGAAGAAAAAAAACCGGTAAATTTTTAACTATTGGCACGACATTTATACGCCAAGACAAAGTAAAAATACCTTTACAATTACTTTATACCGTAGCACCAGAGAAAGCAAACACCACAATCCTGTGTTAAATAGAATACTAATAATTGTAATACGCTTAAATGACCATACACACAACTGTTGCATTTATTTTTCAGTGAAAGTTAACAGACAGCTATTATCATAACTCCTGGCTGCAATAACCATGCATCTCTTTAACATTTACAATAAAATACTGATCAGAGACTTTAACGAAAAAGAACAATGAATATTTAGAAATAAAACCTTGATCAACATTACAAAGACAATTATATAAATCGGTGCACACGTGAAAATAAGTCATAAAGGCTTCGGCCTGAAGCTTCTAGACGACCTCAAAATAACACCATTTGAAAGTGCACTTAAAAGGAATGCCCACAGCTACAGTCTATGGCAAGTGAAAGTATAGCAAAATGGAAAAATAGATGTACATTTAGTAATGGCCAATAACCCCGGAAACAACAACTGCTGTAATTATGATAGATGAACGCCAGGCATCATAAATAGATTATCCTCCTTCCTCTTTCCCCAAACAAACAAAACAAAACAAAATCAATAGAATTAAAACACTCCAATTACATTATAAAAGAACCGAGCTTCGATCATCGTCCTTTCATGAGAGGACTTTTAAGGCATTCTATGCAAAGTACCTTTAAAAAAACCAAATAATCTTTTGAATGTGTGTATATAAATAACACCCTATTAACAGACCTCACACGTAGAGAAATGTAGCTGCGGTTTCATACATTTGACACGCACGCGCGCAAAACATACGGACACCCCCCCCCACACACACACATTTAAGATTCTAAGTACTTCTTACCCTAGCTTAACTTCGTAGAGGTCCAACTCGATTGACTATCCATTCACATGACTTTCCCTAGCCTTTTTCGACTATTATTGCAAAGCTTATTTTTCTGAAAACTAAGAAGGTATATAGCATAAAATAACATGAACAAATGAAGTGTGAGCGATTGATCATAGATCATTAAAACCAACTAATAATGTTATAAGAGAACACAAGTGTCATCCCCTGTCCTTAAATGAGAAGGCCTTACTTCTTGAAATACCCCACAGAAAATATGAAGGAGATTTCATTGATGTATTCGCAACACAAATATACTTTACATTGCAATCTCACTAATGGCTAAGCAGCATGTTGTGTACAAGAAAACAGAGCACTGTTTTTTACATGAAAAAATAATTATCAGTGAATCACGTCTACTAAAGTAACTAAGAGCTGACAAGTATTCGCCGGTGTTTTCCGCGAAAAGAGATGTTATCGGAAAAAACACGTATTCTATCTCACACCGAGCTAACGTGTATATATTTCATACAAAACAACCTAACCGGTTCTACACTGTTTCAATATTGTACAGCGCATGAGTACTGAAAATCATATTATTACACAAATTATTATTTCATAGATCTATTTGAAACATTTCCCGCACGTGAGGTAACTATGCTGCGAGAAACTTGCTGTCTATAAACGTAAAAACGTAGAACTTGTATATCAGTGGACTACTTGACAATCACGAGTGGTAGGTATAAGAGATTATATTCTGTTTAAGATGCAAATATTCAATTAAGTGCGCTACTTATTATACACAAATAGTGGCCAAATGCTGGATTCAATTGCCAAGAATAATTAAATGAATGAGCTGCTAAATGAATTACAGGGAAGTTTACAGGCATACACTTCAAACTGAATTGCATACTTTGAAAATACTGATTTTTATAACTCATATATGTATTGGCATATCAATAATTACAGCGCAAAAATAAGATCTTAAACAACTATTGGTTTATTTTTCACCATATCTACATTAAACGCACAAAGTGAGACTTTTATTGGTCACAAGCAATTTCAACGTTGTCTTTGTAGTTATAAAGCTAAACTCTTCGATTTTTTAGAATTTTAAGATATACACCGAAAAAAGGCAACTTTCCTTTAGTTATAATCTCATTAATATATGAGATATGTCTAAGTTAATTTTACATTAAACATTTCATAGCTTTTAAGCGGGTAATATAGTAATAGAAACAAAAGATAATACCGCAAAAAAGGAGGGAAAGCATACATACATACATACATACATACATACATACATACATACATACATACATACATACATACATACATACATACATACATACATACATACATACATACATACATACATACATACATACATACATACATACATACATACATACATACATACATACATACATACATACATACATACATACATACATACATACATACATACATACATACATACATACATACATACATACATACATACATACATACATACATACATACATACATACATACATACATACATACATACATACATACATACATACATACATACATACATACATACATACATACATACATACATACATACATACATACATACATACATACATACATACATACATACATACATACATACATACATACATACATACATACATACATACATACATACATACATACATACATACATACATACATACATACATACATACATACATACATACATACATACATACATACATACATACATACATACATACATACATACATACATACATACATACATACATACATACATACATACATACATACATACATACATACATACATACATACATACATACATACATACATACATACATACATACATACATACATACATACATACATACATACATACATACATACATACATACATACATACATACATACATACATACATACATACATACATACATACATACATACATACATACATACATACATACATACATACATACATACATACATACATACATACATACATACATACATACATACATACATACATACATACATACATACATACATACATACATACATAAATTTTTTGGTAGTGTGTACCGCAGGCGACGCACATGCACATATAACACATACATGCATACATACATACATACATACATACATACATACCTATATACACACATACATACACATATACATACGCAAATACATACATACATACATACATACATACATACATACATATACACATACACACATGCATACACCCATACATACACACATACACATATTTTTTGGTAGTGTGTACCGCAGGCGACGCACATGCACATATAACACATACATGCATACATACATACATACCTATATACACACATACATACACATATACATATGCAAATACATACATACATAATACATATATACATACATACATACATACATACATACATACATACAATCGCCTGGGGAGCTTTGGTAGTAAAAGCGGGCGTTAAACACTATCAAAATACCCACATACATACACACATATACACACATACACTAATACACACATACAAAAGTACACATATACACACATAAACGCATACACGCATACATACACACTTACATACATACATGCATACATACATACACACACATACATACCTACATACATACATACATACATACACCCATACTTACATACATACATTGTATTTCACACCATATATCGATATAGCGATTTCACTGGCAATATTTCTTTTTGAGGTTCCGCTGAATCCAAAAATTGTATATTCAGAAAAAAAAGATATGTGTATGTATATGTTTATGTGCCTGTAAACAGAATATCTCAACAACAAAAAAGAAAAAGAAAAACGGTGTGCTCGTAAATACTATTCGGTAAAGAAACACATTTGGAATGTAACACGACAGAGTTGTATTTTCTGTACTGCTTCCATTTAATAAGTAGAAGAAGTATTCGAATCCACCCAAAAATCTATTTGTCGAAGGAAATGAATGTTTTGAAAACTCCTCAACAAAGGCATGTCCGAGGACAGTATAGCTCATAAACTCCGGTTTTTACTTCAATTGTAATCTACTTCCACTTTCTCAGACTGGAAGCGACGTTTTGTTCCACTCTTAGCTTTACTCAAGACAATGCAAAGAAAATCGAGATGCAATGACAATTGCATGGCAATACATTATAAAAGATCTGCCTAACCTAGGGATTTCCGCTAATGTCGCTATGTATAAGGAATAATAGCAATCTTGAATAGCATAAAGTAAACACAAGAAATAAAGCTTGATATACCTTTTTATGATAATTTTGACTATCAGGATATTTCAATACAAATTTATACTTCCGCTAATGAATATTTCTTTCACATACATCATACCGAAAAGAATACCTAGCACGGGATAATGGTTTGACTACAGAATTATTTCACGTCAACATCTTTATTACATTAAAAGTACATAGAAGGGGAGGAAATGGAAATTCAATTATTTTAGACATAAGTAAACCGACAACGCATTTTTAAGTGATATATCTTCAATCATTACTTATAATCGGATATTCAATCAACACAAGAAACAATGTTTAACATTCAATGCACCTGGCTATATTAACAGACTACCTCAGTGGTCAAGTGATTAACGAGCTGACTTCTCACCCAGGGGTACCGGGTTTGATTCCCAGGCTGTGGGTGTGGGAATATTTCTTTATCCGTAATTATTCCATATCCCCACAGAGTCTGGAAAGCATGAATGAAAGAATGAATATATAGAATTTATTAACTTAACGTTCTAAACTTACAGTAATACCTCTGCTATCGCAACAATTTAACATTGGCAAACACCAGATATCAGCACAGGCACGATACAATACGAATACAAGACTAGCATAAGAAGCACATAATATGAATGTTTTTCCAATCAGGCTCTATCAATAATATAGGTATATTGTAACACTCCTTCATGAGATATAATTACACAATGCATATGACTCAAACTATTTCTAAGGAGCACATAACATTCAGGAGTGTCTCCTATTATATTCTTATATGCTCGCTTTGTAACATGGATTATATTTTAGTATCTTATGCAGATAATTATTATTGATTTGCCACATTTCAAGGAAATACACGATTGCAACCCAAGAGCAAACATCACATTTTTGGTTTGTATGAAAGTTGATATAATAACTTAAGGATAACTCCAGGCCGAGCTGCAAACGATATATATAATCACTCTACGATAGTCTTAAGAAACTCAACTGATCAAAATGCTAGCGAAATAATAAGCAAGCGTGATGGCTTTGACTATGTGTAAAAAGCAATATTAGTTAATTTAGTTAAGAAACCCAACAGCCCAATTCGGATTCAAAGAATAGAACTGCGAATCCATCAGTATGCAAAATACAGTATTAACAAATGAAATGAACACTACATCTTCATCCAAGACAAAAACCAAGTTGCCATGTAAGAGTCAGATGGAGAATCATTTCTAGTTTATAAATCTATATTATTGTTTTCTATTAAAGTGGAAGGCATATCTCACACATTCGTTAGATATAAAATGTTACTTCTTTTGCTAGATGTGCTAAATAAAAAGTTAAGTCCACCATATACCACATGTGGGTGTCTCCCGGAACGCTTTCGCATATCTAGAAGAATTATACTAACACAGTTCACTAATTCGCAATAATTAACTAATGACTGAAGTAGAATATTAAAAGCTTCATATTAAATACACAATAGTCATAAGATATAATAAAACAAACAAATGCCATGAGAGACTTAACATCACATTGCAAATCATATCATTGTGTATGCAAGTATGTGTGTATGTATTTGTGTATATATGCAGGTATGTGTGTATGTATGCCTGTATATATGTGTGTATATAAGTGTTTATGTATGTGTGTATTTGTATATGTGTGTATGTATTTGGGTATGTATGTGTGTATTTGTATATGTGTGTATGTATTTGGGTATGTATGAGTGTATGCAAGTATGTGTGTATGTATTTGTGTATATATGCAGGTATGTGTGTATATAAGTGTCTATGTAAGTATGTGTGTATTTGTATATGTGTGTATGTATTTGGGTATGTATGTGTGTATGCATGTATGTATGATTATGTATGTATGCGTGCATGTGGTATGAATAAAAGTATGTATGGGTTTATGTATGTAAGTGTGTATGTTAGCGTGTAGGTGTGTATGTATGTGTGTATGTGTGTATGTATGTATGTGTATGTATGTAAGTATGTATGTATGTATTTGTGTATCTGTTTATGTATGTATGTCTGTATGTATGTATGCATGTAGGTGTGTATATGTGTATATATGGGTGTATTTGTGTATGTAAGTATGTTTGTATGTATGTGTGTATGTATGAGTATGTGTGTTTCCCCCCTTTTTGCGGTAATTTCTTTTATTTCCTTCATTATTATACCCGCATAAAAGCTATGAAGTTTTAAAGTAAAATTAACTAAGAGATACCCCATATATTAATGAGATTGTAACTAAAGAAAGGCTGCCCTTTTTTCTGTGCGTATCTTAAAATTCGAAATAATCGAAGAATTTAGCTTTATAAATGCAAAAAGAACGTTAAAATCGCTTGTGACAGATAAATGTCTCACTTAGTGCGCTTAATGTATATATGATGATAAATAGACTAATGGTTGTTTGAGTTCTTAATTTCGCGCTTTAATAATTAATATGGATGTGCGTATATATGTGTTATAAAAATCAGTATTTTCAAAGTATGCAATTCAATTTTGGGTAAATGCCTGTAAGTTTCCCTGTAATTTATTTAGAAGCTCATTAGTTTAACTATTCTTGGCAATTGAATCATTTAGCCACTATTCGTGTATAATAAGTATCGCACTTAATTGAATATTTGCATTTTAAAAAGGATATAATCTCATATGCCTACCACTGATGATTGTCGAGTAGTCCATTGATGTACAGGTTCTACGTTTTTACGTTTATAGACAGTAAGTTCCTCATAGCATAGTTATCTAATGTGCGGGAAATGTTTCAAATAGATCTATGAAATAATAATTTATGTAATAATATTAATTTGAGTACTCATGCACTGTACAATATTGAAACAGGGTAGAACCGGTTAGGTTGTTTTGAATGAAATATATTCACGTTAGCTCGGTGTGAGATAGAATGCGTATTTTTTTCCGATAACATGTCTCTTCGCGGAAAACACCTGGGAATACTTGTCAGCTCTTAGTTACTTTAGTAGACGTGATTCACTGATAATTATTCTTTCATGTAAAAAACAGTGCTCTGTTTTCTTGTACACAACATGCTGCTTAGCCATTAGTGAGATTGTAATGTAGTCAATGAAATCTCCTTCATATTTTGTGTGGGGTATTTCAAGAAATAAGTCCCTCAAATTTAAGGACAGGGGATGACACTTGTGTTCTCTTATAACATTATTAGTTAGTTCTAATACATATATGATCAATGATTCACACTTCATTTGTACGTGTTATTTTAAACCTTATACCTTCTTAGTTTTCAGAGAAATAAGCTTTGCAAAAATAGTTAGTTGAAAAATGGCTAGGGAATGTCATGTGAATGGATAGTCAATCCAGTTGGACCTCTTCGAAGGTAAGCTAGGGTAGGAAGTACTTAGAATCTTAAAGAAGTATTTAGAATCTTAAATGTGTGTGTATGTATGGGTGGGTGTGTGCGTATGTTGGTGTGCGCGTGTGTGTCAAATGTATGAAAGCGCAGCTACATTTCTCTGCGTGTGAGGTCTGATAATGGGGTGTTATTGATATATACACAATCCAAAGATTATTTGTTTTTTAAAGCTACATTGCATAAGAATTCCTTAAAGGTCCGCTCATGAAAGGACGATGATTGAAGCTTTCTTCTTTTATAATGTAATTAGAGTGTTTTAACACTATATTTTTAAATTTTTGTTTGTTTGGGGATAGAGGAAGCAGGATAATCTATTTGATCTATTTTGGCCTTCATTTATCATAAGTTGTTGTTTCCGGGGTTATTGGCCAATACTAAATATACATCTATTTTTGCATTTTGCTATACTTAGAGAGTTCACTTCCGCTCGCCATAGGCTGTAGCCTGCGGGCATTCCTTTTAAGTGCACTTTCAAAAGGTGTTATTTCGAGTGTCGTCTAAAAGCTTCAGGCCGAAGCCTATATGTCTTATTTTCACGAGTTCGCCGATGTATATAATTATTTTTGTAATGTTGGTCAAGGTTTTGTTTCTCAATATTCATTGTTATTGCTCGTTAAAGCCTCTGATCAGTATTTTATTGTAAATGATAAAGAGATACATGGTCATTGTGGCCGGAATCATGATATCAACTTTCTGTTCCTTACCTCTGAAAAAAAATGCAAGGGTTGAGATTATATTCATTTAAGCCTATTTAACACAGGATTGTGGTAGTTGGTGTCCCTTGTGCTACGATATAAAGTAATTGCAAACGTGTTTTTACTTTGTCTTGACGTATAAATGACGTGCCAATAGTTAAATATTTATCGTTCTTTATCTTCTCTTGTGTGGTGTGTTCTACATTCTGCTTTTTTTTTTTCTTTCGTTTTTATCTATTCGCGTTTCCCATTCTTGTTACCCGCAAGAAATGTACAAATCATAGGTAATTGTCTCTTTATAATTATTTGCGTTAATTAGGAATGTTCACACGTTTCATTGTAGTATGTCTATTTGTTGCCGTGTTCCGTTATTGAAGTCATGTTTTGTCTCTGACAGTTTTGTTGAAGTCTAGATATTTTATGACTAATTATAATGAGAACTTCTTGAAATCAATTCCCGTTAATGTATATGTATTTTTGAAAAGAAATGATATGAATCGCTTTTTTATAGAGACTGAATTAATGTAGGAGTTATTGCTCTTTCCATAAGCTGAGACTATACATGGGAGTTTAAAAGGTTACGAATTATAAAATAGTATTTATGTGTAATTATTTCCCAATTAAATATATGTACTAGATGTTTCGTTGGTATCGAGTGTAATGATTGTCTCACAGTACATAGCTATTGTATTTGACCGATGTTCAGGAATCTAAAGGTCATTCTTATCTAGTATATTGCGAAATTACAATTCGGATTTTCTTAATTATAATTAGCACAAGTCTAGATCATGGAAAGATTATTCATTATAGGGCAGACTTGTTATTTGAAGTTTTTTTTCTGCTGCGATAAGTAGTTTTTGTTTCTATACAAGCTCCAAAGCAGCTGTTCTCCTAGCCGCCATATTGTTTTTTCAGCAAGGAGGACTGCATGATTGTCAGCTGCGATGCAAAGAAATTCTACAGAGTAAAATGTTCACCATTGATATTTTCAGTCAATGCTCAAGGTCTTACCCCTATTCAGAGTTACTCTCAGTAGTCTAAGAAGGTTACATCTAGGACAAATTTGCATGATAATTCGAGCAATTAATTTGCATAATCAAAAAAATTTGCATATCAAAAATTT
Organism: Hymenopus coronatus; assembly: GCA_030762935.1. Taxonomy (NCBI): domain Eukaryota; kingdom Metazoa; phylum Arthropoda; class Insecta; order Mantodea; family Hymenopodidae; genus Hymenopus; species Hymenopus coronatus. The sequence continues at coordinate 248,651,365 of CM060900.1, read as the reverse complement.
CCATATAAAATTGAATAATAATTAGAGCAATTTATTTGCATGTCAGCTATCAATCATTGATGCATATTAATGAGTCCGCGGACAACGCCCCCCCAGGGCCATCCCCCTCGCGGACAACGCCCCCTTCTCAAAAAATCGCAAATTGAGCTACATGGGACTTTGAGGGGAATTGATTCAACTAATGATCCTGGATTATCTACTTGTAGTGCTATTGTGGATTCAAGAAGAAGTAAGAGACACTACAATGGTAGCAATGGCATCGCCTCATCTGAATACAATAATCATAAAGAGAATGGAGGACATTGTGAATTAAAGTGCTTGGACAGCGTCAGCATTGAGAAAGATGCATTCAGATAATTTTCTTATGAAGATACAAATTCTCTGGTAAATCATCTACGCTTGTTAATGTGCTCAAAAACAGCTTACAAAAGAGATTACTCAGAAGAAATCTCACTGATTATACAGGAGTTGAAAAATTCAGGTGTTATAGAGTGAAAATGTCATATGTACCAAAATGATTTATAATAAATAACTTTTCCAATGTGATTGTGTTTCTCATATTCAGCCGTATCCTTTTCCCTCGTCGCAGTGAAAATAATATATTAGGGCGGTAACAACTAATCGCTCATATAATTAATTGATGAAATTAATTGCACTATGTAGCTAATTGATGTAATTAATTACGTGGTGTAGTTAATTATTGTGGTTTATTACGTGGCGTAGTTTATTGTGTGGTTTATTAGGTGGCGTAGATAATTATTGTGGTTTATTACGTTGTGTAACTAATTATTGGAAACGTTTTGATGGTACATATTCTCCTAGGAAGTAAGGCAAAGATTAGGTTAGTTAGATTGGGTTAGATCAGGTTAGGTTAGGTAAAAGATTCTTGATGTGCTTTTATTAATGTGATTAATTACGTGGTGTAGTTAATTAATGAACAATTTGATGTTAAGCATTCTCCGAGGAAGTGAGGCAAAGATTAGGTTAGGATTATTAGTTTTGGGTTAGGCTAGGTTGGTATAGGTTGGTTAGGTTGTATTAGGTTAGGTTAAAGATTCTTGATGTGTTTTATTAATGTGATTAATTACATAGTGTAGTTAATTAACGAAAAATTTTTATGTTAAGTATTCTCCTAGGAAGTGAGGCAAAGATTAGGTTAGTTAGGTTGGGTTAGATCAGGTAAGGTTAGGTAAATGATTGTTGATGTGCTTTTATTAATGTGATTAACTACTGGTGTAGTTAAATAACGAAAAATTTGATGTTTAGTATTCTCCGATGAAGTGAGGCAAAGATTAGGTTAAGATTATTAGTTTTGGGTTAGGCTAGGTTGAATAGGTTCAAAGTTCTCTTTATATGGCTTGAATGTAATACTCATGAAGTTAAGAAATTCTCTGGCAATCCGCTATCCCTCCCTCCATGTAATATTTTTTCTTTGGATAATATGTAAGTAGCGGTATGAATTCTGTGGCGTAGCATCATAAAAGAGAAGAGCGCCTGGTGTCATTGTCACATCTCCAACAAATATGTTCATGTTAGGGAGGGTTAAGATCACATAGATGTAATATTATTAAACTAGCTTAGGATAGCCCTAGGTTAGGTTAGACCAGATAAGATTAGGCCAGGCCGAGATCGATACCTGTCCTTTTCTTCCTCTTGTTTGGTTGTGTATGCCTTGAATATCATAAATCCATGTGATTATGAAGTTGGGATTTACACTGAAATTTAGCAATGCTATTAGACATTTCACCAAAATGTAATTATTTCAATTTTTAGGCCCCACGTAAGCTTATGGTATTGTATAGGTTTCAGAAAATGTCTTAAGTGTAGAATATGAGTATGTAGTTGGTATCTACATTGGAAATTAGAGGTACATTTCGAGTTTGAGTGTGATTGGTACAATTACAAATTTTTAGACACCTGTAAGTCTATGGTGTTGTATATGTTTCTTAGAATATCCTAAGTGCAGAATATGATTATGTAGTTGGTATCTACATTGGAAATTAGTGGTAAATTTCGAGTTTGAAAAAGATTGATACACTTAATTTTTTAGGCTACTGGTACACTTAATTTTTTAGGTATCTGTATGTTTATGGTGTTGTATATGTTTCGAGTTTAAGTAAGATTGGTATGATTTTAATTTTTTTGGCACCTGTAAGTTTATGGTGTAGTAAATGTTTTTGAAAATGTCTTAAACGTAGAATTGGAGTATGTAGTTAGTATCTACATTGGAAATTAGTGGTTTATTTCGAGTTTGAGTGAGATTGGTGCACTTTTAATTCTTTAGGCACCTGTAGACTAATGGTATTGTATATGTTTTCTGAAAATGTCTTAAGTGTAGAATATGGATATGTAGTTGGTATCTGCATTGGAAATTAGTGGTACATTTTAAGTTTCAAGTAAATCCCAAGTTTGTAATGTCTCAGACATTAACTCCAATCTTTCTAACTATTATTGTGTTTCTCTTTTGCAAATCATTTCCATTGGATACAGAAACCATTCTCTTCAGAAAATGTTGGGTGCACCTAGAGCGCGTCCCCCCCCCCAACTATCTCTTGCTCTCCATGCATTAAATTTGCAAAACAATTACCATTCAACGATTAGAAAACTGGATGGCAAACTTAGTTGATATAGCTTAAATTGCATTTCTAGAGTTAACACTGAAACCAAACTATTAGTATTTTAAAATCAATACTCCAAAGCTTTGAAGATATTTGAAGACTTCCATAGACAGCCTTTTAATCAAATCTCTGTCTGTTATCATCTCTCGGCAACCAGCTTATAAACCGCTGTCAGTTTATCGGCATAAGAAAGGTCAAAGTGTATGAAACGAGGCAAATGGATTTTGGGGCTATGACAAATGTATACTTCAGATCAGAAAACTGGCCTATTTATGAATGAGGGAATACACATAAGTTAGTACTGAAATGCGCAGTTCCCCCTCTCCAAGTGTCATCTTCTACCTCCACTCTTGCACAATTTTAATAAATTGATTGACAAGTTGCACTGACCGCGTCTCACCCTCCAATTCTGCACCCCATTCATGACGTCTGTAATGGACAGAGATGGGGGACGCAGTGGCCGGGCGGTAGGTCAAGGTTCCCTCTGTCGTGCCATGGAGTAATGAGGGAACAAGAGATCGATCCAACTTTTCTTTATTTACACAATTATGGCTTTACATATGCTAAATTATTACCTATTTGTTTAATTTACGCCGTAATTAGGGAATCTACCAATGTCGCAATTTCTAAATTGTCATCTTCCCAAAAGACGAACGTTAACTGTAGTGTAATGACACAAGGTTTCTTAGTTCCCGATTTGAATGTTTAATTGTTGAGCTTTAATTTGAATTTTTCACCTTTTTAAGAGCAATGGTGGTGATTTTGAGTTTAAAGAACGGAAGTGGAAACGCTTATACGTTGGTTTAAGTTGTTTATTTGTTCAATAAATCCGAATTTAAATAAAACATAACAATCTCACTGTGCTCAACCCTGAACATATTGTGAATCCTAATCATTTGGTGAATAAGCATACATTTGTTTAATTTACGCTTTTTATATGAAAACAAAAACTTATGGTTGCGTAGGTTGAAGTTTCAGAGCGATGACATCATCTCACATCGAACCATCAATAGTCTGGCAGGGCAGAGGGCAGGGGAAGGTCAACCAGTAAACAGTAACCGCACGTCTGGGATAGGGAATAATAGCCATCCTAAAATACCGTGAAATTTTCCTCATGGGCATAACTTTAGAATATAGCGAAGAAACAGCAAATACTGGATCATCACATTAACCTCAAACGCTGATACAAATACTTGCACCATGTAGGAAAGTGAGGGATAGGAGGAATATTTTTCGTTCATGCATCAGAAATCACAACAGCAGCTCACGTAGGAGCGACGGTTACTTGTTGAATTGTAAAACTATAACCTAAATTGTTTAGAGGTAAAACATGCCGCATGTTCAACCTAAAGAATAGATTTTACTATAGCAACTACTTTCCGTACAGACGGGAGTTTCAATGGGTCAATAAGTCCAAAAACCGAAATATCTGTCGACATCAAACTATTTTAGAAAACATTCCTGCACAAGATTAATTACCTAATTCTTCTGATATATTTTTGTAATATATAAAAGTTAGATAAATAAATAAGTAAGAAACTACATTAATTTACATAACCACTAGCAATATAGTTCTAATCGCTTAGGAAACATAACCAAAGGGCACAAATTGCTTGCTATTAAACGCTTTAATTATTCCTTAAAAATATAATAATACCCCCAAAAGCAGTTATACAATTCAGGTTCAAGATAACCACATGTATATGTACAAAGAGGGAGAGAAGGAACTTGGGAGCAGGGGGGAAAGGAGAAGAAGGAGGAAGAGAGGCGATTGGGATGGTAAACTATGAGAGAAGGAGAAGCGATAGAGGAGAACCACCACTGTAAACGCAACAACGCGAGCACAGATGTGTGTTCTGCTATTTAATGTTTTCGTTTTCTCTGGGGTTTGGTAACATATTTACTAGATATTTAGCATTTAGTTGCATGTATTGTGTCTTAGAATACGAGGTACGTCCAGAAAGTAAACTCCGTTTAGTAATAAAATTAAATTGTGTACAGATACAGAATAATTATTTATTGCACAAAATTCTACAACTCTTAAACTACATTTACACATAACTGCCGAAATTTTGCAGGCATTTGTCATAGCGTGGCACAAGTTTTTGTATACCTTCTTCATAGAAGTTGCCGCCTGTGTCTTCAAAAAGTTGGAAACATTTTCTTTCAGCTGTTCGTCAGTGTTGAAGTAATGACCGCCAAGGAAAGACTTGAGCGAGGTCAGGGCTGCACGGAGGATGGTCAAGCACGTCCCTGTAGGAGGTTTTCGTCACATTTGCAGTGTGTGGTCGTGCGTTGTCGTGAAGAAAAACAACACCTTTTGACAGCAATCATCGGCGCTTATTCTGTATTACGCGGCGCAATTTCCTAAGTGTCTCGCAATAAACATCTGCTTTGATTGTTTGACCACGCGGTAAGAAATCAATAAGTAAGATGCCTTTCCAGTCCCAGAAAATTGTGCACATAATTTTTCAAGGTGTCAAGATTTGTTTCGGCTTAACCTTTGCTGGGGATGAAGGGTGCCTCCATTCCATTGATTGCCGCTTACTTTCAGGGGTGTCTCCCAAGTCTCATCTCCTGTGTCAGAAATTCTTCGCCGTCTTCATCATAACGGGTTAAAAACTGAAGTGCACTACCCATTCGTTTTGTTTTGTGTTGCTCAGTAAGAATCTTTGGTACCCAACGTGAGCAAAGTTTACAAAATTTCAGTTTTTCGGTAACAATTTCATGAATTAGTGATCGTGAGCTTTGGGGGAATTCCATAGGTAGAGCACTAATTGTAAACTTGCGGTTTTCCTGGATCTTGTCATCAATCGCGTGAACCGGTTCTTCTGTAACCAAAGATGGACGCCCACTTCGTTCTTCATGGTGCACTTCACTACGTTCTTCATTGAACTGTTGGACCCATCTTCTCACCATTGAATCACTCATCGCATTTTGTCCGTAAACTTCGCAAATTTGCCGATAAATTCCAATTGGTTTCACTTTCCTAGCATTCAGAAAACGAATCACAGATCTGATTTCACAAGCGGCGGGAATTTCAATCAACACCGACATTGTAAACAAACACAACAAAGCGTATGTGGCTGACAGCGATCTCAAAATGGCGCACGTATCTTCTCCTTTATACAGAGCGTCTACCGCGCAAGTGCGGAACTGCGATCGCAGCGCTGCAGCGGAGATAATTTCAAACGGAACTTAGTTTCTGGACGTACCTCGTATAATGATCGAAATGACTCAGCAGATTTCGTTTGTGGCCTGCATTCGGGAGGTCACGGGTTCGATCCCCGTCGCCGGCCTACCTGATCCATGGGGTTTTGCTGGGATTTCCCCGGGTTACCAGGCGAAGGTGAGTGGGTTCCCTTCACGCCTCGAATATCCTGTCCCTCCACGTCGTTTCTTTTGTCATTTTATTTATCCTTCATTCCGTTGATTTCTTTCAGGGTTGGAAGCGTCGGCGATGATCTCGATGCCGCGTGGCCGGGGGAAACGCTGCCCGTCACCCGACTTCAGCTGGTGCCGGGATGAGGACCGCTCCTGGCGCGCGGGGCGGATCCCCGTTCTGTCTGTCCAGGTGTCGGGATGCTTCTATCTAGAAACTGTATGAACACTATCATTGCTGTGTCATCGCTCCTGGTTCCGGCCGCCCGGTGTATACTTTTGCCTCACCCTACGCTCCCGTTGGCACTCCCTCGTGGGGCATAGGTATAATAACTCGGCGCCGAGTCCCCTCCCTCCATGTCCAATCTCTGTGTCATAGAAGATAGTGCTTAGTTTCATTTCAATTACTTATAAAGATTTTTTTTCAAACAAGGTCGAAGAGTCTCTGCAAAAGAACTTTGAGCATTCCATATTTTTTCAAGAAGTATACGGAGAAGTGAAGCAACATGTCTTAACAACAAAAAGGCTTAGACAAAAAGGGATGGAATAGGTTTTTCTAACACATTTGTAGAAGAGCCAAAACAAATACAAAGCCTAATTGTACTATTCTCCAGACGCTAAAGGTTTACACCAGATACGAAGTAGAGTTACTTTTAACCAAGGGCTGTGCTGAGCTGCACAACACATGTGCAGCACTGGGATGAAGTTGCAAAAGTCGAATTAGCAACTCGAGCTTTAACGCTCTGGGAAACCTCTCACACCTGAGGGCATTTCGCCTCAAGGTAAAGCCTCTTATTTCTGGTGCACACTATTAGCATAAAGGGCAATTCGAGAGCTGCAGTAAAACGCGTATATTCAAGTATTTGCGCTTCGGAGTGAATGTTTGTGACGGTGTTGCACCTTAGGCGCCTTGCCTTTGACAAGATGGCTAAATGCATCTGATGCCTATGAATGGCGATGTACTAATCCTGGATAATTTTCACTGTCATATTACTCAACACATTTATCACGCGAGGTGGCGCCGCGGTAACGTATGTCATTCCCTTTGGGAAGGTCGTCATCACGATTCCCGTGATCGGCCTTTCTGACTCAGGTTTTTTTTTCTCCGTTTCCTCGGATTACCGGGCGAATACTGGCTAGAGTCATTATATTCCCAAATGTCCTGTTCCCATTACTTCCTTGTCATCCTTTTCAATTGAAGGGCTAAGTGACGGTATTCGACGGGTTGCATCTGGATGGTGGCTTGTGCACTGCAGAGGTTTATATCTGGCGTAGTCACGGTAGCGCTCTGTTGGGATGCGCCTTCGGTTGTTTTCGGGCAAGGGCCCCTTTGGGGAATCTCCGGAAGCTCGGAGCTCGTGGTATAGGCCCGGCAGCGTCGGAGGTGCTCAATCTGGATCCGTTAGGCACCCTGTCCATGTTTGCTGCCGTTGTGATCTGGATCTAGTCTCTCTTTTGGTGTCTTGTATTATCTTTCCTTCGGATTATGTAAAGCGCAAATGACCCCAACGGACTTCGTGCAGTGCTTTGTTTCAGGGACTGGGGATCCCGTCCGCGTGTAATTCAAATCCTAATCTATACACAATTGGGAAAATTACACAGGAGAACCTGATCTGCTCCGAACCTTATTTTATGCTGTCTTTTACGTTTCTTCCCAGAGTTAGGAATGTTTAAAGGAGCGGTGATCCGAGATGTTCAAGCACTGTTTTCTCGAGGAAACCGAATAACTGATGTCATCAATTGGTAATATTCACTCACTAAGGAAATGCTGCAGGACTTGGATTGATAATATAAATTAATGTGATTTCACAATCAGTAGTATATTGTACTGTGAAGATTTCCAATGTTTCTTCGACTACTCGGTATTTACATATTTTAGATTGCCACACTTTTGAAACAAATCGTTTCATCGAACCTGGGAATGACATAATTTGGAAGATACTTATTGTAAAAGCAGTATAGGTGTCTACTGTTAGCTATTAAATGCGCCCATTGAAAGGATTAAATAATTATATAACCACTCGATAAATAACTCAGTGTAATCCATAACGTGGGCAGTGTTTATTATCATCGCACTTCCAAGTAGAGTATTGCTATTCTCAACAAATATCTGACGTGTTCCATTCATATCATCTTCTCTACCTGCTCTGAAAACAAACTTCTTACAAAAGATCAACTATTTTTCATTTTAGTTCATGCTAATCAAGATAAACAGTAACAAAATGGTCTTATTACTTAGTTTCTTATAAGCAAAATGGAATTAAGGGAATACATTATGATAAACCGATAGTTAAACATTTTAAAAGCTGTCGCTAAGCGATTGTCACTGAAATTCGATTCTTTGCATGGCTAGAAGTAAAACAAACGAAACACGGACGACTTTGCTTTTTTTAGAAAATCATAATTTTGAAAAATATTCCATGTAAAGGGAGTTGATGCAGCGGGATTTTTCTCAAACTCTTAGTGTCGCATTCTTCTTTAAATACTTAACTTAAATACCAAGCTTGGTACTTAACGGAGTTTTCGCTTTAGAGATATGCTGCCCACAGACACACACACACTGGTCTTTTTCTAAAAATGCCTTTATGGGGGATTCAGGGATTCTCAAAACATGTATTTTCGGTGAAATCTCAGTATTGAATTTTTAGTGGAATAAAATACCTTCTCTACATACTGTGTACATTGTACATACGTGCTAGAGAAAGTAATAAGTTTTTGGTATATTAGCCAGGTAAGTGCTGAGCAACTGTTCTGAGTTTCCCTGAAGAAGGTGACAGAATGGATTGTGGAAAGCTTGGACAACCAGTGCCACGGAAGCTTCAAATCAGTGGTATTCTTTCCGATATTTTTCTTATAGTTTGGTCACTTTGTCTAGTAGAACATCTCTTTCCTCTTAGTTGGAATACAGGAAGGCTTTTGAGTACAAAGGGTTTATAGTTTTCACTTACATTGGTGAATAAGTTAATGAGCAATTTAAGGCCAAACCCGTTCGCCAATACGGAACAAATGATATATTTATAGTATCGAAAATAACTCGAGCACTAAGCAGTTATATAAAAATTTACGCTTTTTGGAAAATTTTGGATGATAATAACCTTGCTTTTAATATCTGCGATTTCAACTGATATTACATGTTGTTGTTTATTTTTTGTTTTGTTTTTTAACGTTTGAATGAAAACATAAGTAAATGTGTTTCGTAAACCTTATCTAAAGGTACGACCGAATCTGACTCACGTACCTGTAGCACCCACGGACCAAAATCCACTTCACTTCTGAGCCATGGTAAAGATACGCGTGATTCACAAGTAAATCCTAAGTTTGTAATGTCTCAGACATTAACTCCAATCTTTCTAACTATTATTGTGTTTCTCTTTTGCAAATCATTTCCATTGGATACAGAAACCATTCTCTTCAGAAAATTTTGGGTGCACCTTGAGCGCGTCCCCCCAACTATCTCTTGCTCTCCATGCATTAAATTTGCAAAACAATTACCATTCAACGATTAGAAAAACTGGATGGCAAACTTAGTTGATATAGCTTAAATTGCATTTCTAGCGTTAACACTGAAACCAAACTATTAGTATTTTAAAATCATTACTCCCGAGCTTTGAAGATATTTGAAGACTTCCATAGACAGCCTTTTAATCAAATCTCTGTCTGTTATCATCTCTCGGCAACCAGCTTATAAACCGCTGTCAGTTTATCGGCATAAGAAAGGTCAAAGTGTATGAAACGAGGCAAATGGACTTTGGGGCTATGACAAATGTATACTTAAGATCAGAAAACTGGCCTATTTATGAATGAGGGAATACACATAAGTTAGTACTGAAATGCGCAGTTCCCCCTCTCCAAGTGTCATCTTCTACCTCCACTCTTGCACAATTTTAATAAATTGATTGACAAGTTGCATAAGATCTAATAGGCGCAGCGTAATACATCAATGACATGTCTATGTTCTTGCTGCTTGCGTAAAATTATTAAACTAAATTGACCAAAATCTACTTAACAACGATTTCTCCCTACACATCAGTCATCAGCGTCATAAATAATCTCTGAATAATAAGGCTAATAATAGTAATACTAATAAAAGAACAAGACGAAGTAGACGATAATAAATTGTCAATTCATTTAACGATATTTTAATACCAGCGTCATATGGGAGTCATTATATAGTAGTAGTAATAATAACAATAATAACGATAACAATAATAATAATAATAATAATAATAATTTACTTATTACTATATTTAAGTACTTGTGAACTGAAGTAATTACTGAAATTCTCAAATACATCGAAATAGTATCTTCTCAATTCATTCACCAACGGTATTCGATTTACTGAGGTACCTCGCACGTTAAGCATCGTTTGCGATATCCTATTTAATTGCGACATATTCAAGGCTTCATTTCCATGCGTACTTCCGAATACATGTTTGACACAATTACTGTAGACTGTTGTTCACTTTAACGATACAGGCAACTCATTTCTTAGCCACTCCTTGGTCTAAACTTGTTGTTCCAACTCGACTCATCTGAGTCAGAGTACTCACACGTTCTCTAAATTGGAGCTGGCTCGGTGGGAGACTGTGATAATCAATGCATTATTAGGTGACGGTCATTACACAACGCTTGCTCTTCCTGCCAGTTCATTCCAACAGTTGGTTCAGCATTGAAAATACGAGTAGCTTCACTCAATTTCCTGCTGTATAGCACATTGCAAGCAGAGCCATGAGTAACTCGCTGCTCTTTTGGCCCGAATCCAATGTGCAACAACCTGCTCTACAAGGATGATTTGCCCCATAATATTGCATTGGCCTAACCGTTTACACTAGTTGGAACAATAAGGATATATTTCTTATTCCCTTTGCTTCCCACCAAATTTAGCGACATTCATTGCTTATTTCAAGCCAATAATAGGGTAAAGTGATCAGCGGTGATTAAAATAGATTTGGCTAAATTCCTGGAAGGAAACACAATACTGTTCAAGGAAATTAGCAACACGGTTTCCAAGAGTATACTTGATAGCTAAATCACTTAGAAGCGTACATTTATAAACATTTTTAATCTGTTTGCTCAAATCAATTGAAAGTCTAAAAAGTAGGTATATAGTAGTGTTTGTTTTCCCAAATTGAGACTATGTATGTACATTCTATTTCTATTCAGATTATATGTTTAAATTCTATTTTTATTATTTTTAATTTGATCTCGTCTCTGGATATGTTAATGAAACATTTTTATTTGTTAACGTCGCTGCCAATTGCTATATCTTATCAGTGCCAGCGGTCTGCCGGAATTCTGTCTCACAGGAATTCTTTTACATGCCAATAAATCTATTGACTGCTGCTGCTTCTAATCACACTTGAAAGCATTGTTTTGGATTTAAAACCCGTGACCTTGGAACTAGAGGGTCAGTACCTAACCGACAGAGTCAACCACATATATGCCACTGTCTTTAGATTATTATCAACTAAGAGGAGTAAAACGTATTATAATTTGCAACTAGATTAGTTGAAACAATCAGCAACTGAATAAAGAAGTATGTTCTTTAAAGAGAAATGATGTTTTTATTAAGACATTTTACATTCCGAATTTCAGCAAAAATTGGTAGATATAACTTATAAAGGAAAAATAAAGTAAATATACAATTTTTCGTTTATCTTTCTGAGATGAATATACTATAATACCTTCTGTTTCCCCACACGGCTAAGGGACAGTAAACTCTTTTTCAGTCACTGGCCTAAACTGTTGTGTTTGAATGAGACTGGTTTATAAAAGAGAAGTGTGCACCATTCTCGTGTTTCAAAAAAAAAAAAACTGCACATAGTGAACTTGTCCAAACATGGAATATAATACAGGTGAAAAAGCTGCAACTTCCATTTGTAGTATCCATATTCGTTATGGGGAATGGAAAACAAAAGCCTACAGGGGAAGAATGATGCTTGTAAGCTGACATGTACTGAAGCAGCGGTATGTATGAACACTTTTCCATCATTCGTTTACTTCCCATTTAAAAGTGGATGCATCAACTGCTCTGGTTTGAACACAAACTCACTTTTTACGCATTTGATAACACATTTACAGATATAGAAAAACCTCCTCCGAGGTTCATATGGTCCCAACTGCACACAAAATATTTCACCTACCCTCACCTTAGAACAATACAAAACTTAAGCAATGCATAGACTGCTACAAGTGAAACTGGTTCTTTGCTTGATTGCATAAACAGTTAATCTGGTTTAAGCACTGAAACCAAAATTTAGCCAAGCTAATTTTGGTTGTACAGATATTAATGTGATGCATCCGAGAAATTTTACTAAAATTGAGAAAAATGTCAAAATTAGTTAGTTTCATAATAAAATTATATGAATTCTAAACTTTAAGAAAAGATGTTTTTCCCAGTTGACGAACTTTAACTGCCAATTAACTGAAGCTTTGAACGGGTAGGCGCATGTTTAGAAATAGGTACTCCCAAATATAAACCTTATTTTCTTGCAACATTTTTCCCAAAGCTTTTCCGAACAAAAAGTATTCCACACGAGGCAATTTTTCACTAATTTGTTTCAAAATCTATATGCTATCTCTCAAAAGAACATTAAAGTAATAATTCTATTACTTTTTCGAAGTAATGCTCTTATATTGATAAATAAATTATTAAATTTTGAAAAATCAAGCTCTTTTCTTTTCTTTTCATTTAATATAGTAGTCTGTTTATCTTTTATATAACCTGTATCAAGTTTACGAGATGCATTTTAACGAATTAGGTTGTATTATAACTTTTTAAAGGGAAATGTTAGTCAGAAGTCACTAATGTGTTTAAAAACTGTCATTAGCTCATTATGAAAGTTATGTTTGAGAAATTTTGCATATAAAATGTTAATGGTAATTTTTTCTTACACAGGTTGGGCAATATATTAAAACTAAAAAAATGATGATGTGAAATGATTAGCAACGATGTTCCTTTTCCTCTGAGAATTGTAAAGCAATTCATCTTAACGTTTTATTGAACTACTTAGACCTGTTGGTAACCTTTGACCTCTAAGGGTTTTTGTGCGATATAAATACAAAAATAAAAATTAGTTAACCGTTTAATTTTGTTTTTACATTGTTAGCATTTTAATAGTGTTTAACGCACGCTTTTCCTGATAAGGCACCGCAGGCAATGACACTGATGATACATGGAATGAAGATGGAGCACCGGTGGAATGCGATGGAGGGAGAAACTAGAGAAAACCCGCCTCCGCTCCGCTTTGTCCACCACAAATCCCATAAGCGGTCGCCTGAGACCAAACACATTCCACCTTGGTGAGAGGTGAGTGGTCTAACCATTCAGCCGCGGCGCAGCCACATTTTTTGCACCGTCTCAGTGTATAGGCCTGGTTCCAGTAACCCATCTAATTTCTCTTTAGAGAACACGATTCAATATTAAGTTATAAAGACTTCGTAAAAGTTTCATGCCTCTAATGCTCATAGTTGCTGAGAAAAAGGAACATTATATAATGAAAATGTTAAGTTACGGAAAAGAGCAATTAAAGCTTTTTTTCAAGTATATGAACAAAAAATCCTTACTTTCAGAAGCTAGCAATGGTCAATGACCACCATATGTATATTCCTCATCATTTTCTTGATTCTTTCTTTTGGCTCTCTTCTGCTGCCTTCCTTTATGGTGCAGTTTTAGGAGATTTGACTCTAATTTTGCTATGCGCTTTCGATTCATGTAGTTAAATATCTTATTGTGTACACTCTAGGTTCAGCCCAGCTTTCTAAAACCTTAATTCTGCGATTATTTCCTTCATAGTAATGTAGTAAAGCATCAAATATAGCAATATTCAGCACTTTTAGATAACAAAGCATGGTTTTAGGGCACCTAATCCACACTAAATTGTTAAGACTTTCATTATTAGTGTCGGTTTTCACATGCACACATTTTTGCAAAAACTCAGGATGTGCATCTCTAAATGCTGGCTTTATTTCATTTAGCACTGCCTCTGGGAGTGAATGCTTTTGGGTATAGCTGTTGTTGTCAATATTGTACTGCCACCATCGTTCTTTGTGGGCACAATCGGTGCGGAGATTTGTTGGTTGACAGTTTGTGAGAGTAAATGGCCCGAATTGCTTTCCTCATATTCTCTACAATGTGGCTACTCCATAGTAAACGTAGAGAGAATCCATTTCCTTTGCAGTCAATATGCCTTTACCTAATAATTTTTTTTCATCCTCCAAACGAGCACCCTTTTCCTCCTTCAGCAGACGACGCAGTCTTCCACCAAACCTGTTCTGAATGTGCCCAATACATTCCAATTTTTCAATGGATAGTCATAAGGATTTGCATTCAATATATGCTTAAGAATGAAGAGTCAGCGTCCCCAAGATATATTGTGTACCTTACACCATATTGACTTTAGGATCTGCAAAACACGTCGACAACTGCTAATTCCATGCCACCACTTCAACCATTGTAGCTTTTGCTGCAAATTTATTTATGTTTTTCAGTCTATTCCTTCTTTGCAGCTGGATCTGCTAAAATTTTTCTGATTGCATATTCATGGCACTACTTGGATTTAATGGCAATGTACAATATTTTGCAGCTGTTAACACTTATTTTTTATTCTACTCCAAACAGAGGTGCATGGTCTTTCTTTATTCACGTACCATCAACTAAAACACACAAATCTGCGGGCTCTTCACTTAATTCCCGTTTTCCTTCTCTTTCATTTACAAGATCATCTACTGCAGCGTTCATATTTTCCTTTGCAGTAGCACATGTTATATTGGAAATATATTCATTTACAGAAACAAAATTTAGAATATGTGAAGGAACGTTCATCATTCCGCAAAAGATCTCTGCACCTTCTCTTCCCTTTCTCTTGCACGTCATTCCATATGCTAATATAAAACTGCTTTCATGAATAACTTCTGGCCCTTTTTTGAATGAAGAGAATGAAAATTCACACAAATGTGAACTCAGAAGAAGCAACCACCTATGATTGTTTCTATCATTTTGGCACACTGAGTATTTTTCAATTTGAGTAAGCACATGATAGGTATACTGTACTACATAATAGGTTTATATCCATAAGTCCTCACATTAATAAAATTTCATTGGATACACTTTTATCCAAAACTTACAGATCAGAATCATTTTAAAAGACGAAACTAACAGGTTATGTTGTGTGTGTTTTTAAAACAGTTTCCATGAAATGCTACCTGTCTAAACACTCTATTTGAACGTTGAATTGTAAAGACCATCACAACTATTGTGAAATACACGAGGTATGCAGTAAAACAACATTTTAAAAATGTAACACTAATTATTCACCTCTTCAATTCCAACCTCAACAAAAACATGTGGGGGAGGAAGAGATAACCCCGGTAAGGAGGTAGCCCCGGCAGGTAGGTTATCTGCTTTTACTTCTTTCTACCAGCCATCTGGATCACTGCGCTCTTCAGAGAAGGTTCATAAGCTAACTTCTCAAGCAACGCCATTATGGAGTCATGTGTTGTGCAGCTGTGTTTCGATAATGATCTAGTGTGCTCCTTTTCTAATTTTCACTAGTTTTCTCGGAATTGCAAGTACCCTTTACTATAGCATGGTTTCTAAGGGACCACATACAACCATTAGTGCGTCTCATAAGCTTTATTTTACTCTATTTTGAAGTGTTTTAAATAATGTTTCCTAAGCTTCAAGGACAAGTTTTTCAAAAGGATAAAAACGGTTAGCCCCGGTAGTCGCGATGGGGTAATTGGCAGTACCTACCGGCGCTACCCCACACGTACTTAAATGCTCATTTTGAATTAAGGCGCTCAGACAAATTTTAGAAAGCAAAGACAGAAACAGAAATCAGAGATTCTGACATCCACAGCTAAAAATTTGAATTAAACTGGTAGCTGTAAAAATTGAGAGACCTCAAGGAAGAAAATACATTGTTAAAAGCAAGTGCAAGGAAAGTATTAGAGACTCACCTAAGTGAATAAAGCTGGAGTTAAAAAGAGTGAATCAGCTTCTACACGAAGGTTAAAAAGGGAAGTATCTTTAGACCCTGATGAGGATAACTTCGGTCTTGACAGTCAGTTGTGAAGACAACGAGATGGATGACAATGTGTCTTTCATCTGAGGAGAGTTTGGTCAGGATGGTGAGTAATGGTACCGCTGTACCAGCTGTGGAATTTTGATTCATTCTCTGTGTAGTGCAGTCTTTGTGCTTTTTATATTTTTATAGCATAGTGTGTGTTAATTAAATGAGTTCAATTACACTTCATTCAAATAGTAACACTGATTAAACTGAAGAATATGCATTATTGCTCAATGCGTTACTCACTTTAGATTTGTCATTCTATTATTTCATCACTAATTTTTGTAATAAAGCTTTATGATTAAAATTTTTATATAATAGCTTTATGATTCAACCTTCAGCATTATTTTAATTAATTAATTAGTCTTGTGTTTCCATAAAAATATAAGAAAATGCAGGCATTTCACTCATTTAAAGTGTATGAAGGTAAACCTGCTGGCATTATCCCATATCGCCAGACTACTGTATAAAAATCCTATGATAATTCCTTGTGTAAAAAAAAGCAAAGTTTAATAATTCATGTATCCTGTCCTAATATTTTGTAACTCCATAACTTCAGTGCTCTGATGTAAAGTCCGTTTAGATAATTCGTGTGAAGTTCGGCCGCCTCCTTAGTGGAACCTTTATAATCGTTTTACAAAATAGGCCCTGCTTCCTCAGTCCTTTCTGCAGAGTTATAACCTCTCAGCATCACTATCTGTTTCTATGTATTTCTATATACAACACGTAAATTTGCAATTCTGGCAACACGTGAGTGTCACTTTCTTTAAAACCTGCGTTGCTAATGGGCTTCATGGATAAGAAGAGAAGCTTCCCTTTTCTGGGACATGGAGATAGATTTAGCACTGTCATTTGTTGCGGGCAGAACACATTTCCTTTGTGAAGCAATTACACTCGCGTTCACAAGACAGATACGTACATAGGAATTGGCTGGTCGATTAGTCGGCGCAGATCAGGGCTTAAATTTGCTCCTTCGAGCTCCGTATTTTCCTTGAAGTAAACTCCTGTCCGGCTGGTATTGCAAGACTTTAAAAACTTAATTCCATGCCAGGACCTTGGCCTATGCCTCCCCCTTACGAGGCTGAGTGCACCCTGGGCCAGGGCACCCAACAGGGGAAAATTCCCCACGCTGATACGGGGAATCGAACACAGGTCTCCCGTTTGGCAATCAGCTGTACCACCTCCGTGCTAAAGAGACGACCACATTGCAATTATATAATGTAATCAATATGCTACTCTTGTATTATATTAAATATTAACGTTGAGGTTAAAAACTGTAAACATATCAGGTTTAATTATTACGTACCAGGCAAATCTAGTTAGAGAGCCCCGATAATTCCCTGAACATAACGGGTTTTACCCCTTAATATTTAATTTCTCTGCCAGGTACATAGGGAGAAGGTTTGAATTAAAAAAAATGAATACCGAGATTTCATTGGAAATATATTATTGAGGACCGCTGAATAAAAAATAATAATAAAAAAAAAGTTTCCAGAAAGATGTCCGCCTGACTGTGTGTCTATTATTATTATCTGTGTGTCTGTTTGTCAGTATAGCTCAAAAATAAAAAAGTCAGACTAATATCATACGTTTGTATATATAAAAATATAAAATATCATATATTTTAGATTTGAGACAAAGTATTTCCCAGCCTAGATTGGTTACGAATAATTTAGAAGTACGTATAGTTTTCATTGAAAATGTGCCAGTAATTTTCGATATTGAATAAATAGTTGATACAACTTGTATAATTGGCTACAATGAAGGTAAAAATAGCATTTTTAAAAGTTGTGTGTATGTGTAGGTATGTTGCCTTTTCATGCTATTAATTCGCTGACTTTTATTGAACGTACATCTCATTAGAAGATTATATGAAAATCCAATTGGTTTGTTAAATCATTTTGATCGAAGAGGAGAATAAACGTCATGAATAAAAAAAAAATATAAATAAATAAATAAAATACATTGCTTATTATTCAGTATTTTGAAAAACAAATGTTATTATAAGACTAATACTTCTGCCAAGCTAAGTTATTCACGACAACCCAGTAGGATAAACATATTAGAAGCCATACCAATTTATCGCTCCCTAATTGATGTGACTAAACCAGTCACCATGAGAAGCTATGGTTCCAGTCGCATGGCAAACGTAAACCATACAAACGTGTATACTTCTTAAAACCTTCACTTTTGTTTTAATTACGAGATACGTCCAGAAAGTAAGTTCCGTTTCAATATATCTCCGCTGCAGCGCTGCGATCGCAGTTCCGCACATGCGCGGTAGACACTCTGTATCAAGGAGAAGAAACGTGCGCCATTTTGAGATCACTGTCAGCCACATACGCTTTGTTGTGCTTGTTTACAATATCGGTGTTGATTGAAAATCCCGCCGCTTGTGAAATCAGATCTGTGATTCGTTTTCTGAATGCTAGGAAAGTGAAACCAATTGAAATTTATCGGCAAATTTGCGAAGTTTACGGACAAAATGCGATGAGTGATTCAATGGTGAGAAGATGGGTCCGACAGTTCAGTGAAGAAGGTAGTGAAGTGCACCATGTAGAACGAAGTGGGCGTCCATCTTTGGTTACAGAAGAACCGGCTCACGCGATTGATGACAAGATCCAGGAAAACCGCAAGTTTACAATTAGTGCTCTACCTATGGAATTCCCCCAAAGCTCACGATCACTAATTCATGAAATTGTTACCGAAAAACTGAAATTTCGTAAACTTTGCTCACGTTGGGTACCAAAGATTCTTACTGAGCAACACAGAAAAAAAAACGGATGGGTAGTGCACTTCAGTTTTTAACCCGTTATGATGAAGACGGCGAAGAATTTCCGACACAGATAGTCACAGGAGCTGCGACTTGGGTTTCTTACGACACCCCTGAAAGTAAGCGGCAATCAATGGAGTGGAGGCACACTACATCCCCAGCAAAGGTTAAGACGAAACAAATCTTAACACTTCGAAAAATGATGTGCACAGTGTTCTGGGACTGGAAAGGCATCTTACTCTTTGATTTCTTACCGCGTGGTCAAACAATCAAAGCAGATGTTTATTGCGAGACGCTTAGGAAATTGCGCCGCGCAATACAGAATAAGCGCCGAGGATTGCTGTCAAAAGGTGTTGTTTTTCTTCACGACAACGCACGACCACACACTGCAAATGTGACGAAAAACCTCCTACAGGGATTTGGCTGGGATGTGTTTGACCATCCTCCGTACAGCCCTGACCTCGCTCCTAGCGACTTTCATCTGTTCTTAAATCTCAAGTCTTTCCTTGGCGGTCAACACTTCAAAACTGACGAAGAGCTGAAAGAAAATGTTTCCCACTTTTTGAAGACACAGGCGGCAAACTTCTATGAAGAAGAAATACAAAAACTTGTGCCATGCTTAGACAAATGCCTGCAACATTTTGGTAGTTATATGGAAGAGTAGTTTAAGAGTTGTCGAATTTTGTGTAATAAATAAGTATTCTGTATCTGTACACAGTTTAATTTTATTACCAAACGGAAGTTACTTTCTGGACGTACCTCGCATTTTTAACATCCCATTAAAAGATATTTTATTACAATTTTCAAAAAATACTATATCATTGACCACATGAGGAAGAGAGAGGAGATGAGGGCAACGGAGATTGAAAACAGAAATAGAGCAAGAGAGAGAGAGGGAGGGAGGGAAGAAGTGAATATCTAAAAAAGAGAGCCGCGAGTTTTGCTAATAATTAAATGCTTAAGCCTCTTTGTACATAGTAAAACTGCAATCGAAATTTCTCTATTTATTATCTATTTTCGAGGAATTTTTATTATTATTATTATTACTATTATTATTATTACTACTACTACTATTACGTATAGAGGGCTACTTTGAAGCCAAAAATTGAAGAGAGAGAGAGTGTGTGTGTATGTGTATGTAAGAATGATGGAACCGATCATTATGAAATACATATACCCATATAACATGTCTAATGTCCCAATTTAATGTAGCATTTTATGTTTTCTACAACAGGGAGATGCGAGAGGGTGGATTGCAAGGTAGGTATATTGAAATCAAAATATTAAATATCTTGCTTATTAATCAATTTTGTGGAAATTTAACATGACAAAAATTTATAGGTATAACCTTTCTAACAACCTATATATCTTAAAAACAAAAGGCAATGTGTGGATGGATGGATGGATGGATGGATGGATGGATGGATGGATGGATGGATGGATGGATGGATGGATGGATGGATGGATGGATGGATGGATGGATGGATGGATGGATGGATGGATGGATGGATGGATGGATGGATGGATGGATGGATGGATGGATGGATGGATGGATGGATGGATGGATGGATGGATGGATGGATGGATGGATGGATGGATGGATGGATGGATGGATGGATGGATGGATGGATGGATGGATGGATGGATGGATGGATGGATGGATGGATGGATGGATGGATGGATGGATGGATGGATGGATGGATGGATGGATGGATGGATGGATGGATGGATGGATGGATGGATGGATGGATGGATGGATGGATGGATGGATGGATGGATGGATGGATGGATGGATGGATGGATGGATGGATGGATGGATGGATGGATGGATGGATGGATGGATGGATGGATGGATGGATGGATGGATGGATGGATGGATGGATGGATGGATGGATGGATGGATGGATGGATGGATGGATGGATGGATGGATGGATGGATGGATGGATGGATGGATGGATGGATGGATGGATGGATGGATGGATGGATGGATGGATGGATGGATGGATGGATGGATGGATGGATGGATGGATGGATGGATGGATGGATGGATGGATGGATGGATGGATGGATGGATGGATGGATGGATGGATGGATGGATGGATGGATGGATGGATGGATGGATGGATGGATGGATGGATGGATGGATGGATGGATGGATGGATGGATGGATGGATGGATGGATGGATGGATGGATGGATGGATGGATGGATGGATGGATGGATGGATGGATGGATGGATGGATGGATGGATGGATGGATGGATGGATGGATGGATGGATGGATGGATGGATGGATGGATGGATGGATGGATGGATGGATGGATGGATGGATGGATGGATGGATGGATGGATGGATGGATGGATGGATGGATGGATGGATGGATGGATGGATGGATGGATGGATGGATGGATGGATGGATGGATGTATATCTTGTAACAAAGGCTAACGGTAGATGACCAACTGCCATCTAAGTGTCATTGCACAAAGACGGGTTATAAAGTTGTTGGCAGTATGCTAACTCGGCTCTGTAGCTAACTAGACACAGGTTTCCCTACACCTCTTCACTGTCCTAATAATACTTTTAAACGTACTGCATGCAGAGCTATTACAAATTATTATCTTTCCGATTCATTTCCTATTATTCCTATACACTGATAGTGTTATATAATGGGTGCAAAAATTAATAACTCTTTGAAACGGGTGGATAGAAAATGCATTATATTTTCAAAATTCACAACATATAGCTTTCCATCACAAATTGTATGGATTTATTTTCATATTTTTAATGACGACTTCCACATCATAAGTTTGGTAATGCTAACTTCCAGCTAGCCATCACTGTCAACGTCTGTGTGCTTCGTTAGCGAGCCTTTCTTATCCGCTCGTCCAACACCCTCTAGATACTGTAAGGCCTAACAACTACCTTTACCGTTTCCTGTGACGTCATTACCTGGAGGCGAACTACCATTTTGCGAAATTCGTTTGAAGGATTGTTAAGAGAATTGTTTTAGCATTCTTGCTAATTGTATGTGATTATTGCAGTGTATTATTTAGTGTAATAATGGCGCTTAAGTGTTTGTGCCGAACTGCAATGGAAATTATTATCTGGACAATAAAATTCGTCTGTTCAAATTTCCGAAACTAGAAGTTATATGACAGAAATGATTGCATACCATTCCAAGGGAAAGCTGTAAGGTTATGAATAGTTTTGTGGTAAGATTAATAAACTATAACATATTTAACGTATTAGTTATTAGAAATGCAAGAATTTTGCAAATAGTAATAAGTGAATACGAATCCATATTATAGCATATAAACCGAACCTGTTGACTTTAGAAAACCATTACAGATTAATAATGCTATTCATATGTCTGCAGTTATAAAATTAGACTATTGTTAATAATAATAATAATAATAATAATAATAATAATAATAATAATAATAATAATAATAATAATAATTACAATGTTTAGAGCAATACAATTACCGGAAGGTAGTT
Source organism: Hymenopus coronatus (assembly GCA_030762935.1). Taxonomy (NCBI): domain Eukaryota; kingdom Metazoa; phylum Arthropoda; class Insecta; order Mantodea; family Hymenopodidae; genus Hymenopus; species Hymenopus coronatus. The sequence goes on along the minus strand of CM060900.1, from coordinate 248,629,024 downwards.
AACCTAACCTCTTCTGCATTTAGTTCAGGAAGTCATTGGTAGTGTAATACTAAAAAACCTTAGATGCAGCTGCAATTTATATTCAGTATCACTGTAGGATTTTAGATTAAAAGAAAAATATAACAATATCGAGCAATAATTATACCTAAAACCTGTTCAGATTTATCAAATGAGACCCTTTGGCACTGCAGTGTAGGCAATGATAAAATCCAGCCTGTTAGATTTAGTAAGCCATTAGGGAAGTAACTTAAAAAAACAACTAAAATGTTAAATTTATCCAATCACTGAGGATATTAAGCTACCATAACCTTAGAAAACCTGTAGATGATGATAAAACCTAACCTCTTAGTTTTAGCAAGCCATAAGGGAATTAATTTTACAAAAAAAAATTAACATGTTGAATTTAGCAAATCACCAAGGCTATTAAGCTACCATAACCTTAGAAAATCTGTAGATGATGATAAAACCTAACCTGTTAGACTTAGCAACCATTAGGGAATTAATTTTGCAAAAGAAAAAGACAATATGTTGAATTTAAAAAATCACTGAGGTTATTATATAATTTTACTATACAATTTTATATAATTTTAAGTAAGAGATAAATGCAATCATTATAAGCTTACATGGAATCCTGTTTAGCTGCTTTTCTTGTTACTTTCCTTTTCCTTTTTTATTTATTTAATTTGGCCAAAATCACCAGTGTTGTTCGTGATTTGACGATTTATACCTACAGCATAGTCTAAAGTTACACTTGGTCAAAAGTAGGTATACTATTACTGAACAACTATTCCATCTTTAAATCTATGATCACAAAACTTTAGGACATTTGCAGGTCTATATTGATGTCTAATGTTCAATAAAATACGCTATTATATTAAAATAGCATACTGTGTTGCAAAATTTGAAGAGAAATTCCTGTGAACGTAACATCGAACGAATATCCAATTCTTAGCTAGACAGCAACTAAGGGCCAATTCTGTTGAACAAGTGTAAATTGATAACTCGATTAACGTGAAGAATAAGTTCTTGCTTTAGTGTGTTGGAAAAGGTATAGAGAAAGTCCTGTGAATGTAATAGCGAACGGGTTGTCGAATTGTGAGCTAGACCGTAACTAAGATTTAACTCTGTTGGAATTTTGTAAATGGATATCTCAATTAGTGTGAAGAATAATCATTATCATCATAGTCGTTAGAGAATGTGTAGTGAAAGCTTTGTGAATGTAACATCAAACGGAATATGGATTTTTAAGCTAGAATAACTAAGGTTAAATCTGTTCGAATTGTGTGAATGGATATCTGGATTAAAATGAAGAATAAACCCGTGTTATGCTGGAGAATGTGCAGACAAAGTCATGTGAGTGAAACATAGAACGGAATATGAATTATAAGCTAGACAGCATTTTTCTCCTTGTGTTAAAAATTATGTGTGCCAAGTTTGGTCGAAATCGGAACAACATTGTAGAATTCTATTACAAATACATGCATACGTGCATACATACATACATACATACATACATACATACATACATACATACATACATACATACATACATACATACATACATACATACATACATACATACATACATACATACATACATACATACATACATACATACATACATACATACATACATACATACATACATACATACATACATACATACATACATACATACATACATACATACATACATACATACATACATACATACATACATACATACATACATACATACATACATACATACATACATACATACATACATACATACATACATACATACATACATACATACATACATACATACATACATACATACATACATACATACATACATACATACATACATACATACATACATACATACATACATACATACATACATACATACATACATACATACATACATACATACATACATACATACATACATACATACATACATACATACATACATACATACATACATACATACATACATACATACATACATACATACATACATACATACATACATACATACATACATACATACATACATACATACATACATACATACACTGACGTCTATATATTAAGATGAGTATAATATTGTTTGTTCATGTGTTTTGCGTTTTGTTCATGTGTTTTGCGTACACAAATCAGTATTTATCATTGACGGAGTGCATATCAATGCTAAGCAAGCGATCGCCTCTTGTACGTGACGTCACAGTGGTGTTGTGAGGCCTTACCTATCTAGAAGGTATTGGCTCTACTCTTTCTTCTGAAACGGACGGCCGGCTGATGGACGTACAAAAAGTTGATAAACATTTTTAATACCAGTCTTGTACTGTGTTACTTCTTGGTAGTTTTACGCGAAAACGGGTGCAGAAATGCATTAGAATTGAGGACCTAGATGGACTAACTGCTTAACTACGTTAGGCAGTTATTTTGATCATTACTTCAATAAAAGCATTCATGTTATATTTATACACTCTCAAAATTTGAGTATTGTATCATCTGTCTTGAGGGTACGAGGTGTGTTTTAGTGGTACACTATCCCAAGCAGCTGTTCTATACGGCGAAGATTGTGCTTATAACAACTTAATCTCCATTCATAACGAGATGAAACAGCAGACGCAGCACCCATGTTATTCAATGAAAGCATTCACTCAAGCAATGTGCTACCCAATGTAAGAGTTTTCAAACTCCAAATGTTACGCTTGCGTTGCGTACATAAAAGTAGAATTCAGCATTCTCTCCTCTAGGTATTACCTGCTGTTGAAGAGCAGATGATCGCAATGCGAGATTTTACAGCGTCTACAGTACTGATCTTCCATTTGGCCGTGCCGCACCACGTTTAATTACTTCTCTTCTGCATAAGTGTACAGAGCACATCCAAAATGTCGTCCAACTCTGCTGGCGTCAACTTCGTTTAATTAAAAAAAAAGTGTTGCGGTTCACAATCTCTCATATCCCTGGAAGAGGTTATGGTAGTCTCCTTACTTAATCTTACTTTGATTTAACGGCTGTACCCCACCATCTCTGCCTAGATGTCTTGGCCCCCAAAAATTGTAACTTTCAAAGAGAGAATGCACATTTTATGCAGCTTTATCAGTCGCTTGCATTACTTTAATATTTTGGTCAAACAATTACTGTGACTGTTATAACATACTTATTTATAAAATATTGAGTGCATTATTTTGTATGGTATTGTTGGCTATGTTATTACATTTGAAATGTGCGGTGGGCTTGGAAGAAATCCACATGATCTAGAAACCCCCACCAACTTCTTGCGTTACTTTTACAAGTGCATTGTAAATGGTCCTGCTTCGCGTCTGCGCTTATGCTGACTTACGTTGGCGCTGCGACTTCATTGTGATTGCAGCCTTACTCCGTTCCCTGCACTTCCTAATCCCTACAGAGTGCAGGAAGCACCCAATGTCCTTTCAAGTAATATACTCAGTAGATTTAATTGAAGATTGCATTGCGGGTTTGGGTTTGTATTTTGGAAAGAAACATAAGCCAAGAACCGTGTATGCTCCTGCAATTTATCGTACAATCTAAAAGGGGTTCTCAGCATCAACAACCTATCTACATATTTTTTGCAACCTTATAGCATGGTCAAGATAGAAAAATTTCCTTTGGAAAATGTGAATTGAACTTCACTAAAACTTTATGCCTTACAATAAAATAAACGAAACAGAAAGATCTCCTGTCACTGTTGAAATAACTGAAAGAAGAGAATGCAGAAGTAATAAGATATCAGTGAAAACACCGTATCTAATAACAATAGATCGAACGTCATAAGCTGCAGTGATGATTAATTATAGAAGTATGGACAGCACATTGCAACGCTTATAAAGTATAGAAAGATAAAACATTATTTTCTGTTTCTTGTACGCCTATATCATATAAGTCGTCCTCCGTGATCTAGAGGTAACATGCCGGGTTCTGATTCAGAACGTCGCGGGCTCAAACCCGGTGGAAGGCGATGATTTTTTTCGAAATTAAATATCCTTAGCACGGCTTCCTTTCGAAGGGAAGTAAGCCGTTAGACCCGTGACATAGATTTATGGCACGTAAAAGAATCTCAAGCCTGATAACGAGGCCTGTGAGCAATATTAAGCGGTCTTTCACGCCCAATATAGAATGGGACGCTAAGAATCGTGGTAGTTAAAGACCCTCCATAAATAAATAAATAAATAAATAAATATAAGATTGTCTCATAAGTTCGTTCGTTTTACTCGCAAGTTCCAGTTTTAGCGCTTGAAAACCTTGAACTCTTTGAATACTCAAGCTATTGAAGTTTCCTAATCTCCCCTGTGACTTAGAGGTCAGCAACCAGAATCGCTAATGGATATGTCAGTGTTTGTGACTGACGTTGGATGGAACAGCGTACTGTGTTTACAAACTATGGTAAGAAAAAAGGAACATTTCCAACATCTTATGCTGTTTTGCTATCGTAAGTGATAAACAGCGCCACAGTGCCAGCAGAAAATTTGTGCTATCTACGGGTAAGATACAGTAACGAATCGAGCATGTCAAAAATGGTCTAGTCAATTTCGAGCTGGAATCTTTTCCTAAAAGGCAAATATTGATCTGGATGGCCAATGGTTACGGACGTGGAAACAATTAATGAAATGAGAGCCAACAATCCACAAATGATAGCTCGGGTGTAGTAATTGGTCCTCAATTTAGTTCGTGCTACTCTAACCAGGAACTTGAAAAAACAGGGTTACGTAAATATTCGAGATAAATGGGTTCCTCATTAACTGGGTGAAGCGAATTTGATTCAGTTTGATTCCATCTGTGATTCCTTATTGAAACGCAATCAGAATAATCCTTTTCTAAAACGGCTAGTAACTGGAAATGAGAAATGGAATATTATAAACAACAACGCCCGAAAGAGTAAATCATGGCGCAAGAAAGGACGACCACCACTACCGGTTCTTAAATCAGGGCTGCACCCGAGAAAGGTTATGCTATGTATTTGGTGCGATTGCAAAGAATCCTATACTACGAACTTCTTTCGAGCAATGAGACTATCAATTCCGAGAAATATTGTTCTCAGTTGGGTCGTCTCAAGGCAGCAAATGAAGAAAAAAGACCGGAATGGGGAACGATGTCGTCTTTCTCCATGACAACTCCGGAGAACATACCTCTATTAGATCCACCAAAATTTGCGTAATTTAAGTGGTAAATGTTTCCCCAAACGCCATATTCTCCATCCGATCTTCCCTGTAGAATTTCCTGCATGGCAAACGCCTCACATCCTTGGAGGACTCCAGACTTAACTTTGAAGAGTTCATCAACCAGAAAACCCCCACAGTTTGAAGAAATAAAATTCATAAGCTTCCAGAGAAATGGCAAAATATTGTCGACAATAATGGTGTATACTGCAGTAAATAAATAGTTTACAAACCCTAGATTTGGTTGGGCAATTCATAAGCTTTTATTTGATGATAGCTTTATGATTTAAATTTCTCCATTTCTCCCACAATATTACTTGATCAAATATATTAAGAGCACCGCAATTGTAGTTTGATGGTGACGCGGGTATCTTTATGCTCTTTAGCTAGCCCATGTACCACATAAAGTCAAACAACCAACATCAGTAATAGGAAGTTGAACCTTAAACAAATCCCGTTAATATTTCACCACTTTCAGATTCCAAGAAGAGTTAATGGTTATGCGCATTGTGTATAACTTGTTCATTTTAAAGAATTACAACAAAAATATACTTATTTTTTATTTAAACGATGTGATCAAGGGAACGATAGTTAATACATAAGAAATATATTTTATTTTCACAGTTATTTTGTGTCATTGTCTCTATAGCCGGGTGCATTCCCTTAGCACTGAATGGGGAAGAAAAATAGAGCAGTAGGTTCTACGGCCATCTGGTGGCAAACAATAAGTACGTATTTTAGGTGTTTGTCTCCAGGAAAGCTTCTTTATTTTGAACGATAGGAGTAAGGAAAGGACAGTTAATACATAAAAATGTATTTTAGTTTCACTGCTGAGTTGTGTCATCTCGATAAACTGTTGCATTACCTTTACATTGGATGGGGAGGAAAAACACTACTAATGCTATCTAGCTGCAAATAAATAAGTACTTACTCTAGGTGTTCATCGTTAGGAAACCTTCTTTGCTTCTTTATTTTAAACGATAGGAGTAAGGAAAGGACAGTTAATACATAAAAATGTATTTGAATTTCACTGCTGCGTTGTGTCATTATCTCGATAAACTGTTGCGCTACCTTAACATTGAATGTAAAAGAAAACTACTGCCTTGGCCATCTAGCGGCAAATAAATAAGTACTTACTCTAGGTGTTAGTCGTAAGGAAAGCTTCCTTTCTGCTTTATTTTAAGCAATATGAGTAAGGAAAGGTCAGATAATATATAAAAATGAATTTGAATTTTACTGCTGCATTCTGTCATTGTGCCGATAAACTACTGCGTTACCTTCACATTGAATGAGGAGGGGGAAATATGGCAGTATTACGACCATTTAACAACAAATAACCGTGGTACCACTGCCATCTGGTGGCTATTAACCGAAATGCGTTTGATTGGCGCGGTTTTCATTTATATTATGAGATTTGAAATACTTTCCCTTACTATTTTTAAACATTTTCTTTCCTACAAACCTTGTCGTGACAATAACAGACACAACAAAAAACGAATTTTTCAATTTGATGCAGCCGTTCGGAATTGATACGCGTACATATATTTCAGCGATTCATTTATATATACAGGCGTTTCAAAAATACGGGGCATAATTTCAGGTATGTATTTCCCACATGTAGACAATCAAATTAGTTCATTATAACATGTGTCCGGAAATGCTTCATTTCTGAGTTATGGCCTTCACAACATTAAAATTCACTGGAACGTTTTTCGTTCCGCAGGTTGTTGTCATTACAGAAGATGCTCAAAATGTCCACCTCCTGCTTGAATACAGACCTCACATCGATGTCTCATTGACCTGCGAACACGATCCCAAACTCCAGGAGTATTGCGTATGTCCTCGCAGCTTGCCACAATTCGATTCCGAAGGGATTCCAAATCCGACACCGGAGACGAATAAACCAATGATTTTAAATGGCCCCACAAGTAGAAATCGAGAGGGTTCAGATCAGGTGAGCGTGGAGGCCAAGCAATTGGGCCACCTCTACCTATCCATCGATCAGGAAACCTTCGATCCAAGTACCGGCGAGCCGTAAGACTGAAGTGTGCAGGAGCGCCATCATGCAATAAGTGAATGTGTTGATGATTGATCAGTGGAGTGTCTTCGAAATCGTCAGGTATGGTGTTTTCCAGGAAGTTTGTGTACGCCTGCCCCGTAAGTCTGTTTACATGTACATGGGGTCCAACTAATCGATCACCAATGATACCGGCCCACATGTTGAAGGAGAACCGCACCTGGTGATGAGATACAACAGTTGCACGTATGTTTTCATGCGACCATACATGCTGATTGTGGAAATTTGTTATGCCATCTCTTGTGAACTGTGCTTCATCTGTAAATAATACGACGGCAGAAAAGTTCGGATTTACACCACACTGCTGTAAGAACCACTGACAGAACCTAACTCGTGCAGGGTAATCTGCTGGTGACAGGGCCTGTACACGTTGCAAATGATAAGGATACAATTGATACTCGTTCAACAGTCTCCAGACAGTCGTATGAGGAACATTGACTTGCAACGCTAACCGTCGTGTGCTGATAGAAGGAGTCCTGTCCACAGCATCCAGAATCTCCTCCTGCACTTCTGGAGTTGTAGATCTTGGTCGTCCCCTTCCCAAACCAGGAGAGGTGAATGTTCCATACTCGCACAGACGGGAATGGAGACGTACAAATGTCTTCCGATCTGGACATTGTCGCTGTGGGTACCTCTCCTGGTACAAACGACGAGCCAGCGCAGCATTGCCGTCCGCCTTACCGTACATGAAGTGTATCTCTGCCAGCTCTTGATTTGAATACATGTCGCACAGTCTTAACGCCTAAAGAACACTGAATGTAACCTTCCTCAGAATGAACTATTAGAGCGCCCTCCTATTGTCTCCTTTGACGGAAAAGACCTGCGGAAAGAAAAATGTTCCAGTGAATTCCAATGTTGTGAAGGCCATAACTCGGAAATGAAGCATTTCCGGACATGAACTATTTTGATTGTCTACAGTTGGGACTTACAATGTTGTAAAGGCCATAACTCGGAAATGAAGCATTTCCGGTCACATGTTATAATGAACTATTTTGATTGTCTTCATGTGGGAAATACATACCTGAAACGTAACGTATTTTTGAAACAACCTGTATATACACATTATATTATGTTATGTTATGTTATGTTATGTTATATAATATTATATTATATCATTATACTATACTATACTATATTATGCTATGTATGCATTTATTCTCTGCAATTGGCTGCTAACCGGTCGCAGAGTTTTAATGTACAAAATGCATTTACAATTAATCTTACAGTTAATAATAGTATTACAAAATTAATAACAGTAAATACAAATTAAGGATAGTAATACAACTAACATACGTACTATATATATATATATATATAACTATTATAACTAACATATTATATATATATATATATATAATGTGTGTGTGTGTGGTTTTTGAAATACCTAACTACTTATTATTCAATATAGCAATACTTATGTGAATTACCAGTATGTTTATAAACAGTTACTATGAAGTCTCAATATTGATAATTACATAGCCTTAATTACTTCAAAATATTTACTTTAATTATCTAACTTTTATTCTCTTTAAATTATCCCCAAACTTCTTTAAGGTCAGAGGGGTACTTATTATTCAGTATAGCAATACTTATGTAAATTACCAGCATGCTTATGAACAGTTACTATGAAGCCTCAACATTAATAGTTACACATCCTTAATTACCTTACAATATTTACTTTAATTAAGTATCTAACATTTGTTCTTTTTAAATTATACCTAAACTTCTTGAGGTCAGAGGGCAGCCCTGTAAGGCTGCTACAGGCAATTGATTCCATTCTTCAATGGTCCTATTAACAAAAGAAAATGTCCTACGTCGGTTCTGTACCTTCTAATCTTAGTTTTATATAAATGACCGTTTCGTCCATAGAATGCTGGGTTTTCTAAACTCTTTCTAACATCCACCCATGAATTTAGACCAGCAAAAGCCTTAAATAGTGCGACTAACCTATGTCTTTTACGCCTAAATTTTAGCGGCTCCCATTTATTCTCTTTGCCTTTCTTAACCCCAAAATCTTTAGATTTCTTTATGGATTTTACAGCCCTTCTGTGTATCTTTTCCAGCGAATCAGTTTACTTAACCCTGAATGGGTCCCAGCATGCTACTCCATATTCCATAACCGGCCGCACTAAGGACCTGTAGGCAATTTCTCTGGCTTTGCTCTCCCCTCTTTCAGTATTCTCATTACGAAGTGCAATGTCTTCCACGCTTACCTAGATGTAGAATTTATCTGATCCTCCCATCCGGCATTTCTTGAAAAGTGCACTCCGAAATATTTGCAGCTGTCCGCCTGTGAAATTTGTTCCCCGCCCATATGATAGCTATGAAGAACTTTCCCCTCAGTTCTACTAAAACAATGTACTTACTTTTTTTAGCGGTCCACATACTTATTTCATTTAGGTCATACTGAAGAGCGGTCTCATGCACGGTATTTTGAAACATTTTGTGAATAATACAATCGTCTGCGAACAATTTTATCTCGCATTTAATATTTATAGCTATATCATTAGCAAATATAAGAAAAAGTAACGGACCCAATACTGAGCCTTGGGGCACGCCCAAATTTACAAAACTCCTTTCAGACAGTCCTTTACCTACTCTTGCCCTTTGTGTCATCCCTTTCAAAAAATGACCCATCGACAATACTGCGGGGTTGTCGATTGCTATTTTTGTTAGCTTCCGGATGAGTACATTATGCGGTACTACGTCAAAAGCGTTAGAAATGTCTACACAACTGCATCAGTCCTTCCCCTGCATCCACCTTATCTGCCACATCCTGCAATAATGAGGTTACTTGACTTTCATACGAATACCAAGATCTAAACCCATGTTGTGCTTCTTTGAACCATTTCTTGTTTTCTAACTCCTCCCTATGTATTCTATAATTAAATGCTCCATTACTTTACACGCTACTGAAGCTAGGCTAGCAGATCGATAATTGTGTATTTCTGTTTTATTATCCTCATTATATATTGGAACTACAATAGTGGCTTTCGAGTATTCCGGTATGACACAGCTGTTAGAGCATTAGATAGAGAATTGTGGCTTCTCCCCCTCTTTTTAAAATTTCCGTAGGTATGTTATCCGGGCCTCTCGATTTTCCATTCTATAGCATCCAGATGCTTTTGCGTAATTTGGATGTCATTATTTGAAAAAGCGGTTCTCCACCGTCCCCAATGTCCTGTTCAGAACTATCATCCAGTTTATGAAAAACTGATTAAAAATGTGAATTTAACAACTTGGCTTTGTCCTTATCATTTAATACAGCAATTCCATTCATTTTTAAAGTATGGTGTGCCCTCTTTATTGCCCCTGCGTCTTTTCATTGATTGTAAAGGCTTTCCAACCATTATTTTTCCCGTTAAGGATTTGCTCTAAGAACCGTTCCTGTGTTTGCAACTCTTCGTCTTGTAATTGTTTGGTTACTTCTTTAAATTTATTAAAGTTCCATTCTGATTTATTCCTCTTATAATACGCGTGCCTAGCCTTCCTTTTTATTCTGGGTCGGCGTTATTTTTTAAAACTTTAAAAGGTACATGTTTAATAATTGCTTCCAAGGTAAGTGTTTTGAAACTAGCCCAGGCTTCATTTACACTAGTGGCAGATTGTATAGATGCCCCATTTTGTTCGTGTAGAAAGTTTTGGATAGAACCCCCTTCGCACTCTGGAATTTCCAGCTAATTGGTGATTGCTCTATTTCAAATCGGTTTATTCGTCCCTTCCAGTTGATTTCTAATTGCACACAGTGGTGGTCACTGATTCCTGGTAAAACCTCGCATGCAGAAAACAAAGGCTCAGGCTTGCATAAGAATACATCACGTAAGGCTGGTTTCCACGTACCTGCTTTAACGACTTGCAACATCCGCTGTTCCCAAATCAGACATTTCCCTAGATCTTGAGCTTCGTCGCCTATTAACTGACCGTCCTAGTTTACATTTGGCAGATTTATATCCTCGGCTACAATAACATTTTTTCCCCTTACAGTAGAAATTGTCTCTGTTAATTTATTCAGTGTTTTATAACCAGTATTGCAGGTGGTCGGTAGCAAGCTATTATTCTTATATTACAATTCCCTTCGTTCTCCTGATCAATAAATTCCAATTGCCATAATCTCTTCTGCCCACAGCACTTTGCTGTTTAACTCTGTCGTAGTGCAAATAAAAATTCCTCCTCCACTTCCGTCCCTGTCCCTCCTGAACACTCTGTAATCTGATCTGAAAACTTCCGCGTCGTTTATATCAACATTTAGCCATGACTCCGTACTGATAATTACATTCGAATTGTATATTGCCATTAAATTCCAAAATTCTACAATTTTATTCATAATACCAAATACACTGTAGGTTAATACTGGACACTTCCATTTTCCCTGTGTTAAGCTGAGAATCAGGTATACAGCGGCGCTCCTAGCGGCAAGGCCTTAAGGAACAAGCGATTAATTTTGAAAGTTAGGAAAGGGAAACCCAATAATGATATTATAATATGCATTGTTATTTTTTATTTATTCAAACAATATTTTGTCAATACGATACAAAACAATGGAGAAAAACAATATAAAGGTATAGGATCTACAGGAATTATTTTTTGTTGCATGACATTTTTTGCTTTAATGTTTCTACCTGGTTTTTTCTTGTTCTGTTTTCCATTTCATCATTCAAATAACATTTTATTAACACATTGAATACTTTGTCAATAAACACATATTTACAACTTTCACATATGCAAGTGAATAATGCATCATCTACAGGCATATTTAACCTTAGTTTAACATTAAGTCTACAGTCAGAAAGATAATGAAGAAAATGTCATTAAATAGAGTATTGCTGCAGATGTACATTGTATAAGCAGATTCGTTGTGAAATATGCATCTAGTATTTCCATAACGCTTCAGAGCAATATGCACATTTTAATTTACTACATCTGCTCTCATCGATGTCCACCTATTTGTTTATAGATTTCTCATGAGGCCTTTTTGCACATATCCACGTGCATGCACATGAATCTGCACGCTGCTGAACATCAACTGTAAAATCATCCCTTTAGTGCAGAAGTCTGAATTACAAATGATTTACATTTTTCCAGTAAATCAGATTTTAGAACTAAAAACTTGCTTACATCCATAGGCACAATTACTGTCTTCAGACGAATGTAATAACTGGTTTGTAATTGCAAGTCTAAGACATTGTCTGAATTTTGAGGAATCTGGGGTTGCATTGTTCCCACCCTTGTCCCTAATAACAGAAAACAAAATTTCCAAACAGTCTTGTGTGAGTCGTCTTGTAAGTAAATATGAGAAACCATATTGACACTTTAGCTCCTGCCATAATAATTTTAATGCCGAAGTTTCTTACGCTGACCATTCATTACAGTGATGTTTTCTAAGAAGTTTCATAATTCATTCAAATACAGTAAATGTTTACGTTCGTCATTTATTGCAGAGCGGAACTCTTTAGCACAATGATTTTGAGACAAGTTGGAAATGTCAAATAGAGAGTCCATTTTTACTTTCTCTACACGTAATATGAACATAGTGTATAGAGAAGGTATTGTATTGCATCCAAAAATTCGCTACCGAGATTTCACAGCAAATATATGTTTTGAAACCCCCTGATTCCAAAAAATGCATTTTTAGAAAAATGTCCGCGCGTGTGTGTTTGCGTAGCATAGCTCAAAAACGAAAAGTTCGTTAAATACCAAACTTGGCATTTAAGTACAATGTCTTCCAAGGATGCGACACGAAGATTTTCAAGAAAATCCCCCACCTCCAACTACTCTTTACATGGAAAATTTTTCGAAATTTTTTACTTTCTCAAAAATGGCTCTAACGATTTTGGTTAAAATGTCGTAAATTAAAGATATTTACTTGACAAATAAAATGTATATTTTGAATTTCCTGGGGATAGCCTCTGAAGACATCTTTATTTTGAATGAATTTTGCAGTGTTTTGCTAACTGGTAAACCATAAGAGATATGTATAGCTCTTTAAAACACACAATTTGTGTTATATACATTTTTTCGTGGAGTTGATTGTTTTTGAGATATTCCTTGTTATTGATTTCAGCTTTGAAAAACATACTTTTCTCATACATGAATTTTTCAATTCCTGTTCATACAAACAAAGGAACTTCAGTCACATAGCAACCAGCTTTTGACTATCACTTTAACCTATGGTACTCCCTTATATCGCTCCTACTAAAAGGAAGCAAGTAATAAGACGATTTCTGCTAATTTTTTCTTGATTAGCATGAGGTAATTAGAAGATTCAGATTTGTAACAATGCCTTGCTGTAGAGATGTAGAGAAAATCATGTGAATGGAACGCATCAGATTTTTTCAATGAAATTAGCGATAGCTAATGTTTCATCAGACATAAATTAAACGCAACATGTGTTTTAATGCAACAAGAGACAGAATGGCTTAAAACACGAATGGCCAAACATACCCTCATTGGACTAAATGGTGGCAGTTCAATACATTGGTTGGTCAACCTTGAAGCTAACCGAGGTTTCATGACTGTCCTTTTTTATAAAATTCTACAAAAGAAACCTTTCTATCTACACAAATTATAGAATGCCGTTTCAAATTATTTTTCACTGATTTCAACAGGTGTGGAGCATTATGGAAAAAATACACTCTACTGTTATAAATTTCAATAAATGGATTTTCCTCAGAGATGTTCAGCAATGATCTCATTTTCAGATTATTGCTTCCCTGGAGTGGTTATGTATATTAATGTTTCAAAATAATATAATCTTGTTATATTGTTTTATCTCGTGGGAAGCGTAAAAAGGTCTTGGAAAGTTTCAGAAGTTCAAAGTTATTGCAGCCAAACACAGCACAAACCTTACCAGACATGGTTCAATACTTCTGTCTGATAATCCTTATAGCACTGTGTAGACCAATACACAGCTAAATTACATTTTAATTAATAATTATTGCTATTACATAGGCTATACTGAAGCTACAGCAACACCAGCTGAACTCCGCTCAAGACCGACCCGCTAGAATGCGCTGGCAGCGCGTGTCGCGCGAAATATCACAGAGTGTCCTCTATTAAGCTATAGTGTATTTGATAATACTACCGCAATTTACCTGTAACAATCTTAAGGAATCAGCCCTATCCGTGCAGCTTCATTTCTCCGAGGTTGGTGTCACTGCTGCTCCTGCTGTTTGAGGCTATCACTCCACTCGCAGAATACACTTGAGAACCTCGACTACGCACGAGACTCGGTGTGGAGAATTGCACGCTGTCTAACACGCGATAAAACACAAATACCACCATTACACCACAATCAAACAATAGCATCTACAGACCAACAAAAAGCAGATATGCTCGCAGACACACTGCAAGATATCTGCACGCCTAATCCTACTCCCTGCTGCCCTCAATTTACGGAGGCAACGGAAGAGGAAACGAAAATTTTCAAAGAACAGGCAACCCACAACTTAGTGAGGAAAACCTGCCCGAGTGAAATAAACTGGCTAATCAGGCACCTCCCAAAGAGAAAAGCCCCTGGGCCAGATAACATCCCAACAGTGGCCCTAATGCATTTGCCCGAAAGGGCAATTAAGCTACTGGCTGACATATTCAACTACGTGCTCATTAGTGGACATTACCCTAAAAGGTGGAAACTAGCCACCGTGGTCCACTTCCCCAAAAAGGGGAAACTTGTCCAAACCGCACAACTACAGACCAATTAGTCTACTAAGCACACTTGGAAAACTGCTCGAAAAAGTAATTCTCAAACGTCTCAACTCTCAACTAAACAAACAAAACATACTAATTCCAGAACAATTTGGATTCAGAGCCAAACACTCAACAACTCTTCAACTAATCAGGGCAACCGAATCTATAACGCACGGTTTCAACATCAACAAATCAACAGGTGCTTTATTATTAGATGTCGAACGAGCCTTCCACAGAGTATGGCATGCTGGCCTACTAAAGAAGCTCAAAACAATAAATATACACGACTCACTCATTAAACTCATAGCAAACTACCTAAGTGATCGAAAATTTCAATCCAGAGTAAACAATCACCTGTCATCCGAACGCCCAATCAAAGCCGGAGTGCCACAAGGCAGCATACTCGGGCCAACACTATTTAATATCTATATAAATGACATCCCAAAAACCGAAAATACAGAACTATACATTTATGCGGACGACACCGCCATAATGACCCAATCAGGAAAAACGAAATCCATTCACAACAGACTCCAGAGGTCCCTTAATAACCTAGAGGACTGGCTTACCAAATGGCAAATCAAAGTAAATGCACCAAAAACTCAAGCAATCATATTCACAAAGCGTATCAATCACAGATTTCCCAGACACCGCCTGCCTCCACTTACCATATTTGGTGAAGATATTGGATGGACAGATACGGTAACTTGGCTTGGACTTAAAATGGATCAAGGTCTAACATGGAAAAAGCATATTACTCAGACTCGTGGAAAAGCCAATGCCCAATTGGGCAGGCTATACCCACTCATCAACATGGGTTCACAGCTTAGACTTAACATGGGACTCACACTTTACAAAACATTAATCCGACCTATAATTACTTACGCATCCCAAGTATGGGGGTATGCCGCCGAAAACCACATCAAAAACCTACAAAGATTCCAAAATAAAATTCTACGCTTAGTATCTAAAGTACCGTACACAGCTCCAGCTGACATACTCCACGAATAACTCAAAAATACATACAATCGAACAATTCATTAAAAATCTAACCTACGACACGTATCAAAAATTAAGTGCACATCACAACCCTTTAATAGAAACGCTAGGGAACTACGACACACAAACAAACACAACAGACCTTTATCACTTTTCGACAGAACTATAACACAAGACACCACTCCAGACGAAATACAACAATACCTTACAAACCTCCTTCCCTAAAAACCTCTCCCCTTCTAACACACAACTATATATATATATTATATATAAGAATAAACATATATATATATGTTTATTCTTTCTCTCTTCACATATGTTTCAGTACCAGCCCGTCGCAGAGCCCTAAAGCCCTCAGCTACAGCTGAGGCGGACCGGAGGAAGGGGCCTCCCATTGTGATCGACGCGGGCAGCGTACTTCGGGCAGCTGCAATATGGAGTCAATCACTTAGACGACCTTGGCAACTACATAGCAAACGAGATGACGAAGGCCTATGAGCCCGGTACTGCTACTAGCGACGAGCGGCTGCGCAACCACTGACGGACGGAGAAATCTCCCGAAGCAACAGCGCAGAAGCGGAACTCATTCTAAACATATACTATAAGACTAAATTTAAGTGCATGTCAAATAACATATTACCTAATATGACAAGCAGGCACACCCTGCAGAAATAGAACATAATCATTAACGAATAAAACACTTACAAAGTAGCGCATGATTATCCACTGGTATTGTTCAGGTTTCATGGACAATCCCAGTAAGTAGCATTAACGCGCTCGCATGCAATGCATGCCAGCTAAGTAGCTCTCACTTACTAACCGGGGTGCTATGCGGGACCCGACTAATGCATGTTTGCACGAAAGTACTCTATATATAACGATTAACACGTGGAGGGGTTTTTTAGTGGATATACCGCACTCTGCGGGGAGCTCCACATATCCCCCAAGCCATTGCACTAAGGCTTGGGGTCGAATGCAGGAATGCATTTTTCCCCTCCACGGTAAAAAGAAGAAGAAGAAAAAAAAACACTCCACTTCATTACCCTCCTGAACAAGGTTGCCAACTTTGAAGATCCGCTACGCTTCAAGTGTACACCGTCCCGTCCGAAGTTCCGATCTTCAGTCCACGAATTTGTGTCCAGAAACTGCTCATCCAGTTGAAAATGCGTCGTTTACTTGCATCACTTTTCTCCAGTTTACATCACTTCGACTCAAAACTCCACTAACGACGATTTTCGCTGTTGGAAACAGCTGATTTGCCTTTTTAACTAAGTTATACATATCTCCCATCACATAGTTAACACTGTTAACATACATAGTTAACAGTTATATTGTATATTATATTTATCTACAGACTATACTTCAATAGTGAGATTTAGTCACTTTATGCTGCACATATAATACACTCACCTAGTGATTCACCAATTCGAAACTGTTCTATGGAATAACGACTTAGGAGAGATGAATGATTTAGTAGATAACTCCCGAATTACGAATTATATGTATTATTTAAACATGTATTATAATACTTGAAAACAACATAGATTTGAAGTTAGTGGGTGTTTATTCCGCTGACATGATACAACAGAAGTATATACGATGTAATTGTTGAAATCTTAATACGTCAAATCTACATTTCTGCAGTTAATTTGATATTCCATTGAGCTCCACAATAAATTGTGATAGCAGATGGAGTACCGTGAAACACTTTAAGGCACAACGTGTTCGCTGATTTCCTTTGTCCGTCCTTTCACTAACTGTTGCAGGTCAGTCAATGCACTACAACACATTCGCTATAGTTTAAACTTATCTCGGAATTTTTGTTGTTGTTTGTTTTTACCATGCTGATTTCATTACTTTAAATTGAATAATATGTTAGTAGTAAGACAAGGCAATCGTGGAGATAATTTCTAGTAGCGCCATATAACTAAAAACTGTAAGAACTGTTTTTAGAAAGCAATAAGTCAACGAAAGCTTATTCATATGGTATATTTTCCAAGCTACCTTTCTATATACAAACTTTAAAGATGCCGGACTTAAGTATGACATTGTGTATTTGGTGAGTCTTTTCGCGTTTGATTTGCGCTATTCGCACACTACGTCTCACAGACAGCAGCAGGGATTGAAAAATGCCCTCTCTGGACTAAGAGTTCACAAAACCAGTATTTCCAATGAAATCCTTAGTTTTGAAGTGTTAAATTGGAAAACACACTTAGAAGTAATTATAGGCTAAATATTAATAAATAGAAACGAAAAAGAGTTACTTGTAGAATTAAAGGAAAAAATAAAACACAAATTAAATTAAATTGAAAAGTCTTAGATGAAACTGGAGAAATTAAAGACTTAGGCAAGAAAATAACATCTGACGGAAGAAGTAAAAAAGAAATAATTAATAAAATATGTCTAGCAAAAGGTGCCTTCAGTAAGCAAAATAAATAATGTACTTCTTCTTTGGTGATATACGCTCCTCATAGGGAGGAATTACACATACCTGCCGAGGAGCAGGACACTGGATCCGGGAGAGTAGCCAGGGTGGGTAGTCAGTCATATGCCTAGTATGAGCATGAGAAAGATGACATAAAATGATGGCCAAATAGACGAAAGGAACGGTGATTATAGAGCATGTGGTGCAATGAATGGCGGAGGCAACCGAAGACACGATCAGACATCTTTTTGTCCACAACAAATCCCACGTGCGGTACCTTGGTGAAAGACGAGCGGCCTGACAACTCGGCCACGGAGCCGCCATAAATGGTTTATCCAATAATATTACTTTAGAAATTAGGAAGAATTTGTTGGACACAAATGTACGTAGCATAATGTTACATGTATACGAAACTTGGTCAGTCCTAAAATCAGAAAGAACAAGAATGAGCTACAAAAATACTGAAAATAGCTGGACTGATAACATTATCAATGAAGAAGTTCAAGAAAGAGCAAAAGCAGAAAGAAAAATTTGAAACCAATTAAAAGAAATAAGAACAAAATTCATAGAGAGTTTATTATGACACTAAAATTTTTGAAAATTATAATTGGATGTATAATTGAAGGCAAGAATAGCAAAGAAAGAACAAGAAAAAATGGAAAAAATTATAAATATGATCTGCTGAACGCATGAAGAATTAACAATGAAGGCAGATACTAGATCACAATAGGAAATCGCCGAAAACCAATCCAAGAAATGAAGACTAAAGAAGAAGGGATATTTTTTGTGTGGGATTTAATGCTTCCACTACCATGCTTATGATGTTTAAAGTGAATCATACATATATAAACCCTACACAGAAAGTACAGGCCTATTGCTGAGGTTACTCACTCCTTACGTACTAGATCATGCAGAAACAACAATGATAAGTGGCATCTGGTCAGGACTCCCACCCTTCAGCAGCAGCCCCAGGCTCTCAATCAAGCAGCACATCAATTATTCTCAAGGGCAATTCAAGGCTACATTATATATCCACTTCAGCACACAAATGCTATTATGTACCACAATGGTTTCATAAACGTCAGTAGTTTAAATGAAATTCAATAGAACACTTGGATGTAAATCAGGATGTTGACAAGAACAGATATTCATAAATATATACATGTGCACAAACCGAACCGGGTGGCTCAGGCGTTTGTCTGAGAGGTCGTGGGTTCAATTCCTGCGGCCGACCTCTCTGACTCATGGGCTTTTCCGAGGGTTTTCTCAGGTCACTAGGGAAATGAAGGGGTGGTTCCTTCATTCCTCTGAACTTCCTGTCTCTTCGTTTCATCTCCGCTTCATCCAACCGGTCCCTTTCAGGATTGTGTCGGCGAGGTGGTGGCGCCCTTCCGAGGTGGTGACTGCATTCTGGAAATACAGCTCTCGGCGGCGGGATGGCGTTGGAAGTCATCTATAGACCCAGGGAGTTTGGTCAGAGTTGGGGCGCGGGCTCCTAACGCTCCCCGCGTCAGGATGAAGAACTGCTTGAAATATAGGGACCCTCCAATGTGGCTCTTCCTCCGGTGTTCGGTTTTTGGCCACCCTTTGAAACTGGTCTCATCACATCCTGTCATACGGGGTCTGATGTACAATAAGTCAATGAATACAGTGCGGATTCTCCTCTGACATCACACACATATGCACATATGTTGCTTTAAAAGCATAATAAATGGTTACAGCTATTACATATTCAGTTCTGAATAGTCAGTAGGGGAATTTCCATCAAAAATGTTGACGTCAAGATTTCACTAGAAATATAGACTTTGAGGACTCGTGAACTCAAAAAAGGCAATTGAAGGAAAGGTCTTGGTCTTTATGGTGATGATGCTGATGATTTGTGTTTTAGTGCGTTCAACTTCTAGGTTATTAGTAGAGCTTGGTTTTGTGTTCCAAAGGGCACACAGTTACGAACACACATAACAGCCAGCGGTATAAAAATAGGGTAGTGGGTAGGAGTTTGTAGCATAAACTTGCAGTTATTGAGATATAACCTGTTACAAAAGTAGCTCATTGCATGTATTGACATTATATGCATCGTTCTAGTTCATAAGGTAACACAATAAAACAATTATTTCATAATATGACTAGGAAATATAACGCCTTGTACTTTTACAAATAAAAGTATAAATCTTGCTACAAAAATTCAGAATAGTAATGTGCAGAGCTTTGAAAAGACAAGGAACACCGATCAAACCAAACTCACTCAGAATTCATTGCAGTGAATTACAAGATACATATTTACTGTATCGAAAGAAAGGGCTCTCCTCCGTCACTCAAAATATGTTTGAATTATCCACAAGTTTTTCAGTATCGAACGCCTACCCTTTCGTAGGTTTAACAATTTTCAATCTGTGCTCTCTTTCACTGATTTATATAATAGCAGAAACTGAACGAGGCCAGGCAGTGAGCAATTCTATACAATGCAACACGTTTCGAAGCGGGCTGTAGAGACCACACCTACTTCATCACATCATAGTTACACTCTTGTGTGCACCGAACCTCGATCCGGCAATTTCCTGACCACGGACCGAGCTCGAATTATTATCGTCTTTATAAAATAAATCGTAGCAAAAGCCAGAAATTGAAGTCAAAATAAAACTAAATCAAAGATAAAATAATATCCAAAGTTATATATAAAATCCAGTGTAAATAAAACTACCCTTGGCAAACTCCAGAGATAGATGAATCTAAAAACTATTTCAGACAAATGAAATGAAACGAGTGTAACTATAACGATAACCAAATCCTCATACCAAAAGCTACTTTTAATAAAAATTTAAAAACCTTATCTACCGGTCTATTGTCATCCGTCAGGATCTCTGCAAGACAGACCGGCAGTTACAGAAATGCTCGTATACGTGCTAGAGTAC
Source organism: Hymenopus coronatus (assembly GCA_030762935.1). Classification (NCBI taxonomy): domain Eukaryota; kingdom Metazoa; phylum Arthropoda; class Insecta; order Mantodea; family Hymenopodidae; genus Hymenopus; species Hymenopus coronatus. Next base: position 248,607,751 of record CM060900.1, on the reverse strand, counting down.
AATCTGGCAACACATGATGGACCGACAGTGCTGCCCTACAGACTGGATCGCTCTGTGAATGTGCGTTTGTGAACAGTAACTTGAAAAGCGATAGGTCGGTTACATACCAAACTTGCTATTTAAGTTCTGCATCTTCCAAGGATACGAGAAGAAGATTTTCAGGAAAACTTCTCCAGACCAAACTACCGCTTGTATGCAAGGTTCTTCGAAATGTTCGAGGTTCACAAAAATGGCTAAAAATTGTTATTAAAGGACGATATATTAAATATATTTACATAAAAATAAAATATATATATTGAAGCTATTTTGAATAGCATATTCGGTCCACTTCATTCGGAAGAAATTTTGTATATCCTTGTATAACTGGTAAATGTTAAACAAAAATCGGAAACGTACTAAACAAGAAATGAAGATTCCTTTAAAACACACAATTCACGTTAAATAACTTTTCGTGCCGTAAGCTTTTTCTGAAATATCCGTTATAAATGAAATGTGTAATGTAGCCATTTCTGTAAATGATTATCTCAATTAAAATGAGGTAGATACAAAAATAATATTTCGTAAGAATCGGTTGCATACCCACTAATAAACGGTAGAGGGCAGAGGAAGTAGAATGTAGAACATCGGACGTTTTCAAAATATTACGATTTGTAAACAAAAAAGTAAAATGTAGAGCAAATGAGATATTTTTATTCAAATGCCGCTTTCGAAATGCGCTAGCTTACCATGTCGTTTCAAAATATTGTATTCCAAAATACGATATACCCTACCTAAATTGAAATTTTCAGCTTTCGCACTAAAATGCTTGCTAATGTAAGGTATTTCATTAAAATTATTTTGGTCCAATTAAATTTATTGATGTAATATTTCTAGTATAATAAATATACTGATAAAACGGGTGAATTTGAAGATTTAAAAATTATATTTTTACTTAAAAATACATTACCTTTATTTTAGAACTTAATGTATCTGGATAATTTAATATTCAGTGACTCAGTACACGTAGCAATGGTACAATACAACTATTATAACACACGGCTTCGTTGGCATGTACAATTATGTGAAGAAATTAAGCTTAAACCTTCCCGGCTCAAGTTATTTTCGACTGGAACCAGTTTTGAGATCATAGTGCATACAAGCCTTTAGTAACTTGCCCTACCTGAATCTTGTCGCCCTCCGTGGTGTAATGGTTACCATGCTAACTTCGCGGGTTCAAACCCGGCAGAGGACGATGGATTTTTTCGGGTGTAAAAATCCTTAGCATGGCTTCCTTCGGAAGGGAAGTAAAGTCGTTGGTCCCGTGTCGTAGATTTACGGCAAGTAAAAGAACCTCAAGCCTGATAGAGAGGCCTCTAAGCAAAATTAAGCGGTCTTTCACACCCAATCTAGAATAGGACGCTGAGAACCACAGTAGTTAAAGAGCGTCCATAAATAACACGCCATTCACATTTTTTTTTTTTTTTTTTTTTTTTTTACCTGAATCTTGGATCAGTTTAAGTTCTTCACATCACTGGCCAGGATTTCTATATTAAACATTAACTAGGTTTGAAACATCGCTATCCTACTGCTATTATCTCTAGTAAATAATGGAGAGTGCGCATGTAAACTAAACTATGAGCAAAGACCTTGGAATTATATACCTAGACTCACCGCTGGCATCGGTAGGTGAAGGACAAACGTGCTTTTTGCCGTATGTTCAGTACGCTTAAAAGTCTTTAAAAGTGAGGTGGTTTAATGGTATTAGTCTTTAATAATTAACATGGTGCACTTCTATGCTGCATAACTATACCAACCACCGGAAAAATGATTCCGAGACCACATTCCATCGGTAAGAATAAATTGTAACATGTGTATTCCAAATTCATTCCGCTTTATTCTTGTGGGTTTCCTTGGTCACTAAGCGAATAATAATTTGTTTTAGGTTCCTAATACATAAACTAGAATTATTGAGTACGTAAATAAGCTGCTCCGAGACATAACAAATTTGTGCCATCGAAATATCACAGGCTCGGTGTATTTTGCGAAAAATTGTTTCCATGAGAATAAAGACAAGACGATGCTAAACCCTGACACAGTTCTTTTAGTATTTAGCTTCCCTTGTTATCTGACAAAGGTAACGAGAACGCTAATTTCATTCCTATAGCTATTCTGTACGTTAAAATATTAGATTCAACATTATAATTTGTCCTAAATAAAAAAAAAATGCCCGAAATGTCGATTAAGTTAATTTTTCAAATCTGTAATTTCAGACTGAAACACGACCCCACAAGGTGCAAGAGGAATTTTGCAAAAGTGTTAAAACATAAAGAATGTTAATAATCGATTCTAATTTTAGATTTTTTTATATATTATTTCAGGAAGCATAGACCACACTCTCCTGTTGTGCACATATTAATGTACCTATCTTATCTAACTCACATGTACCACAAATACTGATAGTAAATGTTTACTTAACGTCTTGAATATAGTTTATTAATTTATCGTTTATTTTATTTTTATACTCTTCATACCATCTCTGAAAATCTAGTATCACGTATGTTTTTTTTTCTGCTAAATCATTTTATTTATTTGTTTGTTTTTATTTATTTACGGCACGTATTACTACTTTGACTTTCTATAACGATTGCTTAAATTTGAGGTGTACATTAAAACTGTACTTCTCGATTAACTTAACACACATTCAGTACGTCATTCATATTTCCAGTCTGTTGAGGGTGGGGAATAAGAATAGCTTCAACAGCCTAGAATCGAACCCAAAATATTTTTCATTTTTAATTCAGCATTTTGACAACTTTACTTCAGAGACACTCTTAACAAACCCTCTTTATAATTCTTATTGACGACTTTGTAAATTAAAGTAAAAAGGAGAAAGAATACATGGAATCAATGAGAAGAAACTGATAAAACGGAATTACTGTTGAACTATGCTCTCTATGATGCTTACACCCTGTTTGTAAAACACTTTAAATGCAGGTATGCGATATTCAAGTTCAATACTTCTGTTTTGTTCAGTTGTGGGATGAAATTTCGTATAGCCAATGAAGTGATTTTGTTTTACTTCCAACAGGACATTCAAGGTCTACTTCCTGTGCATAGATGCTGACGATCATAAAGAACGTGTTGTCGCAATTATTTTATGCTCAGGTATCCTTATGACGTAATTATAGCTGTTTTAAATTTCACTGCTTTCCCATTACAACCAATGTATTGCGCGCGACCTAGGGAGTCTCTTGCCCTCCACCAGACCTCTTCATATTACGACACATTATCTGGTCTGCGCAGCTAGGCATGTAGAGGCTTGACTATGAGTGGCATGCATGGATGCTTATGGAATTTCCTAGGATGATATTGTACATATTTTTTTTTCATTTTTTGGAGAAAACACATAAGTATGTACCAGTAAATACAGAAAATTATATAAATTTAAAATTTTAAGTCCAAATATTTTTGTCATCGAATTTCAAGAAACAAATGTGCATAGTGATGCCAACATGCACCTTTAGGCTGGAAAGAGTTAATCTAGTTATAACAGCAGCTGAAGGAATAGTACATTTCAAGCAAGCTTTATATCTCATATCTGTGTCAAGTTGCTTCGTTCTTCATCAAAACAAAGAGGATATATGTAGAATTGAAAACTGACAGAGAGACACGATTATTCCTCCTATTATTTCATCTTCACCAACCCTATAGATCGCTCTTGCACATTGCCTTCTCTTTGGGCCAATTGCTAAAACGTGGCGTAAACCATGGCTTGGGATCATGGCTTTCAGGACATGATCGGAGACTCAAACTGTGTTGAGTTGTTAATACGAAGACGGGACATGGTCCAGCCAACTCTGATTTTACGTTTGGCAACATCGGTTGAGCAGACGAAAAAACAATGGCGTTTCAAAATGCAGCGAGGATTAATAAGTTGAGGTTATGTAAGGTGGAACGTAAATTCATCAAAATTATGCGCCGAAAATGGTAAGTTAAGATTCGCATTACTGTCTAAGCGATAAACAACTATGTAAAACCATACCTAACTTGTGGTAATGAGGAAATCAAATGCAAATATTAGTACATTACGGCAAACCAAAGGATATGCATTTTAAAACCAGTCCATCAGATAATATAAGGCATGTAAAAATTCAGAGTTTCGGTATAAAACGATTGCTTTATTGAACCTTAAAGACCAAAAACAATTCTTAAAGCTTTGTAGTACCACATTATGACACAATCTAGAAATAAATTGTTTGTAGATTTATAGGTAATTTTAGTGCTGCAAGGGATCGAGCTAATGCTATAAAATTAATTTATTCTACAGAATGAATCGCCTTTGCTTAAGTCTTGTTGGGTGTTCGAGGATATTTTGAACACACTGCTGTAGGAGAGTCAAGTTCGTGCACTAATTCAGTAATGCAAGGAACTTCACTACCTCAATTTAGGTTAAACCAAGCGAAACGCATGAGCTTCCTACATTTGCATTGACCACACCTAATGATTTTATAAGTAAATCAGATGTTAAGTAGCCTTGTTTACATTAAGATTCTATCTTTATTTTTAGATGGACTGTTAAAACGGCAAAGAAGCGTTTGTGAACAAATTGCAGTTGTACAATCATTAGCTAAAATTAGCCTAGAGAACACCACAATGTTTACATAGCTGAGAATTTGGTAAGGGACATCAACATAGTTTCAAGGTAAGGTTACATAATCATTGGCAGAAACAACAATACCAATATTTTAAGTACTCATAATATTTCCTGTGATTTTATTTACTTTATTCTTGATAAAGTTGAATATTGTCAGCATGAATGTTGCATGTACAGCATATTCATGTTGTTTTTTAAAATTCAGTATCCAGAAAATTATTTCACATATATTTTGCTTACTGCAATTCTATTAATTTATGTATTATACAACAATTTATGATTCATTAATGGCAACCAGTTAATCACAGACTAACTTTTTAAAGCTATGCAATTCTTATAAAGAAATGCTACAGAGAGAAAAGTGCATGTTAAAAGCAATTATTGTTTAAGCATTTGGTATTTTGTCTGTTCTTTTAGATGCTTTCCAAAGATATAACTGAAATGACTAAACACATTAGAGCATGATAGTTTTTCTTTGTATAAACAAAATGAATCTTAAATACATAACTTCTATTATTATTTGTTATAATCAATTATTATTATTATTATTATTTGTTTCAGGAGAAAAATGTGCAGCACGACCTTTCTGGGTTATAAAGAAAAATATCAATCAAAAGAAGCATTTTAATATCAGACAAGTTTTTAGCCTTTGAGCTTCAATACGTGTATGTGTAGCAAAAGATTATGTTTTAAAACAAAAACAAGAAGCAAAATATATTGAATTTAAGAATTGTTTAAGGTTTCTATGTAAGAATATGTCTATAATGTAGTTGGCATCGATCCATCTTGTCTAGATTCCAAACAACGTCTTCAGTAAGTTCCTTGCCCAGTTATTTTTAATAGCTGTTCTTTAATTATCATACTGTCTCCATTTTCATAGTGAAACTGTATTTGGAGCAAGTAAAGTGTGTACTATGTCACAAACATACCTAGCATATTATGTCAACTCCTGCTGTTCTTGCTAATTGGTTTGCTTGGTGAGGGGTGCATTGGGTAAAATTAAACAAGACCCAATGTATTTAGTTATATGAGTATTATACAGAATGGTAATTTAATTATTAATCTGCATGTTGTAGCACTGAGTTTCTATAAGTACAGTAAATACGCTTGAATTGGAATATGATCAGAGATTGAATTGTCTAATGTAATACTTCTGAAGATGAAAATACTAATTAGAATTACTAATTCAGAATATTCTCTATAGTAATTTTAATTCATTTTGAAGTTCTGCGGCACGAGAATTCCTATCTTCGCTACTTTAAATCTTATTTACATTCCAGGGTTAGAAGGTATAATAGCTTATCATATCCAGAATGTAGTGTATAAATACACATGAAGGCTAGAGTGTATGGTTTATCATGACTACTAATATTAAACAGATCATTAGAAATGAGAACTATTATTGTAACTGATTGTTGCATGCAGTCTAAAGAGTCACAATTTAGCATTAAGTAAAGCTGAGGACGCAAAACAATTGTGTTCTCATTAGTGACCCTCATATGAAATTCTCTCTAGTTGCAAGCTCTGTTATGTACTATTAGAGATGTAATATGCAATACAGTTTAAATTCCTAATTGAAGTTCTGGAAACTAAACACTGAGTTGTGAATTGTGTAAGCTTTCTCTCTACACATTTGGTTCATGCCTAGTCAAGACCTTCCTTTAATAGGTTGCTAACACATGCAGATATGTTGTGATACTCTTGCATAATAATTGTTTACTGCTTTTGTTCTTTTAGTGTGTGGTTCAATAATGTACCATTCACACATTCGCATGCCTGCTTCACTCATGAAAAGTTGTTGCAGTAATTAATTCTGCAACAAATATTGATTCAAATAGTTTTACAAACAGTCATATAATTCATTTACGTTTAACTTAATATTATAGTTAAGTAGTTTTATCCTTTGCAATGACATAGCACATATTCTTGGACCTAAAGTTTGTAATGATTACATGGAATTACAAGAGATTAACGTTGTCATTTATCATTGAGGGTTCTTGGTAAAATTATTTTTCTTAGACATCAGTGCATATGACTTATACAATGTTTACAAACATTTAACAAATAAGTGCTATATTTAAATATTTCTTTCCCTTCTTAATAACATATGAATTATTGTATCCAACTCAAGAGTTATTAATTGACAAACTCAGAGTAATTTGCCAAATGTTGCCCTCAGTGGATAATTATCAGTCTCAATTCCCTTAGTGCATACATTGTAATAGGCATAATACAATTGATCATAACATTAATACTATTAATTTAATAGGCACAGTCATGGAAAAAATGATTGAGCGCTGTAACCTTTCAGTGTTGATTCGGCCTCACGGAAGCACACGAAGTTACTCAGCTGGCTTTACAAGTACACGTGCGCTATGCTACAAAACATGCTTTTATACAGTGAGGTAAGACGTAGTTTACTGCTTTGTAACATAAAATAGCAACCAGGGAACAATCAAAGTAATTGTTTGTCGCTGGCATGCACAGAAACACCAAAAATAAGGCAAAACTGGATAGTTGAGCTGTCCGCTACAGTGCTTTATAAACAGTGAAGAGAATACATAGAATAGAATTGGCTCAGTTCTAACGTGCTCCGTTTGAAACTCAGTGTGCTACATAGCATAGGTTCGAGCCCAGTAATCTGCAAAAAAAAATTTATTTTGTTTTTAGTTTATATTAGTACTCTTTACAACCAATGTAGATTACGTTATATAAATCATTCATTATGTGAAATGTGAAATCTTTTATTTACTGTTCTTGCAAACTAGAAAACAAAGAAAAAAAAACTGCAACCTGATCTCCGGCTGATTTTAAATGTGACAAAAGGCTAATAAAACAAATTATAATACTTTGTGTGGTCCCCATTATTTGCCATCTCTGCATGGAATCCACTAGCATTTGAAAATAATTAATGTCTTCTGCTAGTGAATCCCAAGTGTCTGTCATGGCACACTAGAGTTGTGTAGCATTATTCAGTATGAGACCTCGAGAAAGCCTCTGCTTTACTTTCGTCCAAACATGTTCAATTGGTTCGAGATCTGCTGAGTTTGTAGTTCACGATATCTGCTCTAAGATATTCGTGTGCTCCGAAAACCACATTTGAACTTTGACCGACTTGTGGACCGAATGATTATCCTGTTGGAATCTATAAGACCTTCAGGATAACGCTCTTGGGCAGATGGAAGCAGAACATGTTCTAGAATTTCAGAATAGTTTTCCTTATTAAGCTTTCCATGATCAAGTTCCAGCATACCTGCATCTTCCCGAGATATCCATGCCCAAGCAGCAACGCTCGTTCGACCACTCCTTACAGGTGTCGCAACATTTATCAAGGAATTCCTGCAGGAGAAACATGAGTATAGCAAAATAATGTCAAATCAAAATAGAGATAACACAAACTGAAGTAATTAAACAGGAAAAATGAACACCATGGTGTCATCGTCTCTTAAAGAAATGCCTCCAGCAGTTCCAAGAGACGTAATATGACGGGAACTAAGGGTTTTTAGTTGGTGAAAATCCAACTCCCACACAGAGTGGTGTCTTTGAAAGATTTTCCACTAATATATATATAAACACTCCTTGCAGGAGTGGCCAAATAACGCATGTCATATCGAGCACCACTGGACCTGCAAAGAAACACAGTCGAACTGGCAATACAGAGCGTAGCTTCGCCGGAGAAACTACTTTGCTCCAATCGAAGTTCTCGTACTGTAAGTAAATGCTAACCTGTCAATTTTGTGAGCTTCAGTTAGCATTTCCTTTACTGACGCACGTCAAATTCCGGCAGCTTTATAGCGGTTGCTAAGCATCGTGCTGTACCTGGGAATAAAGATAAAGCCTTGTATCCAGCGGCCGTCAGAAACGGATCCCTTTCGACCTCTGCCATGAGAGACCTGTCTTCATTCTCGGTAGATACACGCGAGCGACCAGTGCTCTTCCTTGCAGCAACCTGTCCCTCCTCAAGATATAAGTTTGCCCACCTCCTCGCACTGGACTGTGGAACATCACAAATGCTAGCCGCTCTGGTGGTCGTATAACCCTGTAATACTAGGGTGAGAACAGTAGAACATTTATCAACGGCCACAGCCATTGCTAAAGTATGAATGAGTGCGTCGTTGTGGTAGTGATTGAGGACCTCTTTCGGTGACTAATGGAACCAAGCACAAACATTTGACCAACACAGAAAGAAACACAATAATGATAAAGGAATCAAGCTTATCACCATTAGTTGTAAACTTTGGCCATTATACCTAATATATATCTGCATATTATCTAATACTCAAATTATAACTAATATAGCGGAAACACTGTATTAGTATAAATTAAGAATGTGAAATAGAAAATATGATAGAAGAAACACCTTAAATGGGGGAGAAAAAATTATGTTGTCGTAGAGGTTTGAACTTAGGTTACGTAATTTTCGAAGTGCTTGCGTTACCTCTGAACTATATTTGCTGAGCTAAAAGGCATCTGCTGCCACATTCATATAAGCGCTGTAATACCAGTCATGGTTTTTAGGATAACGTGAATCATTTGTCGTATTCAGGGTACTTTATGGCTTCTGAACCAGCTCATTGGTTGATTTAGTTGATTGGGAATTGGTTGCACCACCTATATGTATAGCTACCAATGAGCATAGCATCAGGTAGATACACTTTTGGGTTTGTTTAATAATTGGCTAACGAAGAATGGGAAGCATGGCGCTTGTTGCGGAATTCTTTATCAGGAACCAATACAATTGCGGTACACGCTGCAAGGCGCAGCCTGCTAATATGTTCATCAGGCGATAACGTATGTCGCTGACACTGTTAGGTAAGACTAGCAGCAAATTGGAAATAGCGACCAGTGTAAACCTCGCTGCGATACGAAGTGGGACTTTGAAATATTCTGCTCTCAGAGTGAGCTCAACCATTTTTTCCATGACTGTACCTATGAAATAAGATTGATATTTAATTGGGTGGGTGGATACACATACATGCAGCATCCCTAAGAAATGGTTTAAGTAATAGGTGAAACTATCGCAGGCGATCCATACGTGAAAGTGTTGAAAATATCTCGTTCAGATGTGAATAGCCCAGATACCCGAGGTTTTGATTTCTTCTTGGGATCATTGGGCTTTTAGCTTCTAGGTCCCTCAGCTACGCCCTCTCATCCTTCCGCAGTTGCGGCCGCACTACTCTGCTCGTAAAAAAACATCCCTCAGTTACGCTTTGTGGCTTATAGCCCTAAACGTTTATAATTTACCAGTAAATAGCCACAAAGTGGCTCTAATGGAAGAATAACAAAAGTACCTACCAAATTCAGATCTCGTATTGAAATAATGCCAAGTGTTGTAACCAACGTATATAAATATTTTTATTACAGTTGATTGCATAAATAATATACCATCACGAAAAGTAGATTAGCTTTCTGCTTAAATTTGAAGTCTAAAACGTGCGTAAAATAAAACACTTTTAGAATGGAATAATATAAAGAAAATTATTATACGTAACCAAGAACTTCATACATTTAAAACAGTTTGGTAAATGTTGCTCTCAGCACAAACTTATCAGTCTGAATTCCTTTGTTACATATAATAAGCAATTAAACGTTAATCGATAGAAATTGAGATTATACCATTTTGTTGTAGTTGATCATCTGACAAAAATAATAAATTAGTCTCAAGATATGTTAAGCTAACGAGCTTAGTTCAGTCTAATGGAAATTCAGATATTTAAAATGTCGGTGAAATGACCGAAGTAAAGCGAAGCAAGTTAAAGCATCTGCGAATATTAAGTAATTTTGCTGTAAAACATTCCCATATCTGTGGAGGCCACGCCTCAGACCTACCCTTTCCATGGCTCCACTTTTTCGACACGTATACAAGCTATGTCTTGTGATTTGGCGGGAAACCTCGTTTTAACAACTGATTCAGGGGTTTAAACCACGGCCATGGTTTACGCCACGTTTTAGCAATCGGCCGTTTATGTTGATCAAGAACCAGGTGCGTGACTCAACTACTATGGAGGTTTTCATGTCATGAAGGCACAATTGCTCTTATGGAGTATCTGCGCAGCATTTTTTCACGTATGTTCCGCCGCCGCGATTATTGCGCTTTCGTCCACAACCAGGTTTTACCACCGCCACCGCCCCCGCGGCCACCGCCACCATCACTGCCCCCGCCGTCGTCTCCGCCGCCATCACCATTACTATAAGTATTATTACTATTTCTATTATTATTTTATTATTATTAATTATTATTTATTATTAGCATTTATTATTCATTATTATTTATCAATATCATTAATTATTACTATTATTATTATTTTATTGTTATTATTATTATTATTACCACTATGATTATTACTATCATTACATCGTCATTATTGTTATTATTAGTAGTATTATAATTATTTATTATTGTTTATTGGTATTATAATTTATTATTGCTATTATTACTATTATTGTTGTTATTGTTTTATTGTTATTATTATTATTATTTTATTATTACCACTATGATTATTACTATTCTTATTACTATGATTACTATTATTCCTATTATTAGTTTTATTATTATTTCTATTATTATGGTGATGGGGATGTTAATGATTATTGTTATTATTATTTATTATTGTTTAGTTTTCATTAATGATTATTATGGTTATTAATTATCTTTTTTATAATGATTATTATGATTATTGATCACAATTTTATCATAATTAATTATTAATATTATTATTAATTATATTATTATTATTATTATTATTATTATTATTATTATTATTATTATTATTATTATTGTTGTTGTTGTTATTATTATTATTATTATTATTATAATTATTATTTGGTAATTGCATTTGTTATTTTACTTACACTATTACCGTTTGATTAAGTCAAATAATGTTTTATATTTTTCAGTTAATTCTTAGCATTAACTTATTACAATCTCTGAATAACTGTCAGCACTTTATATTTAACCTAAATATAATACACTTAATACTTAATGTTACCTTAATCGGACATGGGTTCAACACTCAAAGAGGAGTCCTGGTTGGCCTGTTCGCTGCTTTCACAAGAACTGGAGTAATGGCTGGAGGAACTACTAGTTAACCTAATGATTAGATGTTCCATATCATTCTGCAGCTGATCTTTTTTCCACATATCTTCTTCTATCCCTTCAACGTGTTTGCAGTAATTTAACCACTAATCTTGCCTGACTGATTCAAAACCATTGTCTATTAAACGTTCCATCTCCTTTTGCTTAAATGTAGTGTTAGGTCGCCCAACCTTTAACTCACTCCATACCATTTTGTAAAACTCACACACGCCTCAGATTCCCAAAACCTACTGAAAACCTCCACTTAAGTACGACCCCTTATCGCCCCTTTAACTGTTATACCACATCATCTCCAAAACACGAGGACCAGGTTTTTTTGACGCTGCGCTGTGAGCCTTGCGCGCTTTGCCTTAAACTGTTCATTCATTGATGCCTTGCTTCTGGAGATGTTCTATGTGTACATAAAAAATAATTTCACTGTTCCTTGGCAACTTTGTCGCTGGAAGTTTTTGCGGTACTTGTAGAACGTGAATTGGTCAGCGACAACATTTTCCACTGTATAAACGAAGAATCCAAACACTTTGTTTAAAACTTTATTTTTTTAATAAATATAATTATACATATTGATACAATGTAAATACCAACGTGGTCTATGGAAGTAAGTGAATAATCCAGATGTTTTTCATTACAATTAATTTGGTTTAAAATCATGTTTTAACGTTCGGAGCGGGAAAGAAGTTAAAAGTCTGCTTTCAAAAAAGTTTAATTTTATAATTTTAAAAAACGTAGAGTTATATAAAAGACGGTTCCTGCATACCATCGTATTCTTTGATACATTTCATTCCGAAATGCACGTTCCTATTTTATCTTAGTCGCATTTGAAAACACACACATTTGGCAACGGCTTACTTCGTGGTATATTATTTCGCAAAATGAATTAAATAACATAAACACTAAAATCTAGTGTACAATAGGACAAATTAAGACTGTAATGTTATGGTCATGTGTACTATGAAATACTTCAATATTTGATTTCTGTTAATGCATATCGTTATACTCGTAGAAAACAAATAATGAATTATAAAGTTGCAGCTTGTGTATAATCTTCGTTCTGAAAACAACTAAATGTCGACATAATGTGGAACAAAACTTATCTATCAGTTAGACATAATAAGCTGACTGAGGGTGAATCGATTCTTAGAAGCATCTAATCAACTACTTCTATAAGTTAAGAATACTATTAGGCAGCTGTTGTAACATACTATTGTTATAAATAACTTATTTTGCACCACTAAATACAGTAATGGCTTATGGGACACTGGGGCAAATTTTCACATTTCTATACTTCTGTATACATTTTTCTGGAAAGTATACTCTAAATGCATTGCTGTTAACATGAATACCAAATTTTATTCAGGTATAGTAATTAATTTGCAAGGTAAATTAGCCCATAAATGTTATTATGTAGTTCCATGCACCTCAAAATTTTAGAAAATTGGCTGGCATTTCTTTTTAATTTGAGCTTTGCACCACACATAAAAACTTTGCGCGGTGATGTTTCACTACATTTTATTACTGAATTATGAATAATTTTGTTTTAGAGTTTAGAAAGTGTCATCTATAAAATTAATCATTTTAAATAAACATGTTTTTCGAACAATTACTATTCGTGTTAGGATAAATTTGTCACCCGTAATATTACCATACAGTTATGACAAATTTTTGGTTGTGTTTAAATGAAAATAAAGACGCATGGAGCATTTTGAGAGTTTGAGAAAAACGCTGCTTTGTATAGTATGCTAGGAAATAGGTGTATTATACGATTTTTAATGGCTGCATAGCTCTAAACAAGGAGAGGACAGCTGAATATTGGTTAGGTGTGGATGCTCAAAGGGTCCATCAACTGTTCGCTATACAAGAGCGTTTTTCAATTTTTGGACCGATTATAGTTAAAATTTCACTCCCATTATCCTTTAATGTATGTTTATCTAGTCATTTGTTGTAGCATTTGCCTATAGTATTTCTAATCAGTGTTTAAAATATTAATAATCATAATGATAATGATGGTAATAATAATGATAATAATAATGTACTAATAATACATACAATTAGAAACGGCGGGGGGGGGGGTCCAAAAATTATGAACGGGAAGTAAAGAATGAAGGCGACGTGTAGAACCAATGAGCTCATAACATCGCAGCATGTGCTTTTCTATTTTTAATAGATAGTTGCATTTGATTTCACATGTGGCAATTGGAGTCTCCATTAATGCGGGAAATTCGCTTTTCCAATTACCAGCGCTGTTTTTAGAAAATCGCCTGAAGGACCTGGCGATTTGAAGTGTATCCAAAATGCAGCATCCAAAAATCATCCAAGTCAGGATATCTGTGAACTGCTATTATCCTGTTGGAATTTCAGGGTTACTTTCCAGTGAAGACACTTGTAAAAAAAATTAATACGATATCATGTGTATCATGTTATTTATAAATCTGATCAATTAAAGTGAGAAATACTGTATGTTCGACAACAAATCCTCCATTTCTACTTTATTATAACACATATATTTTGATCTACATGACTTCAAAAGCAGCCTCATGACAATATAACATTAGGAAAGCTCACTACTTCTCAACAACTGGTAGTGATACATGAGATTAAACAAATCTAATCCAGAGAAATACAGAGTGGCAGAAAAACTTGTACTTGTCCCTAATTCATTTGAGAAAGTGTTGTCCAGCGCAGTGGCTCTCTCCCACAATGCCAATTCAGTTGCGATGGAGCGGATATCGTGCCTTTGTAATTGAAGCATATTTTATAAGCAATGACTCCGTTATTCCAACACAACGAACACTGAGTAAGGAATTTAATATCGATCGCTGTGGCCGAGTAGTCGGAACACATTTAACTTTGGCTGAGAAATCTTCGAGAGACAAGCTCAACTGCAGAACAGAAACCAACCGATAGTCTCGGGACGTTCATAGCCCTGAAATTGTAAAAGCCATAGGTCGGTCATTCAGTCATCAGGAGTCTACGCCAACGCAACACTGCCTCACAACGGGCTATTGCTTTGGGTATGTCAGATCGCAGTGTTAGGAGGATGCTGCATTTAGATCTTCATTTTCGTCCATGCAAAACGGTGATGGTCCAACCCCTAATAGCCCTAGGTCTCCAAAACCGAAGAGAATGCAAAGTCCATTTCAAACATCGTGACAATAGTCCTAATGTCTGACGAGGTTCACTTCCATTTTTCAGGATGTATAAAAAACAACACTTTCTATATCGGGAGGCAGAACATCGTGTTCTACATCAACGGGCACTTCATGGTGAACGTGTAACAGCGCATGTAGTGTCGCAAGTGCAATATCATTGGACATGTTTTAAGAAGATGGACTGCAGTTTGCTTTAATTCATCTCGCGATACAAAAATGCTCAGAAACTTTATTTTCCCTCAGTTAGCTAAACGTGGCATTGTAAACGTTTATTTTTAACGTGGTATTGCTACTGCGCACACTGCAAAGGTATCAATGATAGTGACCAAGTAAATGTTTCCGGACATATAATCTCCAAACTCAGTGGACTTTCTTGTGGCAATCGCTCCTCAGATCTCACCATGGATGATTATTTCCTCCGGGGCTACTTCAAACCAGTGTACATTGGAAGACCTCACATTATTGCTGAACTGATTTTAGCTATTCACAACGAAATAGCGGCAATGCCATTAAACAATAATATAATGCAATTATATTCTACATTATAATATTTACACTAAGGGGTATTTGCTTCATATTTTGGCAACAATTCCTTCATATTTTGCTTGTCCGTACTATTTACTCTATCTGCAAACACAAAAAGATATACTAAATTCCGTGGTAGTGGTAAAAATATATCCTGGAAGATCACTAGTACTCAGCAAAGCGAAAAAATCCAGGGAGCTTTACCAGGAAACCAAAGAATGACTGCTTCAGAATTGTATACGGATAAGTAGCAGACTTATGGAGCCACAGTTCCGTAACTCTTGGTTTTTTGTTGTGTTTTCTTTGTTCCATAAAGTGAATTTGAATTACATATATAAGACTGTTTATGTAGAGTGTATATACATACTTTATCCTGTAATTAAAAACTTGGATAAAGGATAAAGCGTTTCTTGTTCGGCATAAACACGCGAGGTGGCGGCACGATAACGCGTGAGACACATTCAAGTTTCCCGTCTCGATCACCAACGTCCACTCACTGTGACGCATAGGGTTTCCGGGGATTTTCTGGGTCACTGGTGTGTTTATTTCTTCCCTGCATTTCCTGATTCTCCAGGTAACGTTGTTCCATTTCCCCATCTCATTCCTCTCGTTGGTCTGTTTTAAGGTCGCAAATGTCAGTGATAGTGCTTCGGCGAGGTGTGGAGGGAAAAATGATGTTCTATGTAACTTTCACCCTCCCCGGGATTTCAGCTGGTTGCCGGGGTATAAGGACCGCCCGCCCCTTAAGCGCTTTCGACCCTGTCCCTGGTATGCCGGTAGGAGTAGCTATAGCGACCATATCATCAGCTGTGCCGTTCCTCCTAATTCTGCTCCGCTGGTGTCTCCTCTCACCTCATTCTATCTATTGCGCCCCTTCATGATACATAGTTACAATAACCAAAATGATTCGGTGGCTAGTCTCCTCCGTACTTATTCCTTATACTTTATTCAGGATATACAAGCAATTCAAACCCATATTCCTATCTTGTGTGAGCGTATTAAACATATACATTTAAGTAAGTAAGAAGTAAGGCTACCTCGACAGAGAAATAAGTGACAGAAAAACTTCATATTTGAAAGACGGCTATATATTGTGCGTGAATGCATGATGAAGTTAAATGTGACGGGGCGGGCATCCGAGGTATCGGGAAAAGAAGAAGTTGATGTGATCGTATGGGATGAGGTAGTGGAAGTGAAAAAAGATGAACAACAAGAAGAAAAGTCTATTGACAGGGAAACTGTATAACGAGAAAAAAATTTGGCAAAGAGAGTATTCGAATGAGTGTACGTGTATGTATGTGGATGTGTGAGACAAGAGTAACGGGATCATCGAACAAGATAGAACATGTTTAAAAATTTGAAAAGCAGCACGCACGTAATGTGGTCGGTAGGCAGTAATGAACACGTTCAAACCTCCATCCCCTCCTCCATCTACATTGGTAAAATAATTGTTGCTGTATCACATGCATAGCTATCTGCGAACACAAGACTTTCAAAACTTCCGGAAGGCTTCGTGTGAGCAATGAGGTCAAGCATTGTTTATGTCTCCCACCAACAAACTCTTGTACGAAAAAAGGTGCTATATAAGCTAATGTTAATATATAAACTTTTTAGTACATCAAAAACACTGAAATTACGATCAATTGAATAGTGCGAGAAGAATTTGTGTGGGAGGAGGGGATGAAATGGTGGGAGGAAGAGGAAAGTAGGTGAGCACCAAGATTATTAATACCCATAAATAACCACAGAGTGGTACAGCTTGCGACATGTCACAGCAGGAGAAAAATAAATCAGACAGAATGATGGGTGAGTTATAAGTTCAATTTAATACTATACCGTTGCTTTTTCAGTAATATAGGCATGTCTAATTCCAATACTGATTTTGTATTTTAATAATAAAGCAGCTACACTATTTTGTTATATTAAAATCTATATTTGGAAAGAAAAGGAAAAATATTTTAGTGGAAATATTAATAATATATTTTATTCATAAATTAAAAAAGATTTATAATTCTTTATTTGGTTATCTGATTCTGTATTTCAATAATGATTTATTTAATTTATAAAATCGGTATTTAAAAATGTGAAAAGAAAAAGCGTTTCATCTAAAAACAAAAAAGCTTATCTGGTATTAAATTAAAAAAGTATACATATCTATAATTATTGTAAATAACTTCATAGTGTTTTAAATATGTTTTCCATATAATTTTCCTAAAAGAATCTGAAAAATAATACAAGTTGCATGAACTACACGGTTTTCAGAAGCACGAGTAGTAGCAGAGTTAAACGACATAGCTGCTGGTAAAAAAATCCTACCCACAAAAGCATTGGCTGATATGGAAAGCATCAAATCGCTAAAGACCATAAACACAAAATGTGGGCCGAAGAAGAATGAAAGAATATCAAATATTCCTCCAACCGATTCAGCAAGATGTCTGACGAACAGAAACAGACTATCAATGCCGCTGGTTTCCAGAAGATATACTAAGGGCAGGACACATTGAACGGAGGGTTCAAGAGACAAAACATAACTTTTTATAGGTAAAGCTAAACACTCCTTCTAAAAAAAATATATCGCAGGGGAGGAGATTAATGTTTAAGTTACAATCGCACATCAGCTATTCTGTTCTAACTTGTTTTTTTTTTTTTTTACTATATAAAGAAATATATCACAATTTTTTCTATGATTTTTTTGCAAACAATCATAATTTTTGTTGATTTAAAAAAAATGTGATTACCAAATATCGTGTTAACAATGTTATAAAAAAAACTTAGTTCAAAAAAAGTTTTAACAAAGTTTCTTGATTCTCCGCACACAACTGAAAATGTTTCTCATTTTCCATAAGAAAAAAAACTAATTTAGTCTCTAATTTCACTCTTGATTCCAGGAAGAAAATTTATTTTTTAATATTCTGCTAATACAAATGAATGTTATTTTTTCCAGAACTCATAATAAATCCGGATGGTACGATGACGCACAAATTGGATACTGAAGTGCCAAAAAATCCAGGAAATAAGGGCAATCTTTTGCAGAGAACATTTCACTTTCAAAAAATTTAATATTTATTTTACTGGGTAGTAATTATATTATTAATAACAAAATAATACTATTTATATTACAATAAGTATTAAAAGGTGGAGATGAATTTTGTTATTCAGAAACCACATGAGACAATCAGACATATTTTAGTATTGTTAATATTAATATTATATTATTTTTTCAATATTACAAAAAAGTATTATTAGCATTATTACTATTAATAATATTACTAATAACAATTCTAATAATATTACTATTATAACTACAAAAACTATGTTATTTTTTCTTCTGAAAATTACTTGAGACAATCAGACGCTCGTTTTCTGATACACAAATGTTTTTTTAATACATACATATGTCTAATGGTTGTCTTCTTTAGGATTTGAAATTACAGTTATTATTAGCAAAATAATAATAATAATAATAATAATAATAATAATAGTAATATGATCATAGCAATGTTATCAATAGCTTGAACATTAATATTGTTGTTATTATTACTATTATTATTACTATTATTGTTATTATATAATCATAGCAGTGTTATCAGAGGCTTGAATATTATTATTATTGTTATTATTATGATTATTATTTTCATAAATCATTCCCAAAAAGAGGTCTTGAGCAGAAAGTATGCTTGTTCATAAGTCACTTGAGACCAATAAAACAAGTGATAAAAAAGGAGAAAAGAAAAAAGCAATTTATTTATTCCTATATCATTTTCCAGACGAATACATCTAGACTGTCCCGAGTAAAGCTGGCAAGAGGTGAATCAACTGTGAATATATTGAGGAGAGTATTCCTCGCACAAAAAAGGTTAGAAGAGGGTTCGACAAATGTGTTGTGGATGCCTCTAGGATTGAAAATTCGGCAAGTTGTGCTCTGATAAACCATTAGGAACTGACATGCAAAAGATAGATTCAGGTTTCAAAAACCGAATTTACACGAAGCAAATACTGTTGAAATAATAGGTCCCTCAATATTCCTAGATGTATGCAAGCTCCTGGTTTGTGATAAAATTCGGAATAATTTTATTCGATACAAATCAGGTATTAAATTAAACAGTACATTGATACGCAAACATAAAATACAATCTCCTGAAAATGAAAGAATTGAGATGCTTAATTTCAATAATAAAATGGACTCAATTAGTCAGGCTACAAACATCGCTGAATTGTACAAGAATAAAATGACAATCTCATACTAGCATGTATCGATAATTTTGAAGCGAAATGCAGTTCAAAATCTCTATATCAAAAATGTGGTCTAACTTTAAATGATTGTCAGTATGGTGTTTCAAATGCAGGATGCTATTTGGAACTCCCCGATTTCATAAAAAACAAAAATGCTGTAACTAGTATACGAAATGCAGATGGTAAATGCTTTGTCTGTTAGGATCTAAGTATCCAGTGAACGCAAATAACAGACGAGTGAGTTCAAATACCAAACGCGATAAGTTTCAAGAATTTGATTTTAGGGGAATATATTTTTTCCATTTCACTCCAACAAATGGAACAATTCGAAAATCAGAATAAAAGGATGTCAGTTACAGTATAAGCCATAGATGACGGATTAACTATTCTGTTTAATCAAACTTCTGAACGTAAAAATCACCATGTGAATCTGTTACGTGTCACCAAAGCAAATAGATCGCACTGTTGTATAATAAAGAATCCATCCAGACTATTGGTCAAACAGATCACTCGATGCAAGAGAAAACTATCATTTTTGAAACGCGTTTCAAACTCTTCTCAACTAAAAACCGGTTAGAAAATCATAAGGCTAAGTGATCAAAAACGCAGATAGTTACACTGCCAGAAATGGGTGTAAATGACACAATTGAATTTAATACATATTCCAAATGCACTCCTGTTCCGTATGTCATTTATGCAGATATAGAATCTGTATTTACCAAAGTTCATTCTTGTAAACCATTCGTGGAAAGTAGTTGGACACGTCAAAAACTAAAACATGAGTTTGTGTAAATTACATTAAAACTTGTCTGTCATTATGAAAATTCATTGCCAGAATTCAAAATCTTCAGGGATCGAAATGCCGTTCAGGATTTTTTTTCTCAAAGAATTGCAGCTAATCAGGGGCCGAGTAATTGATGTATACTCAAAGATTACGGAGATAAAAATGACTGATGACGATAATATAAATTTTATAACAGCCAAACACTGCTGCCTATGTAAAAAAGATATCAATTTTGACAAGTCATGAACACGAGGCCATTGCCATATATCAGGCAAATTTTTCGGAGAAAGTCACAAATCGTGCAATTTAAATGGGCAGCTACCAAATTTCGTACCGATTTTTTTCATTGCTTATGAAGCTATGATGCACATTCCCTTGTAAACAACCTTGCTTATGACAATGAAGTCATAAATTGTATTTCACACACATCTGAAAATTACTTGTCATTCAGCAAGTGCAAACTATATGGAAAGCTTTCACTATTACAAATCTGTGTGAATAGAGTGATTTGTATCTTAAAACTGATACTTTATTATTGCCAGATATATTTGAAAATTCAGAGAATTATGTATGAGTTTATATAAATTACATCCATGTCACTTACACAATACCGGGTTAAGCATTCAACGCAATGCTAAGAACTACGTAAACAAAAATATCTCTAATCATTGACAAGAAAATACTTGATTTTTTTTTAATCTGGATTCAGAGGAGGACTTTATACAGTCTATAATTGATATGCGAAGGCGAATAATAAACATATGCATGATTTTAATGAGTCATTACCCATTAAGTACTTATATATTGACGTCAATAGCTTATATAGTGTATGAGTATGCTTAATCTGATTAGATACCTTATGGAGAGCTTCGATGGATAACCAGAGATGGAATTAATGCAATAAATTTCTTAAATGTTCCACCAGATGTAGAAATAGGATACGCGATCAAGACAGACTTTGATTATCCCAGACACCTGCATGACTCACATAATGGATTCCCACTGTGTCCAAAGAGTGAAACTCACCCTCGTGATGAGTTTAAAAAACTGCTCGTTACGCTAACAAATAAACACAAGTATGTGTTGCATTTTCGTAACCTCCAGCAATGTATTCACTTAGGAATGAAATTGAAAAATGTTCATAGAGTTGTAAGTATCAGCCATTCGCAGTGGTTAAAAACACTGAATGGAAAAATCGTTCCCAAGAGATATCAAAATTCGGACTGAGTCTATGGAAAAAGATGAATAACTGCGTATATTGTAAATTTATAGAGAATGTACGCAAATATAATGACTTTCGGCTTTGTACAGATTGGAAGCAAGCACAGAAATTAATATCGCGACAAAAGTTCAAACGAGCTGTAATATTTGACGAAAATCTTGTCGGAATTGAATTGGCAAGAGAAGAAATTTAGATAACCAAACCCATTTACATAGGACAGGCAATTCATGATTTTTTCAAATATGTAATGTATTATTATTATTATTATTATTATTATTATTATTATCATTATCATTATTATTATTATTATTATTATTATTATTATAATTATTATTACTATTATTATTATTAATACTATTATTATTATTATTCTGCTCTGAAAAAGAATCTTAAAAATCTGATTTTATATTATACGGATACAGACACATTTGTCTTTGAAACCAGTACCGATTTTTACGATTTTGTGAAAACCAACATACAGTACTTTGACACCTCCAATTACCCTCCTGGTAAAGATATGGAATACCATTGTTAAATAGTAAAATAATGGGTCTTTACAGAGATTAATTGTCCGGAAGGGTAGTGACCGAATATACGGGGTTGCGTTTCAAATTATATGCTTTTCGATACGACGGTCAAGTAATTAAGGAATCGTAGGGTGTTTGAAAGCCTGCAATGCGCTCAATAACTTTTGACGATTACTTATCATGCCTCAGGGATGTGAATGCGTTGCATTAAACTAAACAGACATCTTTTAGGAGCAATAAACATAACGCTGACCCAGTGGAAATTAACAAACTTTCTTTAATTACTGTGGATACTAAATATATTTCAGAGAAATCACCTCCAACACTTGTTTGGGGTCATTACGCAGTACCTGATATCTCTGAGCACAACTCTTGAAAAAAAAGTTCATGTCTTATGCTTTTTGTAGAGCTCATGATTTTAATCCATATATGCTTATGTATTTTTGTATTACATGAAACAATGTTTCTGTTCATTATTTTTTTAAGTAATAAAAATATTTTAGTCTATTTATATAACATACATTACACGTTGTATGCAACATAGCTAATCTCAGAGCTGAACTCTCTCATTGGCACTTTGTTGGTAAAAATTATGAAATAATTTGTGTAAAATGTCACTTGCACTATTCATTATACTATAATGTTACTGTTTTGGTTATTCAATGGTGGAGGATAGTGAGAAAAGTTGATAGAACAAAGAAAAAACTCATTTTTCCATTGGGATTTCTTCATTATATATTATGCTCCCCAAAAAACGGATTCTGTATCCTTTGATTGAGAAGAGGAGAACCTTTTTAAAACAATTGTAAAATGAACAAAATAAGAAGAAGCAAAATAGGATATATTAGATAATTATTTAAATAAACATCTTGCTTAAATAACAATTTGCTTTGATTTTTATCTTACTCAATGGTGGAGGATAGGAAATTCAAATAACAAAAGAAAACAATATTCAGTGAACTCTTTATACTGTAAAACCTTTCTCCAGTAAAACCCCGAATCCTTTGTTGGAAGGATAGGAGAGAAATTTTGAAACTGATTAAAAAATTATTCAATTTTTTCATTAGATTTTTCTAAATTTTAGTTTTTATTTTGATTCCAAAAATGAATCCTAAATCGTCATTTTTAGTAAAATACCTGAAACTGTTTATGTAAAATGTAATTTGCACTATTCAGTGTTATAATACTACTGTTTTTAATTACTCTATGGTTGAGCATAGCAGGGGAAATTTTCGTACAGTAAGTGCATTATTCATTATGTTATAAGTTTGCTGTTTTTACTACTCAATGGAGGATAGGAGAGAAAAAATTAATACAATAAACTGAAAAAATCATTTTTCTTATTGGAACCTTTTTTGCTTTAGTTATTATGCTTCCAAAAATACATCCTGGATCCTTTGATTGTGGATAGGAGAGAATTTTTTAAACAAATGTAAACAAACAAAAAAGTGAAATGCTGAAATGTAAGATACATGTTTTAAAACATTTCTCGCCTCAACTTCCTTTATTTTAATCTTACTCGATGTTGGCTCCAGTAAAACCTCTGAATCCTTTTTTTTTTTTTTTTTTTTTTTTTTTGAAGGATAGGAGAGAATTTTTTAATAAATTGCTAAAAGAAAAAAGTATTCAGTTTTTTTTTCATTGCAATTTTTGTTTATTATTTCTGATTTCTAAAATACATGCTGAATCCTTACATTTTTACACTATAGAGTCTTTTGGCATCCATTCACTCTTCGAGAAGCCTAGCCACTTGACAAGAATTTTATCACCACTACAACACCTTTTCCCCAAGGTAGGCGTCCGGGTATTGGGTTCTCAATAGCTAGTGACCGTAAAATCCCCCTTGTATATCACGTCCTTCAACATCTTGCAGGAGATATATAGGTGGAAATGTAGCCTTCACTGTAACGATGCGGAATATCTCCGTTCCCCTGTTTGGTGTAAACCCCTTTCCAAGTATGCTTTTATACCTAAAGACTCTCACACATCCTCCAACACTAAATATCCTGGCATTCCTCTTCTCGCTGCCATGACGACCTCGGCTGTACTCGGAAAGTAGCAAAGAGTTGTCACCGACATCACTAGGTTTCATACGAATGGTAGACTGATACTGATTATTGTAAATATGGATGATTCGGCAAAAGAACCATCCATTTGTTGGGACTTACATTCATAGGCAGTAGTTGAGATAGAGCGATTCTGGGCCATGGCCTAATGCATACATATAAGAAAGATAGGGAATTCAAGGAGGAGTGAGTCCCTAGCGAGAGAGCAGGGCAAGGGCTAATGCGCATGCATGGTACAGATAGGGAATTCAACGTGGCATGCTAGGAGCAGGAGGAGGAGAGGGAGAGATCCTAACCTAGACTGAGGGTATTAGATGTATTTTTCACCCCTTAATGGACCTTATGCTTTGTTTTGCAATAATCTTTCCAGTATTCTAACACGATTTAACGATTTTAACGCAACCTTGGTGCTGTTTGAAGTTCTTTTATTATTATTATTATTATTATTATTATTATTATTATTATTATTATTAGTGGTGGTAGTGGTGGTGGTGGTGGTAGTGGTAGTGGTAGTGGTAGTGGTAGTAGTAGTAGTAGTAGTAGTAGTAGTAGTAGTAGTAGTAGTAGTAGTAGTAGTAGTAGTAGTAGTAGTAGTAGTAGTAGTAGTAGTAGTAGTAGTAGTATTAGTTTTTTTTTCTGTAGGGGAAAAATCTTTCATAGACACCGTTCTTTTCGGCGAGATGGATTATCACCAACTAAAAAACCCCTACCTCTACACTACTCATTTTGGAAATGTGGATGGGCATAAACATCAAAATGGTAGCTGTGCATCATTACTTCCTATCTTCTTTTTCCTTGGTCTCCAATATTATCTTACTTAGTCGTTTCACTTCTTCCCAGGCCAACCTATTAGTTAGCATCGTTGAGATCAAATTCTCAGGTGTAAGTACCATTCCTAATTTATTATTTACTTCCTTTCTTAATTCCTTCCATTTCTCTCAGTGGAATACTGTGTGCTCTGCAGAGTCCTCAGCTGGGCAATACCTACAATTACTATTGTCTACTTTTCCCATCTTGAATGCATAGTTTTGAAATCTGCCATGCCCTGTTAAAACCTGTGTCTGATAATAGTCCATCCGGCGAAATTTGCAATTTACCCACTTCACTATGTCTGGAATCAGTCTCTTTGTCCATTGGCAAAGCAAAGTTGTTTCATCCGATCTTTTTTGCCATTCTTTTATCATTTCCGCTCGAATAGTTGATTTATGGAAGCGCCGGTTTTCCGGCATTTCTTCATGTATGAGTTGCCTCTCTTTTATCTGTAGGTCAATCGGTAGTATCCCTGCAATCACCTGTAATGCTCTATTAGAGACGGTGCGATATGAACAAATCACCCTGAGTAACATCTTTCTTTGTGTCCTCTCCATGTCCATTGCGTACTTTTTCCTCTTGAGCGCACTACCCCATACAGCTGAGGCATATAACAAAATAGAATTGACAGCCCCATATATGATCTGCCGTTTTATCGGCCTCGGGCCTCCAATATTGGGCATTACACGTACTAGTTGGGATATTTTTTCTTCCACTTTCGTTATTACCATTTTAATATGGGCCCCAAATGTGGTGTATTCATCAATCATAGCACCCAAATATCTTACTGCCTTAGTAGGTGTAATTTTTGTCCCGCGTAGCATAAAACTAATACTATGTTTCCGCCCGGGTCCTTTCATTATCACAGATTCTGTCTTTCGCGGTGCCAACTCCAATTTGTTTCGTTGCATCCACTTGTCGATTCGTCTTAGGGACTCATTTACTCTATAGACGAGCTCCTCTTCGTCTTCCGCCGATACTACCAATGCTAAATCATCGGCAACGGCAATTGTTGTTGCCCCTGCTGTCAGTTGCACTTCCAAGACGCCATCATACAATATGTTCCACAAAGTTGGCCCTAGTATTGAACCTTGTGGCACACCTTCAGTTATTTCCATCCCTTCATTATCTATTTGAGTACTCCTTCCTTCGAAATAAGATAATATAACCTGAATCAAATATTCAGGAATAGTTCTTCTTTTAAGCGCATCTATTATATAACTCCACATCGCCGTGTTGAATGCGTTTTTCACATCCAATGTTATTAATGCTACCCACTTATCTTCAGCGTCTTTCCTGATCTGAATCACCGCTTCAATTGATTGAATAGTGGACTTCCCTTTTCTAAAGCCGTACTGACGGCTACTTAATTCTCCTCCCGTTTCTATTTCTTTTTCTAACCTTAAGCGTATCAAACCTTCATAGAGCTTGCTAACTGTATTCAAAAGACATAAGGGCCTATATGCCGATGGATCTGGTGGGGATTTACCCCCTTTCATCAGAAAGACTACCTTAGCTACTTTCCATTTTTCTGGAAACTTTTGTTTTACTATCAACGCATTCAATATGTTTAAAAGACAATCTGGCGCAACTTTAGCCATACCCTTTATCGCCTCTGGAGGAATTCTATCAATTCCTGGTGCTTTCCCTACTTTTATGTTTTTTACTACTGCCCTCAGCTCCTCCATCGTAAATACCTCCACCTTAAAACTTGGGCAAAGCGATTCCATCTGGGCTTCTCTATGTGGAAATAGTACTTCGGCAATAGTTCTTTTCTTTTCTCTGGTTAAGCAAACCGGCATTCTGTTTACTAGTCGCTCAGTCACGATTTTATAACCTGTACCCCAAATATCATTATTTAGTTCGTCACACAACATTTGCCACTGTCTTCTCTTCGATTGCTGGATAAGATACCGTAATTCTTTCCTGCACACCTTGTAGTTGTCCCTGAGTTGTTCAATCTCCTCAATCTCTATGTTCTTTTTGTTAGACCTGGTTAACATCCTTCTCTTTTCAATACATTTACGCCTAGCTTCGCTTATTTCTTTCGTCCACCAATAGGGTACTCTGTTCTTTATTCCGGTATTATTTTGTATCTGACTAATGTCACAGGTTTCTTGCAAGATAGTAATCAATTCATCCGCATTTTCCGGTTCCTTGTTACCTTTAACCTTCCAGTCTAACAGTATTTCAAATACTTCCCAATCATAGACTACTTTGGTTTTCTCAATAATTCTCTCTTTACATCCTCTGGCCCCTTTGAGCTCAAAATAGATAAATCTATGATCACTGAGGGTTTCCTCATCTAGTACTTGCCATCCCTCTATTTCCTTTGCAATTCGCTGTGTAGCACAGGTTACATCTGTATAAGATTCACAGCCGCCGCTAACAAATGTGGGCACCTCCCCTGTGTTTAGAACGACAAAATCCAGCGAAGCCAACCACTCTGTCCAGTATCTACCTCTGCGATCTGTGGTGGGCGAACCCCATAGTGGCGATTTAATATTTAAATCTTCCAAGATGACACTCTCTCCTCCCGCATTTTTATGATCTTGCATCAATTTATCTGTATCGCTCTTGAACTCTTCAAAGAGTATGTTCGGTGAACTGTAACATGCAAACAGTTGCCACTTCTTAAAACCAAGGTATACATATCCATCTTCTGCTCTTATACTGGATACTTCCAAGTTCTTATTGATAATTAAAATAGCAACATCCACTCGTTTGTCCTTTATCCAATTACTACCAGCCACGTGTTTTTTATTTGGCTCACTTGCCACTATAATATCGGCTGACTTATCTACTGATGCAACCATCAACATATCATGGCTGTACTTGGACCTCATCAGGTTTGCCTGTATTATGCGTATGGTCTGTGTAACCAGCTGCATTATTTTTATTTGCCCATCTTCCCCTAGTCTCCAATACCAATTTCCTAAATATAGGACATTTCATCTGATCAAATCTATGTCCTTCTATTTGACATTTACTACAATAAGCATTCCTTGAACATTCTTTTACACTGTGCCCTGTCTCTCCACAGTTAAGGCAATCCTTTGTCCTATTTACATCTTTTTTACATTGGTAGGCTCTATGGCCTAAATCTAGACATCTATAACATCTTAGAATAGGCACCCTTTCCCGCACCTGACAGATTGTCCAGCCTATCTACATTTTCCTATTTTTTATTATCCTTCTTGCTGTATCCCTTGGTAGAGTTATGGTAGCATTATTGTTTCCAAATCTACCTGGCCTAAAACTATTCACCTCAATTTCCGTCTCTTTTTCACCGGTTTCCTTGCTGAGTGTCATTTTAACGCATCTTCTCCAACAGATGGATCCACCCCATACAACAGCACAGTAGCTACATTGCTCTTTGAGGTCACTTCTAAATTTTGGATATTTTTCCCCTGCAACTCTTGCTTCAGTATATTTGCTTTACCTTCGCCTTCTATGGTAAGCAATAGGTCTTCCTTGCCAATCCTTTTAATGGTTGTAATTTTTACTCCGATCTTATCAACATCTACTTCCTGCTTAACTGTATTTAAGACATCGGCAAACGTTTTCCCGTTTACCTTAACTTTAACCATTTCCTGTACTTCACCTCCTTTCTTTTTGCCAGTGTCTTGTGCGTGCCATCCACTTATATTCCGTTGCTGTCGCTGTATACTTGATGGAAATAGATATTTAACAGCAATTTTACTTTTATTAAAAGTCCATTCCAAATTCTTTCTAATCAATATTCTATCCAATTCATTTGGCGTTACAAATACAACATTTTCCCTCTGATGTTCTTGCAATAACTTTTCCCATTGAACTAATCTTTCATTCAGGAGCTCTATATCATTATCCCCGTTTGCATCTTTTTATACGGTATCAGGTATATATTTCTCGATAAATATTTCCTGTTTCCTTTGCTGGTGGTAATATTGGAGTTCATTTGTAGAAACTCCACGTTATTTCCTTCTATGCCTTCTGATAACACATCAGATATATTCGGGTAGACCTCTTTTAGGTTCTCCACCATTCCTTGTCCTTTGTTCTCTACATTCAATACCATTGCAATATACCCTTCTACCTTAAGAGGATGCCCATATCCGATCCGTGTAGCTTGAAAACAGCCCTCGAGCCAGTCGTTTTCAGCCAAAGAGGCAAATTCTTTAAAACTTGTTACCTGGGCTACTGCTTCCTTTATTTTGCCTTCCATTTCTACCTCTTTGTCCATATCGACTTGGGTTTCTACCTCCCGGTATCTCCCTTTTTTGGCCGTAGGCGTAACACCCACAACAACATCAGCTTGCACAGCTACAGACACAGAATCAGTTTTATTTAACTCCATATTCCACTAATTCCATTGACTCAATATAGCTTCAGTCCTTTGGCTCATGTCTTTCACCCCTTTTTTATTATCAGCTTTTGTATTCGGAGTATTCTTTATTAATTTAATAACCATCTTACTTTGTTCATACAATTCTTCTATCATTCTATGAACATAGTTCAATTCCTCTCTTATTTCTCTACTATCATTCCCGCCACCACACTGATCTCCCTCTTCAGTGTTAGTCTGCATTCAAGACCCAGATATTACCTTATCTAAAGGCCCATGTTCCACCCTTTTCGCTTCCTTCTCCTCCGTTCCGGGTGATTCTTCCCTTTTCCTCTTTTGGTCCTTACTTATTTCTTCTTCTCTCTGTAATACCATAGCCTTATCTCTTTCATTAGTGTTTCTACGTCATCTGTGTCCATCCTAAGAGCGACCGCTGTTTGGGAGACAGAAATCCTCCTTAGACCTAGTGGTGGTCGTTTAGTAACATCCTTCGCCTTAACGGGATCTACCTCCAATATTTTCTTTTCTTGCCGGTCCAATTCAGATGGATAATTCTCACTTGTAATTTCTTTCGTCTCAGAGCAGTCGCTTGTTGACGGTCGGGTGGGGCCCGCTCTATCACCCACATTCCCGACTGGTTCTGGGGATCCGAAGCCCCTGTCCCGTAAACTAGTATCCTTAAAGTCCTTATCCATATTACATAACAGTAGAGTAAACCAAAACTCGCCGGTCGGCACTATATTAATCCTGCCTTGCCAAAGGCCTGTTTGCCGTCCAAGATGTCATTTGGACGTTGCCCGCCCCATCGTGGCCAGAGTGCAACATGCCGGACGTAGGGTTCGTCTTTGTGGGGTGGCGGCGGCGGTGGCGGTGGCGGTGGCGGTGGCGGTGGCGCATTTGTAGTTTCAACACGCAAATATCTCAGGTTATTGCGAGCTGTGAAGTACTGCTAATGTTACAAGTTTCATCCACCAATATTGCAACAAATGGAGAACTCATCATTTCCACCTTTATTTCTCTGACAAGTACACTGCTAATAGCAGCAATCAAATCGTTTTGTATTCTGTTTGACGTTTCTCTAAATATTGCAGTACACTCCAGGTTATCCTTAAGTGTTCGGTCGTACTTGCTTCTGAAGTAGTTCAGAAGCTCAATGTAG